>CM041777.1:46580467-47169646 GCA_023374045.1 Limonium bicolor
TTAGATAAATTAAATAGTATAATATATAGTTTAAATGTTATAATGTAACATTTATAAAACTTTAGGAGTTAATGTGCAAATAACTGAAAGTTAGGAGTGCAAAATGAATTTGAGATGGTTATTGGGGATGTACGCAATTTATAGGGAATTTAAAGGTTGGTTTGGTATTTTAAATAAATAGATTGTATAATATAAAGTTTAAGGATTAAATTGCAAGTTTATGGAATTAAGGTGGGTTAAAGAGTAAATAAAGAAAGTTGTGGGTGAAAGAAATAAAATGGTGGGAACTTGAGGGCTGTTCGGCTAAATACCATAATGAGAGAAAACTATAGGTTAAAATTAAATGAGAGAATAAATATCACAACATATGATATTAGGGTGGTTTTATAATAATTGGAAAGTTTGTGTGGTAATATTTATAAATTTCGAGACTATGGGGTATATGCAAAAGTTAAAGGAAGTTTAGGTTGAATTTAATATAAGGTTGGAAAATGTCATGAAGTGATATTAGTATATAGTTGGTTGGGATTTAAATGGAGGTGGATAAGGGATTATGTGAATATTAGTAGTTATATGGAGAAAAATAAACTACTTGGAAATATAAGGGTTATTAAATAAAGATTATAATATAAAGTTACAACTTTATAACCTATGGGAAAGTACAATGTCATAGCGACACATGACTATTAGCAAGATTAAGAGTTACTGGGATTAATGAAGGAATTGTTATAAGAATGGGAAGATATGTACTCACATGAATAATGGGATTTTATATAATTACAAGAGTTATAATGTACGGTTAGAAACCTTACAACATTGAGGAAAAAAATATAATACACTTAAAACACTATAAGTGTCATTATCTTATACTAAGATTATGTCCCTAGTGAATAAAGTGCGAGGAATAACACTTATAAATGTTAAAGCACTCTCACATGAAATAATGGAGTAATCCATATAGCAAAAGAGGATTATAATTCGTACTAACTAATACAAATGTATAAGACTAAAGGAAGTGATTACATAGTCACATGGGACCTTAATGGTAATGTGTTATAAGGTGAGAATGGTTAAGGAATTAAGGGATATATTATGGAGTGATTAAGGTTGAGTATTAATACTTAGAGCTACATATTCTAGAGTACATCGAAGTAGAGGACCAGTAGGGGTAGCTGGGTTGACGGTCGCAGGGTCGGCGTCTACTTCTCAGGACGAGCGACTACTGGTGTACGGTATGTTGGATTGTGTGGTCTGAACCCCTGAGGGCTCCCTCGGGTTCGGACAAATTTGTGTGCTAAATGCTTAAGAAAAATATGCATGATGATATTTGTGTTATATGATTTTTATATGCTTGACGACCGAACGTATTATTATTGTTGCGCGTACGTCTTTCGGACGCTTTAGTGCCTTACATCACGCGACTACGATACGAGCAAGGATGGTAACGCAATGGAGTACGACACTGTCAATAATACTCAAATTACCTAAGACTTAAAACTTAGGAAGAAAGGTTCGGTATTACCGACCTTAGAGCATTGGCACAAAACATGAATATAACCTAGATTATTCCTAGGTATGTGTAAGACCTTACGAGGCATCGAATTAATAAAATGTAATCTCCAACGAACTCAAAACCAATGTTGGTGAGTCGGTTAAAACGATTAAGTATGGAGATATGGTGGATGATGAGGTGGTGTGGTTTATGTACGGGAAACCCTGGTCCGCATTCGTTCCAGCAGGTTACACAGTGTGATCACCAGAGAGGATCCAAGTGTGGAACCTCTCGTTGAGGAAATCCAATTGATCGCCTTAGATCGGTTGGCAGAGGGTGCTGCTGTTTGGCACACGGCTACGGTCATATGGATGAATCTCTCTCGAGACACAGGGAAGCCCAATGGTCTCTGATCATTGGCAACAGGACTACTGTCCAATTAAAAATAAAACTTGGTGAGGTTAATGGGAATTTGTCCATCTAACAAGACACCCACAAGATAATAAGAGAGTTGGTGGAAGCGGGGCTTCCAGTGTGGTGGTAAACATGAGAGTGCGAATTTCGACTCGACGATTCAATCCTTGTATAAGGATTCAAGTAGATGATTTAATGTGTAGATGTTATATCTGTTTTGATGGTCTATGATTATCTTGTATGAACTATTGGGTGTTTACATTTCCGCATTTATAGTTTTTATTCCTACTTGAACACCAGAACAGCATGTAAATTGAATGACATGTTAAGATGGCTAATTAACCTAAGTAACCTAAAGGGGTCTAAGATAACACAGTTTAACATACTCGGACAAGCGCTGAGCCCTCCATGGGCACTGACATTTTTATTTGCAGGCGATTGACGCAACAATGGAGCGCGGTTTTGGGTTATTTTGATATGACAATAGTGGTAGTTGAACTGAATTATAGCATGTTGAGTTGCCATGAGCATTGGTGGCATTGTATTAAATATGCCCACTTTCTGTTGATGTAAATTTATACTTAGTTGCTCACTAGTTCCTAGGACGATATTTGTATTCACTTTTGGGCTAATGGTGTGGAGAAATGTTGGTAAGCGTTGTGGTTGGATTAGTCTCGATCATCACGGTGGATGGTTGGTTAAGTCTTTGGAATGGTGGTTGTGACACCCGCCTAGTTAGTGAGTGTTCCCGCTGCGATCATAATGTCTTTAATTTCTGTTGCAATTACCCAGTAATTTTGGTGAGGATTAAGATTAATAGACCGGGGTGTTACAAAAAGTGATGCGTTGTTTCAGATGAGAACTAAGGAACAATGAGCATAGGACTTATCATGGGGAAACTTGGGAAACGTGGTGAGGATCCGTAACTAGGAAATTCCTAGAAATGCGAAATATACTTGAGTGTTGGCCTGTAAAGGCATTGTGAATGTAGAAAGGTTGTGAATACGCAAATCACAAACTCCTTATATATACATATCGATTACCCTGGAGGTACTATCTGAAAGACGAAAGATATATGTGTAATTACACGATTAAGTAAACCACCATTGCTCTTTAGACGAACAAAGTGGAGATGAGGGATACGAAGACACGAGAGGACCGTCGTTCCCATTATACCAATCTTTTATGGCCATAACTACGACCAGTAAACTACTTGCAACAGGCAATCTTGAATGCCTAACCCCACCCTCCTCATCCCGAGGACTAATGACAAATGAAGATCACATGGAGATGAAAAGTTCCCTCCTATCGAGAAGACCCGACCTGGCCGCCATGAAATATCACATCGACAACGCGGAACCAGAACTTGAATGCATGAAATACTAAGAACTAGATAATCCCGATGACAGTATACTATCTAAGGGAACTAATCGAACTCAGTAACAACATAGCGGAACCCTACTAAGCGAAGGAACACTATACAAACGACAATATAAAAAAAAGAGCCAGCAAGATTGGTGAATATGCGAAGATGAGAGCGTATGTATACCACGGCAAACAAGCACTGTATGATAATTCAACCTGCATGGCGCACTTGCTACAACAAGTGCTGCCCTAATAAACTGATTCGAAAAGACGACGACGACCTACAACGGTAGACAACTGCAAGTGCATATGGACCGTACCCTCTAGGACTACAATGAGTTAATACCTAGAGAGAAGAAAAGGCCACATAACCCTGAAAATGCGAGAAAGACGAATGTCTGAGCAAAGGCGAAGGAAAGATTAATGAGAGCCTCCTCATAAGGAACAAAACCTGAATTTTTGGGATACCCAGGCACTGAGCCTAACGCTCAGTGCGGGACAGATAATTCCTCAATTTTATATTGACTCCATAAGAAGGTTGAATAACATACTACACATATCTAAATCGTAATAAATGCAGTGGATAAAGCCTGCTAAATTGACTTACCCTGGATAAACCTTCCACATTTTAAAACCTTTTCACACCTTCAGAGCCACTTTACGTGCCATTTAACCGTTCTTTCAACACACACCCATTAAGCCTACGAACGAAAGATGAGAGTATACGGGCAAAGCTACACTGAGAGATTAGACCGAGCAAAACCCCACTCAAGAAAATCTCGACCGTTTACAAGCAAGCTATCATCACAAGAGAATCCAATACGCCAAAGATAGAGATCAAAGAAGGTTTACTGATTAGTTACACACATTGCGCTTAAGGAAACAATGAACGCACAAATTAGAAACCCGAGATACTAAAGGGAGATGGGACGGGTGCCACAAGCATTAACCCGATCCCAATCCATGGAGAAGCTGACAACCAGTATAGCTCGAGAGATTGAGCTGACTAAGATGTCAAGATTACGCCAAGTATCACCTGTAAAGGATGACGCATCCACTGCTGATAAATACAGGGCAAAAGCCCGAATCAAATAACAAGGATCCCAGATAACGTCACAATGCGTGATAATGCTGGATTCCTAAATAATGATGAAAAGAACAGATGTTCTGAAGTCCGGAGGAGAATCGAATTATGGAGACAGCTGAAGCTAACATGCTACATGGTAGGCGGATTCAACTAAATACCGCACTACGGGCGTTACTAAATGCTACCCATATATGTTATGGAGCTTGAAAACCTGGGAAATTGAGAGTGCTGATGTAATTCAGAAGAGCTACATGTTGGGAAGATACACCTATATCTTCTTGTCCACAAAACTAAATGATACCTGACTTGTTATGAGACACATATCCTGCTCCATTCACATGAACATGTATGAGCCTATGTCTACATCGATAGCTCCAGTGCGTGAATATGAGTAAAAGGATGTATGAATTCAAATAGAATTAAACTCCTGTTGTGATGTGAATTATAATACAAGCATTGTAATATATGACTCGGTATGAAACTGATATGAGATCAAGTAAGAGGATTAGCTTCCTGATAAACTAATTAGTTATAACCAATGGGACTTAGTTCCATAAATAGTGAGATGGGTTGTTTTTGAGTGTACGCTATAACTGTGAGTGGTTCGATAGTAAAGAGATTAGTTTTAGATTGAGTATTTATCACATAACGAAAGTCTTGATAAGATGAAACTTGGAAATGGGAAAATTTGAGGTTGTTTGATATTTGACGTGGGAGGTCAAACTTGACCCTGGTCAGGTAAAGGGAAAACCAAACACAAATTGGAGTGAAGGGATAATTCAACACCGACGCTGACCATGTCGGGGAGCGTCGGGGTTGGGAAGTTCCTGAAACTCCCCATAAGTGGTCACGAATAATTATGAATTAAATAGGTGTCTATTTCTAGTCCTGACATAGAGTTAGACTTTAAAGAAAAAAGTATAAATGTGTGTATGATGTGTATCATGTAAATTGATAGGAAGATTACCTATGGTATCCTATAAGGGACAAATGGTTGGAACGACTCCGCAACTAAAGGAATATAGTCGATTATGAGGGAATACTCGAGATAACTATAACATGTGCATGTTAATCAATTGATTATACAAATTGAGTGATACACTCCTATAGATATAGTTGAAGGTATCCTTAGCCAGATTTTCCAAACAGCGACTACATAGCTATCGGAAAGAAAGAGAAGTGCCTAAATCTTTATAATAAACCCCAGATGGGTGTGCGAAATGAGAACCTACCTATAAACTTGGTAGAGTTCGGGGAATAGGAATTTTATATCAACACTAAGGTAAGTTGTCTCCAAGACCATAAGAGCAAATTTATTGTGAGGAGCACATACTTCCAACTACAAGCCCCAGCGGTAATCCTACCGTAGAATACCTAAAGAATGGGCGATCGAGATCGTATCCGTATGATCATTGACTAACAAACTGACGAAGGCAAAAAAACTTTCTACGTTGTGTACGAGGATACACGACAAGACCATAACCCAGATCTTACACTAAATACATGAACCGAATACGGTGCCAGTTAAACAAATACTGGTACCACAGATTGGCGATCCGTGAATCAACAAAAAGGAAGTTCGGTGATCTCTAGCACTAACTTAAAATCCGAACACCTTCAACCACATATTATAGGAAGTGACGTATAGAAGACTGAAAATACCATACCTTAACACAAGTTTTACCGAAATGATTGCAGCCATAAACGCGAATCGATATAGAATGGGTAACCAAATAACACCCAAAGTACTACCATTAGGAAGGAGCATCACAACCAACACGCCACTATAAGCACACAAGTCCAGGAGAGCGAAGTATCACCTCTAATCACCTTTCCAATCTATACCACTAGGGCGACAATATAACTAATAACACGAATAAATCAACATCAGACGACACCAAGGATATCCATTAAAAGGGAGATTGACAATAGAATACTTCACTAACCGTGTGACGGACACTACAATTGTACAAAAATGAGACGTGGGATGACCGCACTCCGATAGGAGCATGCGGGCCTGACAGACTCACTTATGAGTTAGTAAGGTAAGTAGTAATGTATCAGTAGGGTACCCCATGCATGTAGACAAGTAGTGTAAGAAACACGAGAAGTATTCAACTCCGTACCAAGGTCAGTAATGCAAATCCAGACCAATGTAGCCAATTACCTCGAATATGGACGAGAAGAGCCTCAGTTAAACCAACGGGGCTAGAGGAGCCAAGGACCTCGAATACAATACGACCAACGTCGTAACCCCACAACGAGGTGGTTAATACACAGTGAAGACAAAGGAAACCTTTCGAAGTTGTGAATGCTAATGACATAGACATGGAAACCCATAAAAAGGATGACTAATATGTGAAAACCTCATAAGGATCAAGCAAATTCTTGACGTCTAGAGGAACCCACCAAAGGATGCAAACCTAAACACATGGTTACACAATAAAGGAAGGCAGAGCTAGTATACTAGCGGACGCCTTAAGCGAGAAACAAATGTTAGGATAATTAACAACCGTCGAACCGACTAGGATATGGTGCGCACAGAAGCGACCATCATGAACAACAATTAACAAGAGATACGTGGGTGAAAATAGTCAAGTAAACCTCGCATAGAAGGAAGAGAAATGAAGGCTGAAGAGGTAGAACTATAATACAAGCACAACAAATGGATTTCCCTGGCAGAAAGCAGGATGAACCATACGAACGTGTTGCTAGCCCGACACACGAGAAGATACGACATACATCAACAAGAAGTAAGTAGCAAAGAGGTACCACAAATGCATTACTCCAGAGCAAAACCACCTGGAGACATGGATGACAAGCATTATATCCGTGGACATAAAGGCTAGTACGTCTTAGTAGTACAGAGATAAGTACTAACAATAGCCAATGTCATATTGCACCTCAAACTGAAGACCAGTGAGAGATGATACACGCATGTACGCTAGTAATCCAACCATAGGATATACGACTAAGTTCTAATCGTGCACGCATACAATCGATGTTACCGCGCCAATTATGATACCTCCGTTTCCAAATTAAGAAAAGACCGTGGACAACACTGTCATATTGGAACGAGGTCAGCAATAACTTGCTGCTAATAAACAGTCTACAACATGTCGAAAACAATAAAAAGTGGCAAACTGAGCCCTATGTTCATGGGTCTGCATCTCTTTACGGAGCGAGTGGACTCATTAGAATGAATTTGGGAGAGAGCACGAAGAAGTGCGTGCCTCACCCTTCATATGTTTTAGAGCCCGAGGGACTAGAATCATACCCGTCTCTCTAATACGAGGAGAATCCACTCCAAGGGCGGAAGACACCACATGAGAGTTGGATAACTCTATGAGAGCCAAGTATCCAGCGCTCCTTGTTGAGCGGCTGTCGTATACTTGTGGGGTACGGGGCGTAACCCTTTTTAAGGGGGGTAGAGCCTCTTGGCATGCACTTATGTGCACTAGGTTTTGATTGTGTGGTTTTATCGTACGTATGAGGAGCATACCTGGTATTATTGTATGTACGGGATACTTTTGTGTATGTTATACATTGGATGGATACGTCCTTAGTGGCGTTTGTGATTTATACATTTTTATGTTTGGTAAAGGATGGAATGGAATTTATAAAACACTTCGGGGAGTGGTCTAGACTGTAGAATTGGTAGAGTGCTGATGGATCACTTATATCCATATATGCGTACTAAATGGAAATGATATTTTGAACGGTATATCAAATAGATATACATTATTGGGTTACATTGGGTAGTGACTTTAGCTATCCGGTTTAGATGACTTGAGGACAAAGTCTTTTTAAAGGGGGTAGATTGAAATACCCCAAACTTAATTATTCTTATTCTAATTAAACACAATAAAGGCTAATTAAAACCAATTAAAGTAAGGTAAATGAATATCTTAAAACCTTATAAATCAAATAAAGGCAAATAAAAACACATGCCTTAAGATTATAAGGAAATACTGTGAAGACATTAAACAAATAAATGCCTAAAGATCATTAAAAGAGGCTAAAGAATACCTCTAAACCTTATTAAGATCAACTATAAAATAAGCAAAGCAAAATATGTTTAAAAACTACTTAAGGCAAAAATATGCCTTAAAAGTATAAATAAGTACCCAAATGAGATTTATAAATCCTAACAATAAATAATGGACTAATGAAAGTCTATTATAAGGATTAAATCATTGAATGAGGTGATCTAACATGTAACACACAAATACATAACTAAGATCATAAAATTCAATTATTACTTACAATGAATAATAAGTACACCAATTATTTCTAAAATGCTTAGAGATGATTATAAATATGATCTAAGGACAAAAATGACACTAAGAGACATGTTATAACACATAATACAGGTTAGTGCACCACCTTAGACACATTAATACAAAAATGTAACAAGTCAACTTAAGATGTACAAAAAGAAAAAAGAAATTGAAACAGCCAAGTGCTGCCGATTTTGAAGTGAGAATTAAGAATAAAAAGAGAGGGAAAGTAGAAAAGAAGAGAAAGAAAATAAGACATCATTATTTAAGTTAAACAATATTAAAGTACAAATAAGTACAATAATACTCTTACTTTCTCTTCTACCCATGCCTTCCCATGCTGTCACAAGACTTCACTTCCAGGCTAGACTTCTCCTTTATCATTTCAGTTTTTCTTATTTTCCCACTACACACAACATCATACTTGATCCCTCCTCTATTACCGCTGCAACTACAGAACAAGGCAACAGAAGTTCCCGCCCACTCTCGGTGATAGCAACAACAGCAAGAGAGTACTACCACTCTTCTTTCTCTTTTCTTACCTTACGACAGTAGCGGTACACTCCAGCATCCTCCTTCCTTCTCTTCTCTTGTCCCATGACAGCAGCAAGGCAAATCAAGCGGCGCATCTTCTTCCTTCCTCCCTGTTCACTTTCAGTACAGCAACAGAGAAAAAAAAAAAAAAACTGGTGAGCTACTCTTCCTTTCCTCCTTTTACTCCACGATTCCAGCCTCTTCTCATCAGGTTTTCTGCCTCATTCCTGCCAAAATATTGTTGTCCTCCTTCCCCCCATAAGACACTCTCGTTCTGTCTTGGAACAACAAGAGGAGCAACAAAAAAAAACAGGTAAGGCACCACTCTCATCTTCCTCACGCTCATGTCTGAAAAATGAATATATTGAAACCCTTCCCTGCTCTTGCTTGCTGCGCATATGGTAGCTGCTCCAGCCCCTTCCTCAAGCCAAAGAAAACCACCTTAAAGACATGCCATGGAAGGACTATAAACCAGGTAATATAACCGAGAAGAGACATGGCTGTTTAAGCCTTCATTCTTCTCCACTTTTCCATGCACAATGAACCCACTCTTCTTGTTCCTTATACCCAAAACTAAGACTATATTCCTTGCAGCAAGTGACTGAACTTAGGCTGAAACCCTCAATCAAAAATCTGCAAGGTAAGGCTTCTCTTTGAAAAGTTCAAAATCAAATCTTAAAACCACTTAAACTAGCTACCTTGTAGAGTTAGTAACTTGATCCTCTTTTCTGTTTTGGTGAAAACCGAAGGGGGTGATGATTCACCCTAAACTACCGTGAGTGTGAGCTGAGCTCCAAGGAGGAATACCAAGTTCTAAAGAGGTAAACCCTCCATTTAACTCTTAGGCACCATGTTCATGGTTTAGGAAAATTTCATGGACGAAAGAAATATGTAACGTGAAATATATATATATATACATACAACAGAGTGAAGTTACAAGAACTGGTAGAATTCTTTGAGATTATATCAAGGTAAACATACCTAAATCCTCTGTGAATATTTCTTTTAAAAGATCACTTGTGAAGTGAAATACTAGCTGAGAACATGTGTATGTATATGGGTTGTTTAGATCCTAATATGTGTAGAAATTAAGGGCTAAGTACTTGATTAGTGAGATTGATTATTAATGGCTATTAACGTGTATTTTACAAAATATTGATGGAAGAAAAATGGCTTAAGAAAAATCTTTAGGAGGTAAGTAGTTTAACTAAGTATTAATAGTTCATTAGTAAGTTAAGTTTCAGATTAGAGAGAGGAATAATTAATTAGGCCTATGTTTATACTAGTGCCAAATCCATTGGAATGTGGAGAGAGATTTTTGAAATCTAAACATATGAGTTTACTTAATTAAGTTTAGCATAAATTTATCAAGTTAATAATTATATGCATAAGGGGGCCGAGAATACTTGTGAATTATGAGATAATAAATCCCTAAAAATGTGTAACTAATTATAATAATATGTTTAGTTAATGTTACTAAATATAAACGACTTATAAAGGTATATTTATAAGTTAATTATGAAGGAAAATTAATTTAAAAAGGTTTATGATAATCTGTACAGAAAACCGAGAGCTTAATGTGGTTTAAGGATTAATTGAACCCCAATTATGTGTAATTAATTATGGTGATATGTTTAGTTAATATATCTAAGTATAAATAACTTATAAAAACTATGTTTATAAGTTAAATGTGGAAGAAAAGTGAATTAAAAACATAAACAAAAATCTGGAGCAAAACCGTGGGGTGGGTTGTTATTTGAGACATTTAATGTCATTGGATGATTAAAGGCATATTATGTGTGAGGATATGTATTTAAGATATATTATTATGGTTATTTGAAAGCTTTAAATACTAATTATAAGCTTTTGGGGTGAGATTATAATTTATGCAAATTATTGGTGTAAAGGGGTGAAGTTAAGGAGAATACCCACCTAGGGACCCTTCTTATGATTGTGGATGAAATATGTGTAAACTAAATTAAACATAAGGTTAGTTATATTATTTAAATAAACTATAAACCTTATAAATGTTATTTATGAGCAAAGGATTGTCATTGGGGGTCAAAGTGTAATTAAATTAAATAGGGGCGCCAAACTACAATAAGGCCGAAATTGGGGGTATAAAATAAATCATATTGCTAAATAATAAGTTTATAAGATTAAAGGATAAAAATGTAGATGTGGAAAAAATTGGGGTTATTTCCGTGAATAAGGAGAAGTACGGGTCAAAGAAAAATGTGATTGGTCAACCTTGACCATAGGAGAGATTTGACCAAGATTAAATGATGGGAGTAACTAGTTTGGTAATTTAATGTAGTATTAAGTTAACATGTAAGCTTATAAAAGTATTTGGATTGTTTTAGTGATTTCTGAAAATTAGGGGTTGTAATGGAATTATAAGAGCCTTAGGGGCTGCTTTGGGATTTTAGAGAAATTTTAGGTTAGCTTTGGCAATTAGATAAATTAAATAGTATAATATATAGTTTAAATGTTATAATGTAACATTTATAAAACCTTAGGAGTTAATGTGCAAATAACTGAAAGTTAGGAGTGCAAAATGAATTTGAGATGGTTATAGGGGATGTACGCAATTTATAGGGAATTTAGAGGTTGGTTTGATATTTTAAATAAATAGATTGTATAATATAAAGTTTAAGGATTAAATTGCAAGTTTATGGAATTAAGGTGGGTTAAAGAGTAAATAAAGAAAGTTATGGGTGAAAGAAATAAAATGGTGGGAACTTGAGGGCTGTTCGGCTAAATACCATAATGAGAGAAAACTATAGGTTAAAATAAATGAGAGAATAAATATCACAACATATGATATTAGGGTGGTTTTATAATAATTGGAAAGTTTGTGTGGTAATATTTATAAATTTCGAGACTATGGGGTATATGCAAAAGTTAAAGGAAGTTTAGGTTGAATTTAATATAAGGTTGGAAAATGTCATGAAGTGATATTAGTATATAGTTGGTTGGGATTTAAATGGAGGTGGATAAGGGATTATGTGAATATTAGTAGTTATATGGAAAAAAAAAAACTTGGAAATATAAGGGTTATTAAATAAAGATTATAATATAAAGTTACAACTTTATAACCTATGGGAAAGTACAATGTCATAGCGACACATGACTATTAGCAAGATTAAGAGTTACTGGGATTAATGAAGGAATTGTTATAAGAATGGGAAGATATGTACTCACATGAATAATGGGATTTTATATAATTACAAGAGTTATAATGTACGGTTAGTAACCTTACAAGATTGAGGAAAAAAAATATAATACACTTAAAACACTATAAGTGTCATTATCTTATACTAAGATTATGTCCCTAGTGAATAAATCGTGAGGAATAACACTTATAAATGTTAAAGCACTCTCACATGAAATAATGGAGTAATCCATATAGCAAAAGAGGATTATAATTCGTACTAACTAATACGAATGTATAAGACTAAAGGAAGTGATTACATAGTCACATGGGACCTTAATGGTAATGTGTTATAAGGTGAGAATGGTTAAGGAGTTAAGGGATATATTATGGAGTGATTAAGGTTGAGTATTAATACTTAGAGCTACCTATTCCAAAGTACGTCGAAGTAGAGGACCAGTAGGGGTAGTTGGGTTGACGGTCGCGGGGTCGATGTCTACTTCTCAGAACGAGCGACTACTGGTGTACAGTATGTTGGATTGTGTGGTCTGAACCCCTGAGGGCTCCCTCGGGTTCGGACAAATTTGTGTGCTAAATTCTTAAGAAAAATATTGTAACACCCCTACCGCTAATACCGTCATTACTGTACCAATACTTACCTTCACAGCGGATATTACATACACAACGGTGGGTGTACAATGCCGTTAGTCACCCCGTGACTAACAAGGCCAGTTACATTACTACATACTATCGGTCTGATGAATTTGAACATACCGAGTACTTTACACAATAAATAGCTTCCCATTCCATACTCAAATCATAATTCAAATACAACTTCAATACATTACTATACCGAGTCTACTACAATCCTTAAATTACTGATACAGTTTGGACTTCCAAATTCGCATTACAATACAAATACAATTCCTATAATTCAACTACCCATGCTAACATAGCAGCCCCGTCCTACACTCTCGAACGGCTGTCGGCTTCGAAGTACCTGTAAATAAAAACAGTGCCCCTAGGGGCTCAGCAAATTGCTGCATATGAAATTCGCATACCCCGCGTGCTAACCGGGGTACGCCGACTACTTTTGGTCGGATATACATGGAGTTCGTTTTACATGCATACATACATACTAATACTACGACAATACAACCATCGATACTTACATGCATATACAAGGTTCAATACCTACCAAGGAAGACAATTGGTCAGTCAACCGTTCATGTTGGTTATTAGTTCATCCGGTTTAATCGGATGCTCTCTTTCTCCTCGCTCGGGTTCATAAGGCTTACACCAAGCTTAATCTTACTTACTTATTGCTTTACTCACACTGCACTCATTACCTTACTCATTACCTACTCGTGCTTTACTCAATACTCACTACCTTACCAACACTTACTCCTTACTCAATGCTCATTACTTAACTCTTACTTACTCAGTACTCCATACATCATCACCTTACTCGTACTTACCTTTACTCGGTACTCCTTACATACTCGTACTTACTCCTTACTCAATACTCTTACTTACTACTTTACTCATACATACTCAACTCAATACTCATTACTTTTGGCCACCGGACGGAGTCATACCACAAGACTCGCCACCGGGCCTACAAATATCAAGGCTCTACACCACTTGCTCCTCAATACGCAAATGTCCATTTTTACCGGACTACTCAAATTCCCAACACTCCTCTCTCGGAGTATCTTACAATCTCATGGATTAGCCTAGAAGTATCTCACTCGATAACCTCCACTAGCTTAGGGAATTACCAACGTCTAGTATTCTCAGATTTAGGGTTTCCCCCACGTATCAAATACTCTCATGTTCGGGACATTACTTACATTAGTCGGTCCTCTCATTGTGGGTCGACTAATTTTCTAAGGGGTTTGGAGATCCCTCATCATTCTTTACTACTCTGACGGTCCATGTCTTGCACCAACCTCATACCTCTAAAGAGGTTACTTATATACTTCCACCACTTATTGTTTGTGGGTTTTCATTTCGGTCTCTTACCGTTTTCGGGAGTTTACTACTCTCCCGTACACTCTCTCACATTCTAGTGAGTTCATTGGTTTACGTTATTGTTCTTGTTCGTTAGTTTTTGGTGCATTTCCACGTTTTCGTTAGTTCGCATCACGACCCTTACTGCGGGTCACTAAACATCAAGACTCATCTATGAGTCGGTCTACACACTAAGTTTAGCCACACAATCACTCAAGAAGGGTTAGCTCATACAACATACAGCAAGACATACAATGAAGCCAATAACCGTTTTCATGCTTTAATTTTGATTAGCCGGCATACAACACACAATCAACGTAGCTCGGTTAGCATACGGGGCATGAGAAAATATACCTTTCACCGGGGTTAGCTTTACCATGTGTTCTCTTGTTCCTTGGTTCAACACTTTTTCCACTGATAATGTTTCAAACATTATTATTAATACTATGTTCATACGGTACGTAAATAATTACTACTCCCGTACTTACCCTGTTGTCCGTTGTGCTTAGTTTTACTTATGTCAAACATGTTCTACTTATCATTACTCTCATCTACACATTCTTTGTTTACACTTGTCCTTAGGACCTTTAAATACTACCAAACAAGGCTTAACAACTTCTAAAACCATTACGAATCAATCCCCCATGTTTTAAACCCCTAAAAACCACTTTCGGCAACATTTAGGGGTGGTCCGGGACTTGGTCCGGACCCAAGGTCCCGGACCATTCAAGAAAATAACTCTCGGCCTGTTTTTACTATTGGTCCGGAACTTGGTCCTGGACCTAGGTCCCGGACCACCTGCAGTATTCACTCTCGACATGATTTTGATGCGGTCCGGGACTGTACATATCCTAGGTCCCGACCCTGCTTAAAATTGCTACTTAGTTGATTTTTCAACCCCAAATCAACCCTTAATCCACCTCCAATCATTTCATAATCTTCCACATGTTTTATACATATTTAAACACACTTAAACACTTCTTAAACTTTCTTAAACTCCTTAAATCCTTGCCCAATCCTTACTCAACTTCTTGCTCAATTTCTACAAATTTCCATTCTTGTTTTTGCATTTTGCACACTTGTGCATTTCTACACTTTCCTTTGTACTTTGCATCTTGTCCTGACTTCATTTTACCATACCAATTCATTCCTAGATAAATGCACTATCTATACCAAGTCCAACACCTATTTTCCTAAGTCTTGCACACTAGTTCTTCCTAGTTTCTCCAGTGCATTTCAACACTTCTTGCTACATATTTTCACACACTTTATTCACATCCTCCAACTACCATTCCATGGTTACTAAACATCTCTACTCACCCAATACACACCTTGGTTCTCCCATTCACCAAGTCACCCAAAATGCTTATTTCCTACTAAAATTTTGCCATGGTTTGCCTACAAACCTAGCATATACAAATCCATTCATTCTCACCTAAATCATTCCTAAACTAGCCTCACCCATACAAGGGTCCTACCAGCAATCAAAGCAATCATAATTACCAAAATCTCTTTATACAACAATACCAATATACATACTCAAATTACTTGGCTCTAAGGCCCTTATTTCACACAACACTTCACAAGTTCTCTCAAACTTCCACCCTTGGTTTTAAAATGTGTGGTGCGCTCCGATGCGATTAGGCTCTAGAAGTGATGCGTGATGCGCGAGGCGTCGATGCGAGCGCATCCCGTTTGTGATGCAATGTTACTAAAAAATCACATCTAAATTTTTGTAGACAACATTATTACATATGAAGTAATATTATGACACAATGGAATAAAACTTCCAAAACACAGGTCTAAAGTTATCAGTCAAGTGTCAAAGTATTAAATCCAAACAACATAAGAGAACAAAAACATCCAAACACAACACAAGTATAAAGTAATCATCCACACAAGAGAATAATAACTTTTAAATATAACAAACTTATGATTAGACAACGTTTAGATATCACCACATGAACCTATTGGATGTAATCAACACAAGATAAACTAAATCATCTTCAACATTAGGAGAGCCAATATCCTCTTCAAGTTCTTCCTCCTCATCACTCAAGTTCGTCCTAGTATAAGTAGATGAAAAACAACAATTTTTCCTTAGAGCTTGAAGGATTTTTTCTTCCCCTCCTTAACGATATAGTTTTTCTAGATTGGATCATTGACCCCTATGAGTCTCATAATCAAATCATATCACTAATTGTACACAAGAAAGACATCAAGCATACACACAAGCTTATTCAAGATTTAAGGTAATTTTTGATGTTCTAGAGTTTTTGATTACTCTAAACCCAACAATAAGTGCATAGGGTAAAACTAGGTTGATATATGAGCATTAGGAACAAACAGGAATAAAAACGGACTTGAAACGAAGAAATTATGGTAAAAACAAGCTCAAGGCGCATAGGGGCGCATCGGGGTCGCATCGGGTGCATCGAAGCGCATCACGGGTGCATCCTGAATAAACTCGCCTCACTGCCATGGATGCGTTTTGATGCTCGCATCGCATCCAAAACGCATCAGGCGCGCCTGATGCGTGCATTTTAAAACCAAGCTTCCACCAATAAAATTTCTAGTACAACATTTTGGGTTCATTCATTAATTTAGCCATTCCCAACATCCTAATGCATTAAAATTAGCATTAAGAAGGTGTTCTTACCTTAAGCTCACAAATTCTTCTTTTCTTTTCCAATCTCCTCCTTCTCCCTCTCTTGCTCAAAATCGGCCAAATGGGAAATGGAGTTGTCAAACTCCATCCCAACACCCAAATTCCACAAAAGGATATAATTAAACTTCTAATCCTTTGGAATGACATTATCCATTGAAAGGCTTAAATTACCATAAGTTAGGGTTTACCTTTGGAGTTTTTAAAGAGAGGTTTTAAACCCTTGGTTCAAGAAGGTGATCCCACCACCATTGGAAGGTTGGAATAATGCTCAAAAGAGAGAGAAAAATAGAGCTCCATTAGAGGCTAAAATCGTCTACACTAAGAAATGGGAGAAACATGAGTTTTCATGGAAATTTTTACCTTAATGGAGAGAGGAGACTCCAAGCTTCGATTTGGTACCATTTTCTCTTCAAATGGGCAAAACCCATGGAGATGAACTTACTCATTTTGAAATTATAAAAAGAGGGAAGTGTAGAGCTTGAGAAGGGGAGTTTCAAATATGTGGTTATTTTTGCATTTGGAGTTCAAATGAGGCTTGAGCATGGAGAAGAAGAGGAGAAGCCATTGAAGCCATGTTGAGAGCTTCAAATCGGCTGAGGGGAAAAGGGAGGGGGAGTTCTCTCGGGTAGGAAGGAGGAGAATAGGTGAGAGAGTAGAGAAATGAGAGGTGAGAGAAAAATGTGGTTGCTTTTTACTTTTGTACTTTCTTTCTCTTCTCTTCTTTCTTCTTCTTTCTAGTTACTTATTAAGAGAGGGAGACTTATTTAAGCAATAAAACTGGCTCCCCTACAGTAATACTAGTTGGAGCGTTTTTCGTCTTTTACAGAAAACGCTCGTTAATTTGCCCGGTTTTAACACTATTCACTAATCGGGCCCGTTTTTCGGAATTTTCCTCGTTTCTTTAATTTTATTGGTTATTAAGCTTCCATTAATGCTTAATTATAGTTATTTAATGAACTATATTTTTTTACGGGTTCGTTTGACCACTCAAAGTCACGTTTTCGGGTTTTCTCGAAAAACATGCGCTAAAGCTTTATTAGCGTTTTTAACACATTATTTGGATCCGTTTTCTTCGGGAATCATTCCCGTAACTAATTAGGCATGAATAAGCCTTAGGAATCCACATAATACTCTAACCGAGGTCTCGTACCTCCTATGGTTATATAACGCTTATTTTAGCGTTTTTTCGCTTTTTAAGCGTTTCTCCTCATTTCTTTTGGATTTATTTTCCTTACCAAAATTACTTAGGCACTATTAGGCTCTTAAATACCATATTAGAATAATTTATCACCATATTTAAGTTTGGGGTATTTCAGTCTACCCCCCTTAAAGAACTTTGCCCTCAAAGTTGGTGAATCTAATATTGTTACTCTCGTATACGTACTCTATGCTAAGGTTATGACCTCTACATGTAACTTGTCAGACTCCAAATGTCTGACTCGATGTACACTACACATCCAAACAGCATGTCACTGCATGCATAGCAATCAAAAATATCCGTTACAAACTCTCCATGGGGTCCGTCCGCAGATAAATGAGGTACCATCCTCTCCCATGTCGAGTGATCCCTCAGTACCGGTCAAGTTTGAACACTTACGCTTTCTGGTTCACGGCCATCATGACTAATGGCACTTACGCTTTCTGGCCACGGTCCTTTGGTTCAGATCAATTCATTTGCATATATAGAGATCCTCAGACACTTACTCATACTTACTCATACTTACTTCGGGACTACTCTGCCCCAGTGCCCTTGGAAAAATACAAAAACCACACACTGTCACCCCAACCGGCCACTTAGGACCGCCGCATGAACGGTGTAGTGGTTTCAAAACTAATCAACACTTCCACTGACTCAAAACTAGCTTAACCTCCATGGTTTCAACCGGATACCCGTGCCTAGTCATGGAAGATCCACTAGCGCCCGTGGGAGCGGTTTCAAAACTGATCCTCATTCTCTCAAGTTTGAAGAAAACATTGTACCAAATTAGTTTTGGTAATTCATTTTGAAAACTTGCATACATCTCCCAAATCCCATTTATGGTAATTACAACCTATTACTAGTGTTATTACTGTGACCACTTACAGGGAGCTTCAAGAGTCCTTCAACCCCAATGTGATCAGCATTGGTGTTGAACTATCCTTCCACCCCAATTTGGTGTTCAGTTTCCCTTGATCGCTAGAAAATCAAGTTCCACCTCCTCCATCTCCATTCAAACAGACAATCGTCAAACATTGTTCATTTTCTATCTTTTTAATCTTGCTAGTCATAATCACACACATACATTTTCCAATTTATAGAATTCACTTACTCACTTACTAATCATCTCATCAATTACTACTATCTCATCTCCAACTACTATACTTAAGAAATTCAAGGGTATAATATCCAATAAATTTTCTATCCTCCAATTTATACTCATCAAATACATCGGTTTGATACCGATTTATACGCATAATATACATCGATTTCATACTGATTTATACTCCTCAAGTCTCCCATACGTACTCATTCCTTATACTATTACCAATCGGGGTTGTCATTTCCCTGGATTTCTCTACTCCTTTCCTATTCTTATTTCCCCAAATAACCACAATTACACGATGAGTTAATACAAATGTTTATGTAACATAAGTATCAATCATCAAAACAAATACTTTTGCGCTATGCACATTGTAGTTTACGCACTTGTCACATAAAACTTACACTTCGCGGTTTTCACTCTACCCCCCTTAAAAGGGATTACGCCCACGTAATCTACCATGTGTCAACATTGGACATTGGTCGAAGGCATTCAACCGTCATGGAGTGGTTCAGCTTCCATGCGGTCTATTATACAATGTTCCTCGATCAATGGGTCTTAACCGTATTACCGGTTAGTCCCTACGTCAAGAATTTTCATTGGAGTTTATTTACTCTTAACCGGTTTCGGTTCTAGCCTTAGAGGCTTTAAGGCATTGATGATTAACCTTTTATTCACTAGGTGTATTTCACTTAGAATTCTGGGCCCACTAGTTTCTGCTGCGTGACCCTGATAACTTGGGTTATTCGCCCTTCTTGTTATCCTTCACGTGCTACACATCACCTTTTTATCCCTCTTATTGTGGGAGTAAGGTTTATTAACCGAGTGTGGTATTCCTTTACCGTGCGCGAACTCAATGAGTTTTAGATTTATAACCAACTCTCTGGCAATCTACCGTACATACTGTTCGTACTCCCATGATTATTCATCACTGGGTTCCTCCGACTTATTGTCGGGTGAGGTTAAGTCACTACTTAGTTGTAGTGCTTCCTCTGTTGTCAGTAGGTTCTGAATTATGTCCACTTAACTAGTTCTGTACACGTGTTCTTTTACTTGTATGACCTTGCATTTTCTATGCGTCGGTCCTAGTGACTTTCCTAAGTCTCCTTTCACTTTTTATTCCAATGGAATTAACATCTTGTGATTGTTGGTGTCTTTCACACTCTCCGTGCTTCTTTGACCTTAGGCCGCACGGTTTATTTCAAAGCTTCTGCTTAACTGGCTTATGCCATGTTCGTTGGTGAAAGAAGAATTTATCACGATTTACATTTTCCCTATTCCTAGCTATCCCACTAGATCATTAACTGCACAAGTGCAATACCAAAACACTCAGTCTTACAGAGTGCAGAGGCGTGAACCCTTGGCAGTAAATCTCTCATGTGATTGCAATAGGAATATATATTACTTCTTTGTGTGGTGCTTCGTCATTTGGTGCAGACTCCTGGCTTGTTGCCCGGTCTGTCTACTATCTCGTATTAACAACTCCATAGCATTGGGTGATTATTCACATACATTGGTCGCCTGCTGCGCACCATGTTCTCACTGATTCTACAGTATTGGTTTACATGGCATCCGCTGTTGCTAGCTTCAGCTCATGCATCTCTACCATTTATACAATGGTTCACCATGTATTTGGCTAATTACAGAATATGGTATTCCTTTATTTTTCTGAGCTCCTTGAGCGTCATTGGTTTTATAACCGGTTACTCCTTGGCTGTCAACAATTGCTATTGAAGCTTATTTACATCGCTTGGCAATAATTGTATGCTCAAGCTTCACTACATTAGTAGTTCTGAAAGAGGTGTATTATCAGATATTCGCTGATGGTATCTCCTTCTTAGAATCCATGTGTTCACCGCACTCGCGGTCTCACATTTATGAGGGGTATCCTTGCTCGTTGGTTATTAACCTTTTATTGGTGTCGTCCTTGACCACTTCCCATATGGTTCACACTGGGTTTTGCAACCGTTGGGTTGTATGGAAATAGTTTCATGGCCTACTAGCCATATTGCCTAGAGCTCTGCTCATCATAGGCTGTTCCCAAGTGGTTACTTCTCCGTAAGCCATCGCTGGGTTTGGAGGTGATATTGGGCTCCATGATAAGATTGTCGCATCACGCTTCCGTTTGTTGGAGACCATTTCTGTATCTTGGTATTGATCGGTACCATTTATTAGTTTGGGGTATCCCCTATCAAGTGGGATCCCTTCGGTGTTCTAACCGAATGTTCGTTCCAATTGTGGTGTTCTTATCACAACATTTCGTTCAACTGTGTTGACTTGATACCCTTTATGGATTGCTCCTGGGTATTATTGATTATATTGTAGCATCTGGCTGACATTTATGAGTATGTCCAGTTTGTTATCCTACCTTGCGGTTCTGGATCTGAGTTATCTGTTGAGGGTTATAACGTCCCCCGTTCTTAGGGTAGACGATGGGTACTTCTCTTATATTTTTAACCGGTTTGGTATTTCCTTTAGTGGTGAATGGTATCCTCCGGTACCTTATATGATCACCCTGTGTGTTTGTGGTAGTTGTTCTGGGAATTCCATCCCGTTCTTTGAACACTGATATGTTAATGTTAGGCATTTGCCTTATAGTGTTTAGACTGGGTATTCCTTCCAGTTATCATGCTTTACTTCAATATATTCAAGACATATCCAACGTCTTTATTCAGTTGTTAGTTCTTCTCGCACTTTTAACTCTTAATCATCCTCCTGGAGTGAGTTTTTGACTCCTTAGCTTGTAAGCTTATCTGAGTTCCCTTTGCTCGTTTGAGGTATCCAACTGTTCTGGTTTGAATTTACTTATGATCCGTAGAACGGAGTTGACTACTTCCCGTGTTTCGTACACTACATGTATACATACATGGGGTACCTTGTTGGCACGTTACCACTTACCTGACTATTTGTCGGGCCCGCATGAAATACCCCGAACTAAATATAGGGATTAAAATTAATTTAATACGTATTTAAGAGCCTAATAATGCTTGAGTAATATTGGTAAGGAAAAATAAATCCAAAAGAAATAAATAAATGCTTAAGAAGCAGAAAACGCTAAATAAGCGTTAAATAACCATAGGAGGTATGAGACCTCGGTTAGCGTATTATATGGATTCTAAAGGTTTAATAAGACCTAAATAATACGTGGGAACACCCCCGAAGAAAACGGATCCAAATAATGTATTAAAACGCTAATAGAGCTTTAGCGCACGTTTTTCGAGAAAACCCGAAAACGTGACTTTAAGTGGTCAAACGGACCCGTAAAAATTATAAATCATTAATAATAATTATTAAGCATTTATGGGAGCTTAATAGTCAATAAAATAATTAAATGAGAAAATTCCAGAAAACGGGTTCCGGCTAGCAAAACTGTAACAACCGGGAAGTTGTGGGGTGAGAATGTAATAAATCAAAACTAATGTGTCCACTTTAGCAAATAAAAATCAAAAATCTGTATGGGTGCATATGGGGGGGGGGGCGGCTCACTTACTCCCTCCTCTCTTTATTTTCCCTCTTATGTGCTAAAGGACAAGGAAATAATTAAAAAAAAAAAACAAACTCTCTCTCCTCACAACCCACCCCTCCCCATTCACGATTTCTCTCTCTCTCTCTCGCTCTCATTTCTTTCTTCTTCCTAAGCCCTCTAATGGCGATAAGAGCAAACCACACCAGCCCTCTCCTTCTCTCCCATTTTTGGAGGCTCAAAACTCCTCCAAATCACATAAAAATTGTACCGTTGGAATCCCCTTGCAAAGGAGATCATCTTCCTCCTTTCAAAAATCGAAAACACCCACTTTCATCTCCATGGGTATTCTCCATTTGAAGGTTTGAGTCCACCATTAGAAGCCCCTCCTTCACCTTGGTGTTTTGAGGTAAAAAGAAGTTTAAAAATCCATCTTTTCCTAGCTCCTTTTGGCAAAACGAAAATTCAAACTCTAGCCTTGTTTTATGCCTTGTTCCCCAGCCGATTTTGGCTTCATTTTGGAGTTGGAATCTTGACATTTTTGCTGTCCAAAGCTTCATCTAGCCATTGGGAGGTAATGCTTCATTTTAAACATTAAATAAGTATGTAAACCCTAGACTAGTTTAAGGGTGAAATGCTAAGTTAGTATTGTGTATTGGTATGGGCTGTAGCATTGGAGTGTGGACTCCATTTGAAACCGAGAACAAGAAGGAAAGGAAGGAAAAGAAAGAAGAAAGGAGAAAGGGGAAGAAAGGAAGAAAAAAAACTAGAAAACACAAGGTAATTGCTCTTACCTTGAGTTGGTTTATGTATTGTAGTGTAACAGATTTTGTGTAGTAAAAATGAGTAATGTATATGGTAATGAATAATTGGTATGTTGTAGTATAATGAGGAATAGAATGTAACAGTTTTGAAGCCTTTGAAAGATGTTTAAAAGCTTGGGTAGAACATTGGGAAGTAAATGTGTATGTGCAGGAAATTTATTGTGTTGTGATGGAGTTGAAATGTGAGCATTGATGCCTGAATAAACAGGTTGTATGAATGGGCATTTGTGAGCCGAAACAATGTGTGGGTAATGTTAAAAATATAGGGGAACCTCTGCCCAAATTTGTATGGAAATTAGAGGACTTAGATGTATAAGAAGAGGGAATAACCTAGACAAAAACTGGGTGTGTTTTGGTAGTAGTTATGAGTGATTAATTCATGTTGAAAACAGATTTGGAAAGAGAGTTAAGTAATGGGAAAAAACCAAGGGGTGTATTGGAGTTAGTAGAGATGATTAGTAACTATGGAATGGTAGTAGTAGCATGTGAATAAAAGAGTGTAAAAGCTGTAGCAAGAAGTGTTAAAACACATTGGAGAAACTAGGAGGAATTAAGTGTATTTGGAGGACTTAAGGTGAGTAGTTTGATACCTTGAAACAGATTTGGAGAAGAGCTAGGTAATGGGATGGAAGTAGGATGGTGAGATGATGCAATTAGAATGCTAGGAGTGGCATTGGTAGAGGAAGTATTGGAGGGTAGATGTTGGTTTAAAAATCTGTAGCAAAAGAGAAACAAAAACTGTTGCATGTGTTGAAGAAGAAGTGAGAAAAATGTGTAAGTTGATTTAGAAGTGAAAATTAATTTGATGGATGAACTAAGGTGAATTAGAGGATTTAAATAGTGTTTAACATGTAAGAAACATGTGGAAATGAGTAGGAAAATATTGGGTGAGAATTGAGGTAAATTTGGAGTCCAAAGTAGATAATTAAAAGGGGTTCTGCAGCCGACCTACCCAGGCGACCTACCCGAGACTGGGTCGGTCGGCCGAATTCTGTAACCTGGGTACTCTCTGCAGCCGACCCACCCAGGCGACCTACCCAGAGTGGGTCGGTCGGCCTTTGTAAAAAAAAAATTAAAATTAAAATTAATTAGATGAATATATATATAAATACATATGTACATATATACATATATATATAATATACATATATATACATATATATATATATACATACATATATATACATATATATATATATATACATATATATATATATATACATACTATATAATGCATGAGTAAGGCGTTAGTGCTAAGTAATGAAGGTAAGAAGTTAAGCACACTTGAGTAAAACTAAAGTTAATGGATAACGGGTTAATTACGGGAGTATTAGTTTTACATACCATAGTATCTTAATATTAATAGAACCACTTGAAATGTTGTCAGTGGTTCGAGAACAACCCGAGGAGTGTGAGGTGACATGGTAAAGTAAATTCCGGTAAAAAGGTATGATTTCTTCATGCCCTGTATCCTAACTTGGTTACCCCGATTTGTGTGCTTATGTGATCACCAATAAGATAAATACACGAATCGGACTTTTATTGCACTTAATCGTGTTTGAACTATTTTGTTCTTGATTGTATCTTCTTGAACATTTAGTTTGTATAATTCATGAAATGTATGAATGAGAATGAAGGGTATGTGTATGTAATGTGTACTTGTGTATTGTATGGATGTGTGGAAATGAAGTACTAACTTCTACTAATTCCTAACAATCTAACTCCTGACATGAGTAATGAGTAATGGAATGAGTAGAAGTCCGATATAGTTTCGGCCACGCGTGAGGATAAGGAAACACAAGAGGTGGATCCGAATCCTGGCTGTAATCTTTTCCATGGACCAATCCCCTTGAATGGGTAGCATCCTGGATTAGTGGGCCATCTTAAAGCCCGTGGTGGGATGTAGTAATCCCTGCCCGGAGGTCATACCGACTTAACATGAGTAAAGTAAGTATTGTATACATATCGGTCTTGACTATTGTAAGTCGTTGACCTTGAGTAAATGAGTATTGACACCCTGATTAACCCGGGTGTGTAAAGAAGCTAACAAGCCTTCTGTGTGAATTGAGAAGTGTATCTCCGTATTGCGTATTGAGTATGTAATGAGTATGTATTGTGTATGTGTATCTGGAAGATGGTAAGTAAGTATTGGTAGACTTGTATTGTCTTCAAGTATGTATTGTACTGTGCGTATGTATGTAACCTTGTGTAGTATTGTAGTATCGTGAATGAAAGCATGTATGTATGTAGTATGTATTGCAAAATGAATTGCATGTATTCGACCGACCAAATGGTCGGCGTACCCTCGCTAGTACGCGGGGTATGCGGTTATCATATTCAGCGTAAGCTGACCCCCTAGGGGGAACGTTTTTTGGTGTGCAGGTACCCGAAGCAGACCTGGTCACAGAAGAGACCGGTGGACATGCCTAGACTACTAGGAATGAAGGTAGATGTAGTAAATGGTCTAAGGCTTGTTGATGGAGAAATATGTGACTACTTCTACCACATAGGCAGTGTACCTATCGTTTTGCGGGTATAGTGATTAAATGGGGTTGTCGATCTCAGGGACCTCGTATAATTAATTGACAAATATTTGATTAACTGGAAATTAAGTTAAACTAAAGAAAACAGGAAATATCACTTTTTCGGTTTTGATTGATTGATTAAAAGAAACTAAACTACAAGGAAAAATAATTAAAAGATAAATAAACACAGAGGGATTTAAAGAGTGGTGAATGTGATAAATAGAAAAGCGCACCCCGGTTGTTTGCTTACCTATTCCTTTTATATCTGTTACTAAATTCTTCCTTTAATTTTACTGCAATAACTCAGAAACTTTAATTAATTCATTAACGACTAAGTATAATGAATCCTAATCAATTGTTAGACCTAGCAGCAGGCTAATGCTCTAGACCGGACACAATTAATCGCATAAAGAGCAGTTTCTATTGGAGTCTAATTAACCTATAGGCCGGATCAGGCTTCTAGCTATTAATTAGGTTCAACTTCCTTCGTTGTTTTATTTATCTCAGCTCTCGCATTTTAATAAAATAACTACAAGGGTTGTTTTAACTACCGGCCAAATAATTAAAACACTTGAAGGACAGGAATTGAACTGTTGCAGTTAACTAAATTTATTTGAAGAAATACATAACAGAATTTAGGAAATAGGTTCGCTTCCCAACCCGGGAAGCTAAAATACTTACTCGCTCATCGTTACAAAACAACGATAACAGAAAAGGAATGCATTAAATAAATTAAAGTAAGGGTAAGAGATAACTCCAGTTTAGAAGTTCACTCCGGTTCCTCGCTTCAACTTCGTCTTGCGTTGCCCCGTCTGCTAATTTATTTCTGTAGAGCTGGTGCGTAATAGTGGAAATAAAATGGAAAGTGGGGTGTATGTGTTACGTGGGAATTTAATAAAGTGGATGGGTGATGATTTCTGATTGAGGGAAATGAAGTGATGGAGCGTGAGTGTGAGCGAGGGAGTGTGGTAAATGACTCAGTCGATGGATGATGGATGTGTGGTGAATGGATTAATTCGTGGACTGATAGATGAATGGATTGTCGATGACTGGATGATGGATGGATTGTGTTTTTTAGCTTCCAGTGTGGGTTTATATAGGCGGAGGACATGGGAAACAGACAAAGGAGAAGTGACAGGGTGAATCAAGATAGTCGGAGGAGTTGGTGCAGATCCGTGAAGATTGAGATTTCATCGGGCAGTGCAATTGATTTCAGACAGATTTAATTGATGATCCGCAGCAGCCATTGATTGAAGAGCCGGCGTCACGCTCGCGGAAATTAAGGTGGGCGACTGCAATTAATGAAGGTAGTTCGACTGCGGCGCCGTGGAAGAAGAAACTCTGTTCGGTGTCGAATTCTAATTCTGTTCGTGCGCTGAAATGCTCTTGTCCGCCTCGCGCCTAGCTCAGTCCGCCAGCGGACGCTGTTCCTTGTCCGCGAGATAAGAGGCGGACGTCTCTCTGCGCCTGTCCGCGACCAAACCAGGCGGTAGTCTCTACCTAGTCCGCGAGATAACAGGCGGACGACTCTCCCTTGTCCGCGAGATAAGAGGCGGACGCCTCTGTTGTGTCTGCGAGATAAGAGGCGGACGCCTCTGTTGTGTCTGCGCCTCTCCTGTCCGCCAGTTATGCTATATATATGTATATATATACGAATGTTGTCTAATCTTGAATCGGCTCCAGATTTTTCGTTATAAGTCCGTTTGACTCGCCGTTTGTTGCGTTGGAAAGCTCGTGAAGTAAACTACTTGATTCCAACACTTTTTCCTACATTTAACACATAAAATATATCAATTCATATCAAAACATAAACCTAGGAAAATCGTCAGATAAGTGAGAAATATTACTTAAAATACTGCAAATTACAAGGTAATTAAACCCTAAAAAGTCTATATATTTCGCACTTATCAAACTTCCTCACACTTAACTTTTGCTTGTCCTCAAGCAAATAAAGAACAAACTTTCTCTGAGGTCACAGTATCAAACTCCGGGATTCAACAATCGTGGAAGGAAATCAAGCTAAATGGTAATCAAAAGAATAATCTCTGCTTTTAGATGTAGGTTTTTGTAAACAGTGAAACAGAAAATTTTTAATAAGAGCATGGATAAGTAGACTGTAAAAATTGAACATAGATTAGCTCGGAACCTTCCACCAATTTCTTTTCTCTAACCTTTGGATGACAAGGGGTGTGAAGTAACACCTTATTCCGTGATACCTTTCAACACCACATACTCATGATCAAAATATGAAAAATTGCGACAATTATTCAGCATTAAGAGTTTTGCATGTTCATTTTTTTCTTTTTCTCTTCTCTTTTGTTTTTTTTTTCATTGTTTGCACAATTGTTTTCATCCCCCAGACTTTTCTCTTCACCCATGTAGCGGTTTTGGGCCTTCTATCCCAGATCACAAGACCTTAGGTAGATGGGTGATAAGGCACCCCAAGGACTTAATAACCGAATGAACGAGGCCTGTTTTGGTTCAGAAAACTTCATTCTATGATCAGAGGAGTACCTTGCCTTATCCTTTCCATACCAAACTTTCACTTAGTCCCATGATTGCCAAGCTAAGGTAGCTCAATTTCCACAATCAGCTTATCCACCAGATTTCAGTGAAAATAGATTTAATTTTGAAGAAAGAAATTGATACATACAAACAACGTCAAGCAGAACGATTCTTGAGGTTGTCATCAGGCTCGATTTCAAAAAAAAACTTCCACAAAAAATTTTAGCCCGAAAATTCAACATGTATTGGCCTTTAGAGAAGCTTACTATCATAATTAGAGAACAATAAAAATCAAGTGTGGCATTAGGTACTACTGGCATATTTTCAGGGAAAGGTCTAAACTTCCTCACACTTAAGAGGAGCAATGTCCTCATTGTTCATAAAATAATCAAGAAAAGACCTTTCAAAATATGCCAGACTCATGAATCAACAGTTAAAACTCGAGTGGCTGAACATAAATATTAAAAATAAAGGAACTGAGACTCCCCTGATATCGTGAGATTGAGGAAGGTGCCCTTCCTCACACTTAAAGCATTGGCGGTGGGGTCGATGTTAGTCCTCACACTTGCGTCTAAGCAAGGGTCAGTTGGAGTGATTGGCAACAAACGGTTTACCTACACACACTGTCAAATACCAAAATAACGCTAGGAAGCGTTGCGTTAATAGCACAGGTCTAATTATCTCCTTCCTCTTCTTTCTTCCTCGCCCTTTTATATATATATATATATATCACAATATATTAGAGAGAAATAGATGCGTAGCTTATAAAACATGAATTGAAAATTACCCCTGGGTTGCCTCCAGTCAGCTGCCCTCTTTATAGTCATTGGCTGGACTTGTGAAGTAGCTAACCTGCAGTTGGATCTTTAAGAGATATTTCATATGTAGCAGCTTGATCCAGTGTAGTACCCAGAAATTTCTTGACTCTTGACCCATTGACTTAAATGTTTCTCCCTTTGCATTGGCGAGTTCAATCGCACCGAATGGGGAAATGCTAATAATAGGGTAAGGCCCTGACCAGTAGGATTTCAGCTTACCTGGGAAGAATCTGAGCCTGGAGTTGAAAAGTAGGACTTGGTCCCCCACCTGAGTTCTCGATTGGCAATCATCTTGTCATGCCAGCGCTTGGTACGTTCCTTATATATTACAGCATTCTCAAGATTCGTTCCTGAGTTCCTCCAACTCTGTCAACTGGAACTTGCGTTTATCACCGGCTTGCTGTAGGTCAAAATTAAGAGCTTTCAAAGCCCAATATGACTTGTATTCTAATTCCACAGGCAAGTGGCATGCCTTCCCAAAAACCAACTTGTAGGGAGACATGCCAATTGGTGTCTTGAAAGCAGTGCGGTAGGCCCAGAGCGCTTCATCTAATCGAAGTGACCAATCCTTTCGAGAAGAGTTCACCGTCTTTTGCAAGATCCACTTGAGCTCTCGGTTCGTCACTTCGGCCTGCCCATTTGTTGAGGATGGATGGTAGGGTAAGGAAACCTTATGTCGAACCCCATATTTCTTTAATAGTGCTTCAAACTGGCGGTTACAGAAATGGGAGCCACCGTCACTGATTATGGCTCGAGGAACGCCGAATCGAGTGAAAATATTTTTCTTCAGGAACTTCACAACAATTTTAGCATCATTAGTAGAACAGGCAAGGGCTTCCGCCCATTTTGAAACATAATCAACAGCTACTAAGATGTAAAGATTACCGAAAGAGTTTGGGAAGGGACCCATAAAATCAATACCCCAGACGTCAAATAGCTCAACTTCTAACATGTTATTCAGTGGTAGCTCATTCCGACGAGATAGATTACCTTGCCTTTGACACCGATCACATGTCGAAACAAACGCATGACAATCCTTGTGAAGGGTGTTCCAGAAAAAACCTGATTCTAGTATTTTTGCGGCGGTTCGAGTGGCACCATGATGTCCACCGGCTTCTCTGGAATGGCAATGGAGGAGAATGTTCTGACCTCTGACTTCTGGACACATCTCCTAATGATACCATCTGCACAGACTTTAAAACAGATAAGGGTCATCCCAAAAATAATGTTTGACAATGGAAAAGAACCTCTTTCTCTGCTGATAAGTCATATCAGCTGGAACAATCTTCCTAACAAGGTAGTTAGCGATATCAGCAAACCATGGATCCTCAACATCTTCAGCTGCAAATGCTGACTCATCGGGGAAGGACTCGTTGATGGGAGTCCCATCATCAGATGCCTCCATTCTGGACAGATGATCAGCTACCACATTTTGGTTCCCTTTTTGTCCCTGATCTCAATATCAAATTCTTGCAATAGGAGAATCCACCTAATTAACCTGGGTTTTGACTCTGCCTTAGCAAACAAATACTTAAGAGCAGAGTGGTCAGTATGCACAATAATTTTACCACCCAGTAAATAAGATCGAAACTTATCTAGAGCAAAAACTACAGCTAGTAATTCTTTTTCTGTGGTCGCATAATTTTTCTGGGCATCATTTAAAGTTCGACTTGCATAATATACTACCCGAAGAATTTTATCAATCTTCTGACATAACACGGCTCCCACAGCGTAATCACTAGCGTCACACATTATCTCAAAAGGGAGTGACCAATCAGGAGACACAACGACAGGTGCAGAAATTAGCTTTTCTTTTAATAAATTAAAAGCTTTCAGACATTCTTCAGAAAAATGGAACTTGACATCCTTCGCAGTAGATCACACAGAGGTTTAGAGATTTTGGAAAAATCTTTGATGAATCTTCTATAAAACCTGCGTGTCCAAGAAAACTACGAATATCTCTAACAGAAGATGGTGGTGGGAGCTTTTCAATTACCTCGACTTTAGCCCGGTCTACCTCAATACCTTTTGAAGAAATTTTGTGGCCCAGGACGATTCCTTCTCGAACCATGAAGTGGCATTTTCCCAATTTAACACCAGATTGGTTTCTTCACACCTGGACAGCACAAGATCAAGGTTTTCTAGACAGGATTCAAATGTTAGACCATAAACAGAAAAATCGTCCATAAAAACCTCAATGCATTTCTCAATATATTCAGCAAAGATGGCCATCATACAACGTTGAAACGTGGCAGGAGCATTACATAATCCAAATGGCATTCTTTATAACTATAGGTTCCATACGGACAGGTAAAAGTTGTCTTATCCTGATCCTCAGGAGCTATAGGGATCTGAAAATAACCTGAAAAGCCATCCAGAAAGCAGTAGTAGTAGTCATGTCCAGCTAGTCTTTCCAACATTTGATCAATGAAAGGTAATGGAAAATGGTCCTTACGAGTGGCGTCATTTAATTTTCTATAATCAATACAAACCCGCCATCCTGTAGTGGGACGCTGGGTAATCAGCTCACCCTTTTCATTAGGAACCACAGTGATTCCTCCTTTCTTTGGTACTACCTGAACTGGACTTACCCATTTACTGTCTGAAATAGGGTAAATAATGCCTGCATCGAGTAGTTTGATTACCTCTTTCTTAACTACCTCTTTTAGGACTGGGTTAAGACGTCGCTGAGGCTGAGCCAATGGTCGGTAGTTATCTTCCATATAGATTCGGTGAGAACACAACTGAGGGCTGATTCCCTTAATATCTGCTATAGACCAACCAATAGCTGATGTGTGATTGCGCAACACCTCCAGTAGTTGCTTCTCTTGAGTTCCTGTCAAGTCAGAAGAGATTATAACAGGTAATTCCGATGGTTCATTAAGAAAAGAATATTTCAAATGAGAGGGAAGAGGTTTCATCTCCACTGTAGGAGGTTTTTCAATAGATGGTCTTGGCCGGTCAGCACTTCGCTCGACTTTCTCAAATTGCTGCTGGTACTTGTGGAAGTGTGGCCGCCTTTTGTTAACTCCTCAGCCATGAGGGCCATATCTGGATCCTCATCATCAGCTTCACAAGATGCCATAAGACATCTTTCCAGGATTTCCTCTTCTTCTTGCTTAAAATAGTTTCCTGCACTAAAGAGTCAATAACATCTATTGCAAAGCAGGATTGAACAGGCAGGCACGCTTCATGTTGCGTGTCATGTCGAAAACAACCTGCTCATCATGAAATCTTAGAATAATCTTCCCTCCTTCCACATCAATGAGAGTGCGGGCAGTTCTCATAAACGGTCTGCCCAAAATTAGTGGTACATCTGTATCTTCCTCCATATCAATGATGATAAAATCAGCAGGGAAAATAAATTTATCAATAGAAACTACCAAGTCCTCAACTTTTCCTTTAGGATAATTATGGAACGGTCTGCTAGTTGTAACTGAACAGATGTGGGAGCACATTGACCTACACCTAATTTCTTGAAAATAGATAAAGGCATCAAATTAATACTTGCTCCTAAATCACATAAACCGTTACCACAATCCACCTTCTCGATAGCGCATGGAATGATGGGAAGACCGGATCTCCTAACTTGGGTGGCAGCTTCTTCAGGAGAACTGCAGATACTCTTTCTGTCAACTTGACTGTGTCAGACTCTAGCAAAGAACGCCTGTTAGACAAAATATCCTTCATAAATTTAGCATACATAGGCATTTGAGACAAAGCATCAGAAAAAGGGATATTAATAGTTAATTTCTTAAAGATATTAAGAAATTTTCCATATTGCTCGTCCATGTTCTTTTTCTTTAGTCTGTTAGGGAATGGAATAGGAGGATTATAAGAGAGTTGAGAAGGTTTAATAGTGAGAGATTCAGGAGACTCCTTCTCCTTGGGATTTGTTGTTTCTCCACTTCAGGTTGAGATTCAGCTGGCTTATTAAAATCTTCTTCAACTTCTGGAACATCAGAAACTAGTTCCTTGCCGCTTCTCAGAGTTACTGCTTTTGCATGCTCCCTTGGGTTAGGGTCAGGCTGACTGGGAAGTGACCCCGTCGGTCGCTGTGCCAGCTGTTGTGAAATTTGACTCATTTGCCTCTCTAGGCTCAGGTTGATAGAAGCTTGATCAGCGTTTTTAGCGGCTTGTTCAGAAAGTTTAGCTTCTATTTCGGCAATCCTGGAGTTGTAGTTTGGCCTTGTTTAAGGATTTCTGCCAGCATATTCTCAATTTTACCACTGCCTCCTTGAGAATTTTGGGATTGCTCCTGCTGTCTAAAGTAAGGTGGTCTATTTTGATTGAACCCAAAATTACCTATAGACTGATCATTACCCCTCCATGGAGGTTGTTGATTGTTCCTCCAATTATTCTGATTGAAATTGTTAGGATAGGGGTTACCTGGTCTGTTGTTGATCGATTTTAGCTCTTCGGGGTTACCTGCAAAGCTAGGACCTTCACAGTTGAACGTTTCGTGGGCTCCTCCACAATTCTCACAGCAAGGATTCAGGAAAGGCGAAGAAGTAGCTGCCTTCGCGGTTTGCTGTTGCGTCTGGTTTACAGCTAACTTTTCCACAACTTTAGTAAGAGCTGTTAGTTGAGCGGATAAATGATCCTGTGGGGGAATATTATACATACCTGCTTTTGGCTCACCTCTCCCCTTGTTCTTGCACCACTGTCTGGTACTAGCGGTCATGGTGTCCAAAAGCTCCATCGCTTCATCCCCAGTTCTTGCCATAAAGTTTCCTCCAGATGAGGAACTTAGTACCATCTTGTTTGAATCATTCAATCCCTTAAAGAACGACAGTACTAGTTCTTCGCTACTCATACCATGGTGTGGGCATTGAATCTGCAGCTCCTTGAATCTATCCCAAGAATCATACAGGGACTCACCTGGTTCTTGACAAAAGTTTGTGATTTCAGCGATCTTTCCCTTGTCTTTGACGGTGGATAGTACTTCGCCAGGAACTTGTTTGCCAAGTCAGCCCAAGTGTGGATGCTACCCGGTTGCAGACTCCTTAGCCACCTGGACGCTCCGTCTTTCAGAGAATAGGGGAACAGCTGTAGACGAATGCGCTCGTTCAGGTTCCCCGTCTTGTTGAATGTATTGCAGAAGTCCAGGAATGCAGAGATGTGGTGTGGGGCATCATCTGAGTCAAGTCCGCTGAATTGTCCCTGGTGGTACAACGTGGTGATGAAGCTCGTCTTGAATTGCCAGGCGTCGAGCTCAGTTTGCGTCACTTGAGGGAGGACGATAGCAGAGGATCGTCCTTCTACTGATGGTTGCTGGTACTCCCCCAGAGTTTGTCTGGTCGTCATGGCAAACTGTAGTTGTCGCCTGCTGTGGAGAACTTTCGATCTCTGGCTGAAATTCAGCTATAGGTTCTCCTGCAGATCGAGTCCGACGCATAAGAGACGAGTTGGTATGAATATGGAAAAACTAGATTAACTATATACGTGGCAAAATAAAGAGAAATATCAAACAGAAAAAAAATAAAATTAAAAGAATGAAAAATTTAACTTATCCCAATTAAAATAATTGTCAATTAACCGTGCCGGAGGTCCCCGGCAACGGCGCCAAAAACTTGATGGAGAAATATGTGACTACTTCTACCACATAGGCAGTGTACCTATCGTTTTGCGGGTATAGTGATTAAATGGGGTTGTCGATCTCAGGGACCTCGTATAATTAATTGACAAATATTTGATTAACTGGGAAATTAAGTTAAACTAAAGAAAACAGGAAATATCACTTTTTCGGTTTTGATTGATTGATTAAAGAAACTAAACTACAAGGAAAAATAATTTAAAAGATAAATAAACACAGAGGGATTTAAAGAGTGGTGAATGTGATAAATAGAAAAGCGCACCCCGGGTTGTTTGCTTACCTATTCCTTTTATATCTGTTACTAAATTCTTCCTTTAATTTTACTGCAATAACTCAGAAACTTTAATTAATTCATTAACGACTAAGTATAATGAATCCTAACCAATTGTTAGACCTAGTAGCAGGCTAATGCTCTAGACCGGACACAATTAATCGCATAAAGAGCAGTTTCTATTGGAGTCTAATTAACCTATAGGCCGGATCAGGCTTCTAGCTGTTAATTAGGTTCAACTTCCTCTGTCTAGTTATTTATCTCAGCTCTCGCATTTTAATAAAATAACTACAAGGGTTGTTTAACTACCGGCCAAATAATTAAAACACTTGAAGGACAGGAATTGAACTGTTGCAGTTAACTAAATTTATTTGAAGAAATACATAACAGAATTTAGGAAATAGGTTCGCTTCCCAACCCGGGAAGCTAAAATACTTACTCGCTCATCGTTACAAAAACAACGATAACAGAAAAGGAATGCATTAAATAAATTAAAGTAAGGGTAAGAGATAACTCCAGTTTAGAAGTTCACTCCGGTTCCTCGCTTAACTTCGTCTTGCGTTGCCCCGTCTGCTAATTTATTTCTGTAGAGCTGGTGCGTAATAGTGGAAATAAAATGGAAAGTGGGGTGTATGTGTTACGTGGGAATTTAATAAAGTGGATGGGTGATGATTTTGATGAGGGAAATGAAGGAATGGAGCGTGAGTGTGAGCGAGGGAGTGTGGTGGAATGACTCAGTCGATGATGATGGATGTGTGGGTGAATGGATAATCGTGGACTGATAGATGAATGGATTGTCGATGACTGGATAGATGGATGGATTGTGTTTTTTAGCTTCCAGTAGTGTGGGTTTATATAGGCGGAGGACATGGAACAGACAAAGGAGAAGTGACAGGGTGAATCAAGATAGTCGGAGGAGTTGGTGCAGATCCGTGAAGATTGAGATTTCATCGGGCAGTGCAATTGATTTCAGACAGATTTAATTGATGATCCGCAGCAGCCATTGATTGAAGAGCCGGCGTCACGCTCGCGGAAATTAAGGTGGGCGACTGCAATTAATGAAGGTAGTTCGACTGCGGCGCGTGGAAGAAAGAAAACTCTGTTCGGTGTCGAAATTCTAATTTGTTCCGTTCGTGCGCTGAAATGCTCTTGTCCGCCTCGCGCCTAGCTCAGTCCGCCAGGCGGACGCTGTTCCTTGTCCGCGAGATAAGAGGCGGACGTCTCTGCGCTGTCCGCGACCAAACCAGGCGGTAGTCTTACCTAGTCCGCGAGATAACAGGCGGACGACTCTCCCTTGTCCGCGAGATAAGAGGCGGACGCCTCTGTTGTGTCTGCGAGATAAGAGGCGGACGCCTCTGTTGTGTCTGCGCCTCTCCTGTCCGCCAGTTATGCTATTATATAGTATATATATACGAATGTGTCTAATCTTGAATCGGCTCCAGATTTTCGTTATAAGTCCGTTTGACTCGCCGTTTGTTGCATTGGAAAGCTCGTGAAGTAAACTACTTGATTCCAACACTTTTTCCTACATTTAACACATAAATATATCAATTCATATCAAAACATAAACCTAGGAAAATCGTCAGATAAGTGAGAAATATTACTTAAAATACTGCAAATTACAAGGTAATTAAACCCTAAAAGTCTATATATTTCGCACTTATCACTTGTAGCCTTGAATGTAGAGATGTACCAAGGGGTACACTATTACGTAAGTTGCAAGTATGTAGTTGTGAGAAATGGGTAGTGATTAGACTTTTCAGGAGTATGTATGAACTTGGAAGAAAGTATCGTATTTGTATTTGGAACTTAGTAAACTCGGTATGTGTAGTGTATTATCATGTAATGAATTATGGAGTATTGTATTGAATGGAGTATTGTATTAAATGGAGTATTGAAGTACTCAGTAAGTAATGGGGAGTATGTATTATGTTTGTGTAGTACTCGGACATTCCGGTCCATCAGACCGATGCTGTATGTAGAAGTAGTAGCCTTGTTAGTCACGTGGGTGACTAACGGCATTGTATCACCCACTGTATGTAAGTATGTATCCGCTGCGTGAATCTGGAAGCACGAGGAGATTGGACAGTAATGACCGTATTAATGGTAGGGGTGTTACAAAAAGTGGTATCAGAGCGAGAGTATCGCTCTGATGACTGGAAATACCGAGTTTAGGAAATACCGAGTTAGGAATTAGAAGCTTAGGGCTAAGGGCTGAGTGTTAGCATTAGAGATATGCAAGTTAGGAATTCCCGGTGTGTACCGGATACCTACAATACCAGTCCCGCCCACCACCGCAAACCCATTGTATAACTTGGGAAAGAACGCCAGAGAGAAGGAAGGACCTCTCACACTCGGGAAAACCCGATCTGGCAGTGGTGAAACCACCGTACTGTAAACAAGAACCGACATATGGTAGATTCCAAGGATTTGAAAGTCCTGGAAATGGAATCCGGGTTGAACAATAATACCCGCACTTAATAACGGTGGAATGAGCACTCCAACTACAAGGAAGCTACAACTTACAACATCATGGGGCGACATGCTTAGCAGTCGCGAAACCTGGCTAGTCAACCAGTAGCAGGAAAAGAAGCACTAACCGTGCAACGGAATGGAGAAGGAGCAGTAATGGAACCCGAGACACAAGTCTACGGAACAGTAATATCTAACTAATACCATCAACGGTATGCTAGCTGACTAAGGACATAGTCGGTAGTGATTAATTTCAAACCTGCAACGCCAAAAGGGTATCATACCTGGCCAACATAGCTCAGGCAGCTACAAGGACGTTCATGGGATACAACCGACAAGACTACAAGAGTAGTGCCTAACCAAGCTAAGACTCAATCACCACGGTAAACCAGTGGGAACGAGCAACAAGGAAAAACACAAAACTAAATAAATGGGGATCTCCTAGGACTGGAGACGTACCCCGACCAAGACAACTATGTCAAGATCAACGAGAAGCTACTTAAAAGGATCGAGTATCCCAAACATAGATCAATATGATCAAGGGAAGAGTCAACAAGACTATTAGATACAAGTGGAAGCCATACCAAGACCGGTATAGGCTTAACCAAAAACAACAGTACCACGCACTTGCCACGGCAAGTGCAGTAAGAGCAGAACATGTAGAGGAACTTTAAACACCACAGGTACATAGTAATGTACCGTGACTGCAATGAAGCAACTATGGGATCACACATCCTAAAACTGGAAGAAGGGAATCTTGGAAAGGCCTAACGGCCTGACCATGGTATCAAGGACATACCAGTCAGCGAGAAGCTGGACTTGGTCAAGACCACAACATGGCTATGCCATGTAGAACTTCTTTTAACACCGAACTATGATTTTAAAACCCAAATTTTTCTTTCAAAACCATAACCTTCTTTTAAAACCTTGGATTATTGGAACCAAACCAACAAAATTACGGTGAGTATCATAGATTGATACAAGAGGAGTCGACCATAGAATACTTACCTAGGCGTGTGACGAACACTATGAGTATACCCAATTACGGGATGTGGGACGACCGCACTCTGAAGGAGCTTGCGGGCCAGACAGATAGTCGGGTAAGTGGTAACGTATCAATATGATACCCCACGTATGTATACATGTAGTGTACGAAACACGGGAAGTAGTCAACTCTGTTCTATGGACCATCAGTAAGTTCAGACCAGAACAACTGGACACCACAAGCGATCAAGTATAAAAGAACTCAGAGAATCCATCTGAAGATGAGGAATGAGAATTAGGAAGCGCAAAGAGCGCAGCCTAATAAGTATAGACATTGGACATGCCTTAAGATGTCAAACAAATACATGACAGCTGGAAGGGATACCCAGCCTGAACACAGTAAGGCAGATGCCTAAGGTGAACACCACGATACTCAACAAACGGGACGGAGTCTCCTAAGAGCAATCATAAGAGTACCATGAAGTATGATCCATCATTGGAGAGAATATTAAACCTAGTCTAAACACTAGGAGGAAGTACAAACAGTCTAACCAAGAACGGGAGACGCTATAACCCAAAAAGAGAATAGCTTAAACTAGATACCACGAGGTGGTATAGAGGACACACATATCTTAAACAGTAGCCGGATGTAACGGCATAACTAGCAACACCCAGGAGCAATCATTGAAGGGTGTCTGAATTAACAACAGTTGAATAAAGCACCCTAATCAGAGCACGGAGCTAGAATGCATACTCGGCTAGGACACCGAAGGGATTTCACATAACAGGAAATACCCTCAACCACTAAAAAGCACTGATTAACATCAGAATGCTTGAAGGGGGCCTTCTATGAACGGAAGCGTGATGCCACGACTTGCCATGAAGCCCAGTAATACCTCCAACCTATGGGGTATAGGAGGAGTGGAGATATGTATAAGCAGCTTGCAAAGAGCATAGCTTACAGAAACAGGGCTCAGAAGCCATAAACCAAATACGTTATATAAACTTAACGGTTGCAAAACCACACCATTTAATAACAAGACTTGCAAAAGATATTGCTTCATACGACAAACAGACCGTCAACTGAACAACCCAATTAAAGCTCGACATAATGAGCGGCTTGGAGTAATGGTTACCTCAACGTCACTGTCACTAGAGCATCAGTCTAGTATACAGTTGACTAAGTTTTTAATCACTCTTCATGCCCTCTGTAGAAATGATAACACAGAGGCATAGGAATCGTTATAATGCCAACAATGGCCTAGTCCATACTTGGACACTACGAGAACCCAAGGGAAGGTACCCCTCGTTAACCAAAGACCACCAATGTGGTGACAATGTGAACCCTTAGAAAGGCTTCCATCTATTACAACAGTAAAGACTACGCATATAAATATTGCCAAGAGGCGATCGAACAAGGAAAAGACATTCCAAACCATTACGACTTAAAGGAGTAAGTATACTTCACATGCACCCAAGCATGTGGTGAACCATTGTATAAATACTAACATAGCAAACTTGTCATTAGACCTATGAGTGGAGACAAACCCCTCAACAAGAACTTCATTTACCAATGACAGAGTACTCTCCAACTGGAGAACGGGACCAAAAAACCCTTGAAGTTTCTTGGGATGTCCCGGTGATGTACATACAAGTAAAACTACATAGCTAGAGCCTATAACCAATGCTCAGCATTGAAAGACAATAATTGTCAAAACAATCAACGGGAATGCACATTGCACACCATGAATGACCAGCGCTCAAGAGAGCTTGTAACCCGACAAATTACTTCATCCATTATCAACCAAGATACTTGGTAAATTATATCATGAATGAGGAAGTAATGTGAGGTAAGCTAACCTACACATGAAACCTAAATTGAAATAAAACATCCCCACAATGGGAAGATAATAGTATTGCGGTATACTACGACAACCGTCATACATATGACTAGGAACCTCCTAGTGTATGTACACCATAAGGAAATTGTGCCAACGATAATGGCAAGGAGTAAAGGTAAGCTACCACAGTAACGGAGACCGTAAAAACATGTTGTGTATAGTGAGTAAGAATACGGTGCGCAACAAGCGACCGCTATGAGGAAGTAGTTAGACAATGACACGAAGTATAAGTATGAGATGACAAGCAGAAATATTCATCCCTATCACATAAGTGATTTACTGCCAAGCGTTTACGCCTCTACACTCTGTATGACTGAGTGTTTTGGTATTGCACTCGCGCAGTAATGATCTAATGCGATAGCTAGGAATATGGGAAATGTAAACCGTAGTAAACCTTCCTTTCACCAACAACATGGCATAAGCCAGTCAAGCAAGCTTAACAACAAACCGTGCGGCCTAAGGCCAAAAAGCACGAAGAGTGTAAGCACACTAACAATCACAAGATGTGAATCCCATTGGAATAAAAGGTGAAAGAAGACTAAAGAAAGTCACTTGGACCGACGCATTGAGAATGCAAGGTCATACAAGCAAAGAACACTTGTACTGAACCAGAAGAACTGGTGTAATTCAGAAGCTAGTGACAACAGAGGAAGCACTACAACTAGGTAGTGACTTAACCTCGCCCGACAACAAGTCGGAGGAACTTAGGGAATAATCGTGTGGGAGTACGAATAGTACGTGTAATAGATTACCAGAGAGCTGGTTACAATCTAAAACTCATTGAGTTCAAACAGCGGTAAAAGAATACCACACTGTTAGTAAACCTTATTTCCACAATAGAGGGATAGAAAGGTGATGTATAGCACATTAAGGATAACATGAAGGGTGAGTAACCCAAGTTATCAGGGTCGCGCAGCAGAAGCTAGTGGGCCCTAGCTAGGAAATGTAATACACCTAGTAAGTATGAAAGAATGGCTATTAATGCCTTGAAGCCGAATAGGCTAGAACTGAATTAATTATGAGTTAAATAAACTCATATAGGAATCCTCGGTGCAAAGACTAAACCATTGGTATGGTTAAGACCCTTTGACCAGAGCATATTGTATAGTATATCGTAGTGAAGCTAAACGCTTCAGATTGCCCAAATCGAGCAAACCAATGTTTAATAGTAAATATAGTAGATTACGTTGGCGTAATCCTTTAAGGGGGTTAGGGAGCGAGCGAAAACCGCTTAATGTAAGTTTCATGAACAAAACACAAGAAACTATAATGTGCATAGCACAAATGAGAATCGAATTGATGATTGGTACTTATGTTAAATAAACATACGAATTCATTCATATTGTAACTGTGGTAATTGGGCACAAGAGATGCGAATACCATAGGATGAATATACCCATCTTGTAACCACAGTGTAAAAGTATTAGTAAAGAGGAGTATAGTAACTCTTGGGGAAACGATAATCCCTGTAGTGTGTGCCTATCTGAAGTTAGACATGGTATTACGATGCATGAGTCGTATAAAACCGATGTATAACCTAGAGAAATTGAGTTCCCTAGGTGATTGTCTTGAGACAATTGAGAATGAGTAGTGGACGGAGCTCCACAAGTATTGTATTCTTAAAGAAGTAGTACGGATTGACTATGAGTAGTAGAGGAATGTAACCCACGAGTGGTGTATTCGTAAGTACGTTATTGGAAGTAAATTGAGGACAACTGAATTTCATAAGTACGGTATTCCCTAGGCAGAATAGTAGAGATAATCGAGGGTAATGGAAGAAAGTGGAGAAGGTTGATGAAATGAGCACTTAGGCATCAAATTCCGAGGAAAGTATTTGGGAAGTAGATTGAGAATGGTTGATGGACTGAATTCCATCCTTTGGAGTTGTATGAAATTGTAATTATGACTAGGAAGAGTAAAAAGGTAGAAAATGAAAATGATTGAATTATCTGTTGTTTGAAACGGATGTGGGAAGTCGAACTTGATCCTGATCAGATCAAGGGAAGCCGAACACAAATTGGGGTGGTAAGATAGTTCAACACTGATGCTGATCACATCAGGGTCGAATGATTCTTGAAGCTCCCCTCAAGTGGTCACAAGAATCACGCATAGGGTAGAAGCAATAAATGCAAATTGGAATTTGGAGTTGTATGCTGTGGAGGACTTCTAAGTAGTAGTTGCGAAAGAATTTTTCTTAGCCTGGAGATGAAGGATTTGCTAGAAGCGTATACCTGAGAAGGTAGTAGTGTATCATATTTAGTATTCCAAGGGCAACGGGACATAGAAGAGTCCTGTGTCTAGATGACCTGAGTGCCTGCGGGATTGTAAAGTGTATTGCATTGCTTTGGGGATAGCTTTGCACTGCGTGTACGTTTAAATTTGTAATGAGGAACTGGATGACTGGTAGTAATGTGGATTTGAGTAATTATTGTACATTGGTAAGGCATGGAAAGTAGGAATCTTGAGTAATGGATTGAGGAGTTGTAAGGAGGAAGAATGTACGACGTCTGGCATAGACAAGTATAAATGAGTAAGTATAGTAATCCCATAACCACGAACAACTTTGAGGACAAAGTTCTTAAGGGGGGTAGATTGAAATACCCCGAACTTAAATATAGGGATTAAAATTAATTAATATGTGTTTAAGAGCCTAATAATGCTTGAGTAATATTGGTAAGGAAAAATAAATCCAAAAGAAATAAATAAATGCTTAAGAAGCGGAAAACGCTAAATAAGCGTTAAATAACCATAGGAGGTATGAGACCTCGGTTAGCGTATTATATGGATTCTAAAGGTTTAATAAGACCTAAATATACGTGGGAACAACCCCCGAAGAAAACGGATCCAAATAATGTATTAAAACGCTAATAGAGCTTTAGCGCACGTTTTTCGAGAAAACCCGAAAACGTGACTTTAAGTGGTCAAACGGACCCGTAAAAAATTATAAATCATTAAATAATAATTATTAAGCATTTATGGGAGCTTAATAGTCAATAAAAAATAATTAAACGAGAAAATTCCGGAAAACGGGTTCCGGCTAGCAAAAACTGTAACAACCGGGAAGTTGTGGTGGGGTGAGAATGTAATAAATCAAAACTAATGTGTCCACTTTAGCAAATAAAAATCAAAAATCTGTATGGGTGCATATGGGGGGGCCGGCTCACTTACTCCCTCCTCTCTTTATTTTCCCTCTTATGTGCTAAAGGACAAGGAAATAATTAAAAAAACAAAAACAAACTCTCTCTCCTCACAACCCACTCCCTCATTCACGATTTCTCTCTCTCTCTCGCTCTCATTTTCTTTCTTCTTCCTAAGCCTCTAATGGCGATAAGAGCAAACCACACCAGCCCTCTCCTCTCTCCCATTTTTGGAGGCTCAAAACTCCTCCAAATCACATAAAAATGTAACGTTGGAATCCCCTTGCAAAGGGATCATCTATCTCTCCTTTTCAAAAATGAAAACACCCACTTTCATCTCCATGGGTATTCTCCATTTGAAGGTTTGAGTCCACCATTAGAAGCCCCTCCTTCACCTTGGTGTTTTGAGGTAAAAAGAAGTTTAAAAATCCATCTTTTCCTAGCTCCTTTTGGCAAAACGAAAATTCAAACTCTAGCCTTGTTTATGCCTTGTTCCCCAGCCGATTTTGGCTTCATTTTGGAGTTGGAATCTTGACATTTTTGCTGTCCAAAGCTTCATCTAGCCATTGGGAGGTAATGCTTCATTTTAAACATTAAATAAGTATGTAAACCCTAGACTAGTTTAAGGGTGAAATGCTAAGTTAGTATTGTGTATTGGTATGGGCTGTAGCATTGGAGTGTGGACTCCATTTGAAACCGAGAACAAGAGGAAAGGAAGAAAAGAAAGAAGAAAGGAAGAGAAGGGAAGAAGAAAGAGAAAAAAAAACTAGAAAACACAAGGTAATTGCTCTTACCTTGAGTTGGTTTATGTATTGTAGTGTAACAGATTTTGTGTAGTAAAAATGAGTAATGTATATGGTAATGAATAATTGGTATGTTGTAGTATAATGAGGAATAGAATGTAACAGTTTTGAAGCCTTTGAAAGATGTTTAAAAGCTTGGGTAGAACATTGGGAAGTAAATGTGTATGTGCAGGAAATTTATTGTGTTGTGGTGGAGTTGAAATGTGAGCATTGATGCCTGAATAAACAGGTTGTATGAATGGGCATTTGTGAGCCGAAAACAATGTGTGGGTAATGTTAAAAATATAGGGGAACCTCTGCCCAAATTTGTATGGAAATTAGAGGACTTAGATGTATAAGAAGAGGGAATAACCTAGACAAAACTGGGTGTGTTTTGGTAGTAGTTATGAGTGATTAATCATGTTGAAAACAGATTTGGAAAGAGAGTTAAGTAATGGGAAAAAACCAGGGGGTGTATTGGAGTTAGTAGAGATGATTAGTACTATGGAATGGTAGTAGTAGCATGTGAATAAAGAGTGTAAAAGCTGTAGCAAGAAGTGTTAAAACACATTGGAGAAACTAGGAGGAATTAAGTGTATTTGGAGGACTTAAGGTGAGTAGTTTGCTACCTTGAAACAGATTTGGAGAAGAGCTAGGTAATGGGATGGAAGTAGGATGGTGAGGTGCGCTGATGCAATTAGAATGCTAGAGTGCATTGGTAGAGGAGGTTTGGAGGGTAGATGTTGGTTTAAAAATCTGTAGCAAAGAGAAACAAAAACTGTTGCATGTGTTGAAGAAGAAGTGAGAAAAATTGTGTAAGTTGATTTAGAAGTGAAAATTAATTTGATGGATGAACTAAGGTGAATTAGAGGATTTAAATAGTGTTTAAACATGTAAGAAACATGTGGAAATGAGTAGGAAAATATTGGGTGAGAATTGAGGTAAATTTGGAGTCCAAAGTAGATAATTAAAAGGGGTTCTGCAGCCGACCTACCCAGGCGACCTACCCGAGACTGGGTCGGTCGGGCCGAATTCTGTAACCTGGGTACTCTCTGCAGCCGACCCACCCAGGCGACCTACCCAGAGTGGGTCGGTCGGCCTTTGTAAAAAAAAATTATCCCCTTTCCTTCGCTGCCCCTATCTCGCCTCCCTCTCTCCCCTCCCTCTCTCCTCTCTCTCTCCCTCTCTCCTCCCTCTCTCTCCCTCCTCTCTCTCCTCTCTCTCTCCATTCATCTCTCTCTCTCTCCTCCCTCTCTCCCTCTCTTCTCTCATACATATATATATGCATGAGTAAGGCGTTAGTGCTAAAGTAATGAAGGTAAGAAAGTTAAGCACACTTGAGTAAAACTAAAGTTAATGGATAACGGGGTTAATTACGGGAGTATTAGTTTTACATACCATAGTATCTTAATATTAATAGAACCACTTGAAATGTTGTCAGTGGTTCGAGAACAACCCGTGGAGTGTGAGGTGACATGGTAAAGTAAATTCTGGTAAAAAGGTATGATTTCTTCATGCCCTGTATCCTATCTTGGTTACCCCGATTTGTGTGCTTATGTGATCACCAATAAGATAAATACACGAATCGGACTTTTATTGCACTTAATCGTGTTTGAACTATTTTGTTCTTGATTGTATCTTCTTGAACATTTAGTTTGTATAATTCATGAAATGTATGAATGAGAATGAAGGGTATGTGTATGTAATGTGTACTTGTGTATTGTATGGATGTGTGGAAATGAAGTACTGACTTCTACTAATTCCTAACAATCTAACTCCTGACATGAGTAATGAGTAATGGAATGAGTAGAAGTCCGATATAGTTTCGGCCACGCGTGAGGATAAGGAAACACAAGAGGTTGGATCCGAATCCTAGCTGTAATCTTTTCCATGGACCAATCCCCTTGAATGGGTAGCATCCTGGATTAGTGGGCCATCTTAAAGCCCGGTGGTGGGATGTAGTAATCACTGCCCGGAGGTCATACCGACTTAACATGAGTAAAGTAAGTAAGAAGTAAGTATTGTATACGTATCGGTCTTGACTATTGTAAGTCGTTGACCTTGAGTAAATGAGTATTGAACACCTGATTAACCCGGGTGTGTAAAGAAGCTAACAAGTCTTCTGTGTGAATTGGAGAAGTGTATCTCCGTATTGCGTATTGAGTATGTAATGAGTATGTATTGTGTATGTGTATTCTGGAAGATGGTAAGTAAGTATTGGTAGACTTGTATTGTCTTCCAAGCATGTATTGTACTGTGCGTATGTATGTATACCTTGTGTAGTATTGTAGTATCGTGAATGAAAGCATGTATGTATGTATGTATGTATTGCAAAATGAATTGCATGTATTCGACCAAATGGTCGGCGTACCCTCGCTAGTACGCGGGGTATGCGGTTATCATATTCAGCGTAAGCTGACCCCCTAGGGGGAACGTTTTTAGTGTACAGGTACCCGAAGCAGACCTGGTCACAGAAGAGACCGGTGGACATGCCTAGAATACTAGGAATGAAAGGTAGATTGTAGTAAATGGTCTAAGGCTTGTAGCCTTGAATGTAGATATGTACCAAGGGGTACACTATTACGTAAGTTGCAAGTATGTAAATGTGAGAAATGGGTAGTGATTAGACTTTTCAGGAGTATGTATGAACTTGGAAGAAGTATCGTATTTGTATTTGGAACTTAGTAAACTCGGTATGTGTAGTGTATTATCATGTAATGAATTATGGAGTATTGTATTGAATGGAGTATTGTATTAAATGGAGTATTGAAGTACTCAGTAAGTAATGGGGAGTATGTATTATGTTTGTGTAGTACTCGGACATTCCGGTCCATCAGACCGATGCTGTATGTAGAAGTAGTAGCCTTGTTAGTCACATGGGTGACTAACGGCATTGTATCACCCACTGTATGTAAGTATGTATCCGCTGCGTGAATCTGGAAGCACGAGGAGATTGGACAGTAATGACCGTATTAATGGTAGGGGTGTTACACCGCAAGCTCCTTTAGAGTGCGGTCGTCCCACATCTCATATTTGGGTACACTCATGGTTCTCGCGACTGCAAAGCACGTCGCCCCATGGTGCCGTAACTTTCATTACCTGTGTTTAGGATCTTCGAATTGTGGTCGTTAAATGCGGTTGTTGTTGTTGTTCCAACGGGAACCGTCTTCGGGATTTTCGGGTCTCGGAATCTACTGTATCACAGGTTCCTTTCTTATAAGGTTTATTTTTGCAACTGCCAGATCGGGTTTTACCCAAGTGCGAGAGGTCTTTCCATCTCTCTGGCATTCTTGTCCCAACTTTACAACGGGGGGACGTGGAGGGCGGGTATGGTTACTGTAGGTATCCAGATTACACTGGAAGTTCCTATCCAGCGTACCTCACACGCTAACACTCAACCCTTAACCCTAAGTCTCTAATTCCTAACTCGGTATTTTCCTAAACTCGGTATTTCATCCATCAGAGCGATACTGATACCACTTTTTGTAACACCCCTACCACTAATACTGTAATTACTGTACAAATACTTACCTTCGCATCGGATATTACATACACAACGGCGGGTGTACAATGCCGTTAGTCACCCCCGTGACTAACAAGGCCAGTTACATTACTACATACTATCGGTCTGATGAATTTGAACATACCGAGTACTCTACACAATACATTGCTTCCCATTGCATACTCAAATCATAATTCAAATACAACTCCAATACATTACTATACCGAGTCTACTACAATCCTTAAATTAATGATACAGCTTGGACTTCCAAATTCGCATTACAATACAAATACAATTCCTATAATTCAACTACCCATGCTTACATAGCAGCCCCGTCCTACACTCTCAAACGGCGGTCGGCTTCGAAGTACCTGTAAATAAAAACAGTGCCCCTAGGGGCTCAGCAAATTGCTGCATATGAAATTCGCATACCCCGCGTGCTAACCGGGGTACGCCGACTACTTTTGGTCGGATATACATGGAGTTCATTTTACATGCATACATACATACTAATACTACGACAATACAACCATCGATACTTACATGCATATACAAGGTTCAATACCTACCAAGGAAGACAATTGGTCAGTCAACCGTTCATGTTGGTTATTCGTTCATCCGGTTTAATTGGATGCTCTCTTTCTTCTCGCTCGGGTTCATAAGGCTTACACCAAGCTTAATCTTACTTACTTATTGCTTTACTCACACTGCACTCATTACCTACTCGTGCTTTACTCAATACTCACTACCTTACCAACACTTACTCCTTACTCAATGCTCATTACTTAACTCTTACTTACTCAGTACTCCATACTCATCACCTTACTCGTACTTACTCTTTACTCGGTACTCCTTACATACTCGTACTTACTCCTTACTCAATACTCATTACTTTACTCATACATACGCAATACTCAATACTCATTACTTTTGGCCTTCGGACGAAGTCATACACAAGACTCGCCACTGGGCCTACAAATACAAGGGCTATACACTTAGCTCCTCCAATACGCAAATGTCCGTTTTTACCGGACTACTCAAATTCCCAACACTCCTCTCTCGGAGTATCTTACAATCTCATGGATTAGCCTAGAAGTATCTCACTCGATAACCTCCACTAGCTTAGGGAATTACCATCGTCTAGTATTCTCAGATTTAAGGGTTTCCCCAACGTATCGAATACTCTCATGTTCGGGACATTACTTACATTAGTCGGGTCCTCTCATTGTGGGTCGACTAATTTTCTAAGGGGTTTGGAGATCCCTCATCATTCTTTACTACTCTGACGGTTCATGTCTTGCACCAAACTCAATACCTCTAATAGAGGTTACTTATATACTTCCACCACTTATTGTTTGTGGGTTATTCATTTCGGTTCTCTTACCGCTATCGGGAGGTTACTACTCCCGTACACTCTCTCACATTCTAGTGAGTTCATTGGTTTACGTTATCGTTTCTTGGTTCATTAGTTTTGGTGCGTTTCCACGTTTTCGTTAGTCCGCATCACGACCCTTACTACGGGTCACTAAACATCAAGACTCATCTATGAGTCAGTCTACACACTAAGTTAAGCCACACAATCATTCAAGAAGGGTTAGCTCATACAACATACAGCAAGACATACAATGAAAGGCAATAAACCGTTTTCATGCTTTAATCTTGATTAGCCGGCATACAGCACACAAATTAACGTAGCTCGGTTAGCATACGGGGCATGAGAAAATCATACCTTTCACCGGGGTTAGCTTTATCATGTTCCCTTGTTCCTTGGTTCACACTTGTTCCACTGATAATGTTTCAAACATTATTATTAATACTATGTTCATACGGTACGTAAATAATTACTACTCCCGTACTTACCCCGTTGTCCCGTTATGCTTAGTTTTACTTATGTCAAACTATGTTCTTACTTCTCACTCATTTCCCACACTTGTTTAAACTTCTTAGGACCTTTAAATACCACCAAACAAGGCCTTAACAACTTCTAAAACCATTACCAATCAATCCCCCATGTTTTAGACCCTAAAAACCACTTTCGGCAACATTTTGGGGGTGGTCCGGGACTTGGTCCAGACCCAAGGTCCCGGACCATTCAAGAAAATAACTCTCGGCCTGTTTTTACTATTGCTCCGGGACTTGGTCCTGGACCTAGGTCCCGGACCACCTGCAGTATTCACTCTCGACATGATTTTTGATGCGGTCCGGGACTTGGTACATATCGTAGGTCCCGGACCCTGCTAAAAACTGCTACTTATTTGATTTTTCAACCCCAAATCAACCCTTAATCCACCTCCAATCATTCCATAAACTTTCCACATGTTTAAACACACTTAAACACTTCTTAAAACTCCTTAAATCCTTGGTCCAATCCTTACTCAACTTCTTGCTCAATTTCTACAAATTTCCATTCTTGTTTTTGCATTTTGCACACTTGTGCATTTCTACACTTTCCTTTGCACTTTGCATCTTTTCCTAACTTGATTTTACCATACCAATTCATTCCTAGATAAATGCACTATCTATACCCAAGTCCAACACCTATTTTCCTAAGTCTTGCACACTAGTTCTTCCTAGTTTCTCCAGTGCATTTCAACACTTCTTGCTACAATTTTCACACACTTTATTCACATCCTCCAACTACCATTCCATGGTTACTAAACATCTCTACTCAACCCAATACACACCTTGGTTCTCCCATTCACCAAGTCACCCTAAAATGCTTATTTCCTACTAAAATTTTTCCATGGTTTGCCTACAAACCTAGCATATCCAAATCCATTCATTCTCACCAAAATCCTTCCTAAACTAGCCACATCCATACAAGGGTCCTACCAGCAATCAAAGCAATCATAATTACCAAAATCTCATCAAACAACAATACCAATATACATACTCAAATTACTTGGCTCTAAGGCCCTTATTTCACACAACAATTCACAAGTTCTCTCAAACTTCCACCAATAACATTTCTAGTACAACATTTTGAATTCATTCATTAATTTACCCATTCCCAACATCCTAATGCATTAAAATTAGCATTAAGAAGGTGTTCTTACCTTAAGCTCACAAATTCTTCTTTTCTTTTCCAATCTCCTCCTTCTCTCTATCTTGTTCAAAATCGGCCAAATGGGAAATGGAGTTGTCAAACTCCATCCCAACACCCAAATTACACAAAAGGGATATAATTAAACTTCTAATCCTTTGGAATAACATTAATCTATTGAAAGGCTTAAATTACCATAAGTTAGGGTTTACCTTTGGAGTTTTTAAAGAGGGGTTTTAACCCTTGATTCAAGAAGGTGATCCCACCACCATTGGAAGGTTGGAATAATGCTCAAAAGAGAGAGAAAAATAGAGCTCCATTAGAGGCTAAAATTGGCCACACAAAGAAATGGAGGAAACATGGGTTTTTCATGGAAATTTTTACCTTAATGGAGAGAAGAGACTCCAAGCTTTGATTTGGTACCATTTTCTCTTCAAATGGGCAAAACCCATGGAGATGAAATTCCTCATTTTGAAATTCTAAAAAGAGCGAAGTGTAGAGCTTGAGGAGAGGAGTTCAAATATGTGGTTATTTTTGCATTTGGAGTTCAAATGAGGCTTGAGCATGGAGAAGAAGAGGAGAAGCCATTGAAGCCATGCTGAGAGCTTCAATATCGGCTGAGAGGAAAAGGGAGGGGGAGTTCTCACGGGTAGGAAGGAGGAGAATAGGTGAGAGAGTAGAGAAATGAGAGGTGAGAGAAAAAAGTGGTTGCTTTTTACTTTTGTAATTTTCTTTCTCTTCTTTCTTCTTCTTTCTAGTTACTTATTAAGAGAGGGGAGACTTATTTAGGCAATAAAAACCGGCTCCCCTACAGTAATACTAGTTGGAGCGTTTTTCATCTTTTACAGAAAACGCTCGTTAATTTTCCCGGTTTTAGCACTATTCACTAACCGGGCCCGTTTTCCGGAATTTTCTCGTTTCTTTAATTTTATTGGTTATTAAGCTTCCATTAATGCTTAATTATAGTTATTTAATGAACTATAATTTTTTACGGGTTCGTTTGACCACTCAAAGTCACGTTTTCGGGTTTTCTCGAAAAACATGCGCTAAAGCTTTATTAGCGTTTTAACACATTATTTGGATCCGTTTTCTTCGGGAATCATTCCCGTATACTAATTAGGCATGAATAAGCCTTAGGAATCCACATAATACTCTAACCGAGGTCTCGTACCTCCTATGGTTATATAACACTTATTTTAGCGTTTTTGCTTTTTAAGCATTTCCTCATTTCTTTTGGATTTATTTTCCTTACCAAAATTACTTAGGCACTATTAGGCCCTTAAATACCATATTAGAATAATTTAATCACCATATTTAAATTTGGGATATTTCAAATATGCATGATGATATTTGTTATATGATTTTTATATGCTTGACGACCGAACGTATTATTATTGTTGTGTGTACGTCTTTCAGACGCTTTAGTGCCTTACATCACACGACTACGATACGAGCAAGGATGGTAACACAATGGAGTATGAAACTGTCAATAATACTCAAATTACCTAAGACTTAAAACTTAGGAAGAAATGTTCGGTATTACTAACCTTAGAGCATTGGCACAGAACATGAATATAACCTAGATTATTCCTAGGTATGTGTAAGACCTTACGAGGCATCGAATTAATAAAATGTAATCTCCAACGAACTCAAAACTAATGTTGGTGAGTCGGTTAAAACGATCAACTATGGAGATATGGTGGATGATGAGGTGGTGTGGTTTATGTACGGGAAACCCTGGTCTGCATTCGTTCCAGCAGGTTGCGCAGTGTTGAAATACCCCGAACTTAATTAGGGTGATTAAATTACTCTAATATGATATTTGAGGGCCTGTTAGTGCCTAAAGAATTTTGGTAAAGAAAATAAATCTAAAAGAAAAGAGAAAACGCTTAAAAAGTGAAAAACGCAAAAATGAGCGTTATGTGACCGTAGGAGGAATACGACCTCGACAAGGGTCTTAGATGGATTTCCAAGGCTTAATAATGCCTAATTAATATATGGGAACAATTCCCGAAGAAAACGGATCCATAAAATGAATTTAAAACGCTAATAAAGCGTTAGCGCACGTTTTTCATGAAAACCCGAAAACGTGATTTTGAGCGGTCAAACAAACCCGTAAAAATTATAGTCAACCAAATAGCTATAATTAAACATTAATGGAAGCTTAAGAACCATTAAAATTAATTAAACGAGAAAAATCCGGAAAACGGGTCAGGTTAGTGAATAGTGCTAAACCGAGTAAAGTAACGAGCGTTTTCTGTAAAAGACGAAAAACGCTCCAGCTTGTATATGTATGTGGGGACCTGTTTTAATATGTAAATCAGCCCTCACACACTCTTGACTAGTTAGCTAATTAAATAAGTCAAAAAGCAATAAAGCAAAAAGTACAAAGTAACTTATACTCTCTTTACTCTCTCTCTTTCCCCTCACTTTCCCAATTCTTTCCCTCTCTCACGGTGGCCTCCTCCTCCCAGCCGATTTCTCCTCCCCCTTTCTTCTTCCTTGCGCCAGCCTCCTCCTCCCATGGCTACTCAAGCTTTCTTTGCTTGCCCAAGCTCCATTAAAGCTCCAAATGCAAAATAAAATACATATTCTTCTTCTTCTCATCAAGCTCCACCTTTCTCTCTTTTCAAAATCCAAAAATGATTAACTTCATCTCCATGGGTTTTGCCCATTTGAATAGGAAATGGCATCAACTTGAAGCTTGGAATCTCCTCTTTCTCCTAAGGTAAAAAGGTTCCAAGAAAAATTCATTTTTCTCCACTCATTTGTGCTGGCCGATTTTGCCCTCTTTGATACCTTTTATTCTTCTTGTTTTGGAGCTTTGTTTCAACCCTCCAATGGTGGTGGAACCCCTTTCTTGATTCAAGGGGAAAAACCCCTCTTAAAAACTCCAAAGGTAAAACCTAACTTTTGTGATTTAAGCTCATCCATTGAATTTGAGTCATTCAAAGGGTTTAAGAGTTCTATAAATATTCATTTTGTGTTCTTGGATGTTGGGTTGGGTTTTGGCAACCCCATTGCCCAATTTGACCAAAAATGAAGAGAGGAGGAGGAAGGGAGCAAAAGAGGAACTTATGAGAATTTAAGGTAAGAAAACCTACCTTAATGATTATGCTATATGTATTAGAACTTGGGATGGGAAAACTAAAAGAATGAACCCAAATTTGAGTTTAAAGTGTGTTGGTAATTAGAATAGAGTAATTGTGAAATTGTTGTTGGATTGAGGGCCTTGGAGCCAAGTGGTTTGAGATTTGTGTTTATGTTGTTGGTTGGTGAATTTTGGAATTGACCTTGTGTGCTGGTAGGACCCTTTAAGGGTGTGGCTAGTTTAGGATTGATTTTGGTGAGAATTTGTGGATTTGGATATGTTAGGTTTATGGGGAAACTATGGTAAAATTTCAGTAGGAAATAAGTGTTTTAGGTGACTTTGACAATGGGATAAGTTAGGTGTGCATTGGGTTGAGTTGGAGTGGATTAATAACCTTGACATGGTAAATGAAGAATGGATTAGAGAGTTGTAAAATCTGTAGCAAGGAGTGTTGAAATGCAATGGAAAAACTAGAAAAGAACTAGTGTGCAAGACTTAGAAAATGAGAGTTGAACTTGGGTATAGATAATGCAAATATCTAGGAAGGTGTGGTGATGGTCAATAAGTGATTTGGTAAGGTGGTAGGAGGTTGGAAACTATCAAGAGGAAGTTAGAAGTGCATTAGTGTGCAAAGTACAAAATGTGGAAATTGATATTTGTGAATTTGAACAAGAATTGAGTAGTGAATGTGACCAAGAATTTAAGGTGGTTTAAGGAGTGTTTAAGTGTGTTTAAACATGTAGAAAACATGTGGAAATTTTATGGAATGATTAGGGGTGGATTAAGGGTTGATTAGGGGTTGAAAAATCATCTAAGCAGCAGTTTTTAGCAGGGTCCGGGACCTAGGTTGGGAACCAAGTCCCGGACCGCATCGAAAAAAAGCCCCAAGAGTTGAGACAGCAGGTGGTCCGGGACCTAGGTCCAGGACCAAGTCCCGGACCAATAGTAAAATCAGGCCCAGAGTATGGAAATGAGTTGGTCCGGGACTTTGGGTCCGGACCAAGTCCCGGACCACCCCAAAAATGCACCGTATGTGTTTTAAAGTGCCTAGAAGATGGGGGATTGATGGGTAATGGCATTAGATGTTGTTAAGGCCTTGTTTGGTGACATGTAAAGGTCCTAAGAAGCATAAACAAGTGTTGGAGATGAGTGAGAAGTAAGAACATAAATTGACAAGAGTAAAACTAAGTATAACGGGATAACGGGGTAAGTACGGGAGTAGTAATTATTTACGTACCGTATGAACTTGGTATTAATAGCAATGTTTGAAACATTATCAGAGGATCGTATGTGAACCGAGTAATGTGAGATGACACGGTAAAAGTTAAACCAGGGTGTAAGGTATGATTTTCTCATGCCCCGTATGCTACCTTGGCTACTCTGATTTGTGTGCTTTGTGATCACCTAAACAAGATAAATGCATGAATCGGATTGTTTGCACTTACATGTGCTTGTGATGTATTGTATCTTGTTGGTATGAATTTTTGAGTTGAAGTTTGTATAATTCATGAAATATGTGATTGTGGATGAATTGCTTGAATGTTGATTGCGTACTATAGTTTGACTCATAGTTGAGTCTCGTTTGAGTAGCGTGAAATAACCCAAACCTAGTTATGTTGTTTAAACACTAAAATAAGGTGTGGTAAGACTAAAAAGAGTCTTAGAAACATTAGTAAACAATTTAAACCATAGAAAACATAAAATGTGCTTTAAGGTCAATAAAAGCCAAAATGTGCTCTAAGCTTGGGATAAGCTTGGTTAAGACCTAATGAACTTACCAAGACCTTATTTATATACTAATGAACATATTAAACCAATTAGAAAAGAAAACCAAGCTTTAAAACAAGTTAAAACACAAAATGTGCTTTAAGGAGTCTTAAAGCACATTTTTGAAAAAGTCTTGTAAATGAGTTTTAATGGCTAAATGTCCATCATTACTCTTTAATTAACATGTGTACTATATAGTATCACATTTGGAAGTCTATATCAATGGGAAATCAAAAATTTCACATCTATGTGCCTTGTTTAAGTGAATAGTAACTAAAATAAGCTAGTTTGTAACATATGTTTGTATAAGTAATTAAATTGGCCAACAAAGACTAAAATACCCTTAGTAACATTAAGGGGGCCGGTTTTTATGAGGTGAGTCACCACCTTGTAAGTTAACAAAATAAATAACAAATGATAAAGCAAGTTACTATTTGCTTTACTACTTAATATCTCTTAAAAAGCAAACTTATCTCATTCTCTCATTTCCCTCCTCATTTCCCACGGTTCCAAGTCTCTCTATCTCTTCTTCATTCTCCATTCACACGGTTTTGCAATAGTACCACCACCATTCTTCATCTTCAACCTCTTGTAACTCCTAGCTCACTTTGCCAAATCAAAAACAAAGACCACCATTCTCTTAGTCTCATCAAGCTCTTCATCCCTATCTTCTCAAAATCCCAAGAGCTCCATTTCGGTGCCAAGAGGAATCACCATGGGAGGAGCTTGAGCTCATCTTTTCACATATTGCTGTTCTCCTTTGCTTCTAGGTAAGGAAACTCAAAGAAAAATAACATTTCCTTCATGTTTGTGTGTTGTCCGAAAATCACCATTGATGGTGTCCTTACCGTGCTTGTTTTAGCTTCATTTGAATCTTTCAAGGGCTTGGTGGAGTCCTCTCTTGCTACATATCCAAACTCTCTTTCCATTCCAAGGTAAAACAATCATCTTAATGCTTTAAAGTAATATATGTAACTAGGGTTTACAATGAGATGAAGCATAAAGCTTGTATACTCATTATATCATTTGTATAATGTTTAGAAGTTGACAAGCAACTAAAAGCCTTGCCAATTTAGTCAAGGAAACAAGAAAGAAGTTTGTGAGGAAAAGAGGTAAATATGCTAACCTAATGTGGTTTAAAGTCTTAGGAGAAATGAGCTTATGTTGCTTGTTAAAAAAATGATCTAAGGAGCCAATGGTGAATGACTTAGAAGAATGCTCTCAAGGGCTTAGTAAAAGGCATATGTATTGTTGAGTGTATTTGCAGGTCAAAGGCAAATATATTGTGGAAATTCAGTGTTTAAGATTTATGCATCTTAAGGGCCTAAGAGCCATGTTATTTAAGGGCCTAAGTGCCAAGCAATTTAAATTATGCACTATATTGTGATGTAGTGCTAAATGAGTGAAGTTTTGTATGAAGTGTTTGATGGATTTTAGTGTTCTTGGTTGTTTAATGGTGAAAACAATGTGTTTTGGTTTAGTAATGTTCTAGGAGAACCTATGTCGAAATTTAGATAATGTATAAGAAGTTCTAAGGGTTTAAAATGAGTTTGGTAAGCTAGGAAATGTTTAGAGTGGTTAAGTGTTCAACTAGTGGAAGAAACATGTATTAAGGTGTAAAAGATGTAAAAAGGGCTTAGGCAATGTTCTAGAGGATTTAGAATGCAAAAGAATGTTTTGGGACATTTCAAGATCATGGTGAGATTGTATTTAGGACTTGTGCATTGTTGGTGAGAAAGGATGAAGTGATTTGTTGCATGGGAAGCTATAAACTTGTAAAGATGTTCAAGGAGTTGTTTAGGAAGAAAAGATGCTTGGGAGATGATGTAGTAGTGGTGAGGAAACATTATTGGCATAGTGGTTATCATAGGTATGAAACACCACTTGAAAACTAAGGAGAAAACATTATAAGTGTTAGGAATTTTGGTAAGAATGAGTGTGTTTAAGGAGATAGAAAAGGAGTTTCATGGATGTTGTATGAGGGTGTAAGTGTACCAAATGATGTTAGAACACAATTGGAGGCTTTAGGAGAAGTTTGGAGAAGATTTGACAATGTTTGGGCATGTTCTGGTGGCGTCCGACCCAGGGGTCCGAACCAAGTTTGGGTCTGGCAGCCTCTGTTAGACGCCAGTGAAGAGTTCTGGAACGGTCCGACCCAGAGGGCTTGGGTCGGACATGGGTCGGACGTGTGTGTTTAAAGAGGCGTAAATGTTCTGGAATGGTCCGACCCAGTTGGTTGAGTCGGACATGGGTCGGACAAGTAGAGTTTTTCAAACCCGAGAATCACTGGAAGGGTCCGACCCAGTTGGTGGGTCGGACGGTGGGTCGGACAGACCAAAATTAAAAAAAACAATAAAGAATGTGGCAAATGAAGTTAACCCTAGGGGGTATAATGTAGGTAATAAAGGATTAGTATGGGCATTAAAACATGTCATATAATTATGTTAAACATTTAGTAAATTTGAAGTTAAGTAAGTTAATTAACCGACGTTATTAATCATGTATAGGAGTGACCTACGGTGGGAATCAATCGAAGCAAGGACCAAGGTATGGTTTTCTTGTAGTCTGTTGCCTACCGGTTTACACCGGCTTGTGTGTTGTTTGTTTTTCTGTGTGTTTATGACCTTGTAAGATTTAAGTCATGTAACGAGTTTACAGTTGTTAAATATTATTATATTGTAAGTATGACTCTCTCTTCCCTTGTGTGTGTCTGACAAGACTTGACCAATTATTGTGAATTGTTTATTGAGTTCAATGTTGAACTACTAACAAGTGCTAACGGGGGAAGTGAGGAGTCCGGTCTGTTCCGGCCACGCGTGTGAGTATGGGAGTCGATGTCATAACCGGTTCGATTCTCTTTGTATGTTATGGTTGTTTTCCAATTTGGTTTCCAACCTTCCCTTTAGCTTAACCAAGGCTATTTTACTGACTCACGTCGGGCCACAGGGGCATACTATGTGTTGTTCGGTGTGCTTGGATCACTATATCCGAGGCACCTTGTGTTAAGTTATCCGTTCAATCTAACAGGACGGTAACGAGTTATGTAACGAGCTTAGCATGAGTATGGCAACATTCTCTAGGCTCTCCATGGGAACTAATTGTATTGGTTCACTTCCTAAAAGGAATTGTTCTTGTATGTTATGTGTGATGTTGTGTACAATACTCATGTTGTATATATGTTATATGTGTATTTTAAAATGAATGCCATGTCATCATGACAATTAGTTGCGCGTATCCCGGTAGCCGATGGGCTGCGCGTTAACCATACCAGCCAAGGGTTGCTGACCCCCTCGGGGGCTCCATATTTCTTTTACTGCAGGATGAGGATCGAAGAAGCAGAATGGCTTTAGATTCTAGGATGCAGGATTACTTTTGATTATTTTTGGATGTTAAGCCCGGGATGCGCCTGTGCTCCCGTGGCAATATATTTTGGTACCGTTGTAGTACAGTGACGACCGTTGTCAGTTTGTGATGTACAGATATGTTTATGGATGTAGTAACAAACTCGGTATTTTGTTAATGTATTAAAAGTTATTAGTTCTATGCTCGGGAGTCTGATCATCAGACCGATACGCTTGTATTTATTCTGCCTTGTTAACCACGTGGGTGGTTAACGGCGTTGTAGCACCGAATTGTTTAGTTGTTTAATTCCGCTACGATTTCAAGTAATGTTATGTGCGTAGTAGGGGTGTTACAAAAAGTGGTATCAGAGCGAAGTATCGCTCTGATGGCAAGAATACCGAGCTTAGGAATATACCGAGTTAGGAAATCTAACCATAATTACCTAAGTGAACAGTTGTGGAAAGGTTAACCACTAACTAAGTGTGGAATACCTATTGTCGGGAAGATGTTACAACCGTTGGACCGATAAGTGTGCAAGCACAGTGCTAATAAATGTTCATGTGAATTCAGATGTCAGGTAGACCACGAGGTCGAGGCCGCGGGCGCGGCATTGGTGATACTGGGAACCAGGGGGAGAACCCTACGGCACAGGTCATGGCCGACGCTGTTGCGGCCGCCGTAGCCCAGATGGTCCCACAGTTATTGGCTGCGATGCAGCAGCAGCAGCAGCAAGGCGGTGAGGGTCAACAAGGGCCACAACCGCAACCACAGCCGCGCGAGACCAACTGGGTCAAGGCGTTGGCGGATTTGAGACCACCGTCATTCAGTGGGGAGACCGACCCTAGTAAGCTGGAGGCGTACATCTCCGAGATGGAGACCGCTTTCGAGACCTTGGACGTTCCTGCTGGTGCCAAGGTTCGACTAGCCGCTTACTATCTGAAGGGATCGGCTCAGACTTGGTGGAAGCTGGTAAGGGAGGGAAGAGTTGGTGATCCTACCTTCCAGTGGAGGGAGTACACGGCCCTGCTGCGAGCCAAGTACTACCCTATTCACGTTCAGGAGGCCAAGCGCCTAGAGCTTGACAGTTTGAGACAGGGAGACAAGATGACAGTTGATGAGTACTACACCGCTTTTATCGGACTCATCCATCTGCTGCCGGATCTGGGCTACTCAGACCGGATTTTAGTGAACCGTTTTTACAATGGGTTGAGTTACCGTTTACGCTACGGCATGGGGCCGAGCGGGTATACTACCTTGCAGGTAATGAACTACAGTATAAGTGAATAAGTATGTATGGTATGTTAATGTGATGTGAGTTTGTTTAGCGGGGCATAACTAACACCCTAAATATAGGAGTGCTACCATGCCGCTGCAATTGTTGAGATCACCGTCCGTCTGAGGGACGAGGAGAGTGCGCTCAAGCGCAAGGCCATGAGCGAGGGCCAAGGCACGCAAGGGCAAGGGGGAGGAAAGAAGAAGAAGCCATACCCCCAGTCCCAGAAAGGACAGCAACAGGGTGGCAAGGGCCAGACCCAGACCACCACTGCTGAGGAGCCTCTACAGCTCACCTATGCGTATGCGGCCAAGCCCTTACGCTCTTACCCACCCAAGGGTAATTAATAAATTTCAATACCGAAATCTAGTGTGTGTTATTAACTTGTGGAGTATGTACTGAGTGTGCGATGTGCTAGCAGCTAGCACGGGCTCTGGACCGGAGCGCCACTACTATTGTAAGTGGTGTAACGGAGACCACCCCGGCAAGGACTGCAAGGGTAATGATGTGCAGTGTCGATTCTGCAAAAAGATGGGGCACCGCGACTATGAGTGCTGGCAGAACCCGAACAGTAGAAACTACAGGCCCAAGGGGCAATGGAAGGGTAAGGCCACCGCGACCACCGATGGCCCGAAGACGGCAAATCAGCCACCCCTGGATCAGAGGTACACAGATTCCCAGAAGGGGAAGGGGTCGGGACCTAGCAAGGCCACCCTGCATGTGGTGGACCGGTCTGAGGCGCCAGGGCCCTCTTCTAGACCAGGTACCGCCTAAACTGTTGAATGAAATAAGTGATTGCATACCGCATTTCATGCATGTGTGTTAGTGAGTCCAAGTAACCATGTAGTAAAAGTTAAAGTATAATGTGAGAACACCTAATTAGGTAATTTGAAAACTTAGGAACCTTCAATATATGTTATCCAATCCCACCCACACCAAACCCTGAAGAAACCACCATCAACATCACCGACTTTCCAATGGAGCAATGTCAGGTCATCCAACCAGGTATGATACTCTTAAATGGATACCTGACACCGGAAGCACAAATCCACATCATCCGACGATGCGAAACTTGGAGCAAACCTGGAGGTTTCTACACACCCGAATACCCGAGCGGATCAAGATGAAATTGAAGATGATGTGCATGGGTAAGGACTGGAACCCTTACACCAAGACATATCAAGAAGTGCGAGCTGAAGATGGAGCAATGTACCAAGTATACCTGAGGAGTTCCTTGCGGTCGTTAACCACGCCGTGGGAATTGCTCAGCAAGTTGAAACGGATTCAATTCCAAGTGTTAAAGCAGATCTTGTATTGTGAACTTCTACCAGAAAGGTGGACGGTTAGGTTTACACCAAGATAAGGACGAGTCACCCGAGTCTCTAAGTAAGGGAGTACCCGTGGTGTCTTGGTCCATTGGTGATACCGCAGTGTTTTATATGGCGAGCAGAAGCGTGCTGATCTCGCAAAGAAGTTAGTGTTGAAATCAGGAGATGTGTTAATCATGGGTGGGCAGTCAAGGATGCTATACCATGGCATCAAGAAGATCAAACTGAATACCACCATCGGCAGTGATCAATGCCACACACATGAAACCCGGACGTTTGAATTTGACCTTCAGACAGTTTTAAGCCTTGTATAAGTATGTGATGTGATAACCAGTGTATGTTAAGGATGTTGTAATGTTAGTTATGGCACAGTAAACCAACAATGTTGTAAAAGAGTGTGTTAATGAATAAAGTGGAGTTGTTTGAAGTATATCAACCGTGTTGTTACCAATACTTATTAGTTTGCCAATGAATTAGGCTGTGCACTCGGAACGGGAGGTATACTGAGTGTCTGCAATGAGGCAGAAGCCGGCAAGAGCGGCACAATCCTCACCGGTACCTTCCAGTCAATGGCGTGGACGCTTCGATCTTGTTCGACTCCGGAGCCTCACATACATTTATTTCGCTATCCTTTGCGAAGAGGCTGGGGTTAGACGGTGATGAGATGCCAGACTTCCTAGTCACTCTCCCGTCGAAAGAGCGGATCAGGTGTACCCGCTACCACCGAGATGTTGTTGTACGAATCAGAGATGAAGAGTTTCCGATCGACTTGATAGAGTTCGACGGACTTGGTTTTGATGTGATTGTCGGGATGAACTGGTTGGAGCGGTACAAGGGCAGAATCCTGTGTGCCGAGCATCGTCTGCTTCTTCGGAGTCCATCTGGGGTTACTATATCTTACCGCCAGAGGCCCAGGGAGCCTTCGACTCAGATCATCACCGCCATGGCTATGTGTCGTGAACTACGACGAGGGAGTGATGTATACCTCTGCTATGTCCAGGACATAGAGAGAGACCCAGAGTTTAGTCCTGATGTGCCGGTAGTGTCGGAGTTTCCTGATGTATTTCCTAAGGAACTGCGGGCATGCCGCCAGCACGGGAAGTTGAGTTTGAGATTGATTTGGTTCCGGGCACCGGACCAATTGCGAAGGCGCCCTATCGTATGGCTCCAGCAGAGATGACAGAGCTCAAGGAGCAGCTGAGAGACCTACTCGACAAGGGGTTTATCCGCCCTAGCGTTTCACCATGGGGAGCGCCGGTCCTCTTCGTGAAGAAGAAGGACGGTAGCCTCCGCCTGTGTATTGACTATCGAGAGCTGAATGCAGTTACGGTGAAGAACCGTTACCCTTTACCACGCATCGACGACTTATTTGATCAGTTGAAAGGGGCATCAGTATTCTCCAAGATAGATCTACGATCCGGATACCATCAGATTGCCATCCGTGACAGTGATTGAGAAGACAGCATTCAGAACAGGTATGGACATTATGAGTTTACGGTTATGCCGTTTGGTCTATCCAATGCACCAGCCAAGTTCATGGACTTAATGAACCGCTTGTTCCAAGATCAGTTGGACAAGTCAGTGGTAGTCTTCATCGACGATATACTTGTGTACTCGAAATCGAGAGGTGAGCACGAAAGCCACCTGAGAAGTGTGTTGCAAACATTGAGAAAGAATCAGTTATATGCTAAATTTTCAAAGTGTGAGTTTTGGTTGAACCAAGTATCCTTTCTTGGACATGTGATTTCTGAAGCCGGGATCGCTGTTGATCCGGCAAAGATTGATGCAGTGCGCACCTGGCCTAGGCCGAAGACAGTTACCGACATCAGGAGCTTCCTCGGTCTAGCAGGTTATTATAGGAGGTTTGTGAAGGACTTCTCCAGTGTCTCGAAGCCGATGACTTCCTTGATGAAAAGGATGCACCATTCGAGTGGACAGTCGACTGTGAGAGTTCTTTCCAGAGTCTCAAGGATGCTCTGACATCTGCACCAGTCCTGACTTTACCAGACGGTCCAGATGGTTTTGAGGTCTATTGCGACGCATCAGGCAGAGGTATGGGTTGTGTGTTGATGCAACACGGGAAGGTCGTAGCATACGCCTCCCGACAGCTGAAGAAGCATGAAGAGAACTACCCTACCCACGACTTAGAATTAGGTGCCATTGTCTTCGCACTGAAGATATGGCGACATCATTTGTATGGGGTAAGTGTGACGATTTATTCTGACCACAAGAGTTTAAAGTACTTGTTCACTCAGAAGGAGTTGAACATGAGACAAAGAAGGTGGGTCGAGTTTCTAAATGACTACGACATCAATCTGCAGTATAAGGAGGGTAAGGCAAATGTGGTAGCTGACGCACTGAGTCGCCGAGCACACTCTCTCCATTCGCTAGTCTCTCATTCTAGCTTGGTTGAAGAGGTGCGGAGTGCTCAGATGACGGATCAGTATATGATGGAGATTAGACAGAAGCTTATTGATGGCACATTCGAGGGTCAGAAGTACGACTTCAGACTCCACGATGATGACCTGATTAGGCTGAATGGCCGACTGTGTATTCCGAGGAGTAGCGCTGAGCTGAAGGAGCGCATACTGAGTGAATCCCACTGTTCTACGACTTCGATTCACCCCGGAGCTTCAAAGATGTATAAGGGTATGAAACGTTATTTTTGGTGGACTGGAATGAAAAAGGATGTGAATGATTATGTGTTGAGGTGTCTCACTTGTCAGAAGGTCAAGTTTGAGCACCGACGGCCTGGTGGTATGGTACAGCCCATGCCAGTGCCTGAGTGGAAGTTCCATGATATTTCTATGGACTTCGTAGTAGGGCTTCCGCCTACAAGGGGAGGTCTGAATATGATTTGGGTTTTTGTTGACCGACTGACCAAGGTGGCTCGATTCATACCGATGAAGGACACCTGGAAAGTGGCAAAACTAGCAGAGCTCTTTGATAGAGAGATTGTTCGGCACCATGGGGTACCGAAGACTATCGTGTCTGACAGGGATACCAGATTCCTCTCCAGGTACTGGAAATCCACACGGGAAGCGCTTGGTACCGAGCTGAAGCTAAGTACAGCGTTTCCACCCACAGACAGATGGTCAGAGTGAGCGCACCATCCAGACACTTGAGGATATGTTACGTGCATGTGCACTTGACTTTCAGACCAGCTGGATTGACAAGTTACATCTGATCGAGTTTAGCTACAACAACAGTTACCATGCTTCGATCAAGATGTCTCCCTTCCAGGCTTTGTACGGTAGACCATGCCGCACGCCATTATGCTGGGATGAGTCGAGTGAGACGGTCATTATAGGACCAGAGTATCTGGAACAAGTTCAGGCAGAAGTTCGCCAGATCCGGGCTAACATGAAGGCAGCTCAGGATAGACAGAAGTCGTACGCGGATGTGCGCAGACGTGACCTGGAGTTCGCCGTGGGCGATCAGGTATTTTTGAGAGTATCCCCCATGAAGGGAGTGTTTCGTTTTGGCCAGAAAGGCAAGTTGAGCCCGAAATATGTGGGGCCTTATGTTGTGACGGAGCGGATCGGCCCGGTAGCTTACAGACTTGATTTACCCGCCGAGCTGGGCAAGGTACATGATGTATTTCATGTGTCCCAGTTGAAGAAATATATGTCTCATCCGTCTCATGTGCTTCAGCCTGAAAGGCTAACTTTAGAGCCGACCATGCGATCAGTGGAGACTCCGGTACGGATTCTGGATACTAAGACTCGAGACACTCGCCATAAGTCTGTGAGACTGGTGAAGGTTCTCTGGTCTAACCAGGACGTTGAGGAGGCCACTTGGGAGCTGGAAGATAAGATGAAGGCGAAGTACCCGTCATTGTTTACTTCTTAGCGTTTGTATGTATAGGGTACGGGGCGTACCCCTATTTAAGGGGGGTAGAGCCGTTTCGGTTATGTGTGTACGACATGTATTTGGATACATTGTCTGTGTTGTGTTGTCATGTTGTTACCCTGTTATGTTACAGACCGCTGAGTCTGAATGATGTTGTGATGTTTTGTTGTTTGGACCTTGTGTCCGATGTTATGTAAGGATGTTGTTAATGTTGTTATGGAAGTATTGTTGATATGTGTTCCCGTGTTCTAATATTTAGGATATGTGGAAGTATGAACTTTGGGGACAAAGTTCTTTTAAGGGGGGTAGATTGAAATACCCCAAACCTAGTTATGTTGTTTAAACACTAAAATAAGGTGTGGTAAGACTAAAAAGAGTCTTAGAAACATTAGTAAACAATTTAAAATTTAAACCATAGAAAACACAAAATGTGCTTTAAGGTCAATAAAGCCAAAATGTGCTCTAAGCTTGGGATAAGCTTGGTTAAGACCTAATGAACTTACCAAGACCTTATTTTATACTAATGAACATATTAAACCAATTACCAAAGAAAACCAAGCTTGAAAACAAGTTAAAACACAAAATGTGCTTTAAGGAGTCTTAAAGCACATTTTTGAAAAATTGTCTTGTAAATGAGTTTTGAATGGCTAAATGTCCATCATTACTCTTTAATTAACATGTGTACTATATAGTATCACATTTGGAAGTCTATATCAATGGGAAATCAAAAATTTCACATCTATGTGCCTTGTTTTAGTGAATAGTAACTAAAATAAGCTAGTTTGTAACATATGTTTGTATAAGTAATTAAATTGGCCAACAAAGACTAAAATACCCTTAGTACATTAAGGGGGCCGGTTTTTATGAGGTGAGTCACCACCTTGTAAGTTAACAAAATAAATAACAAATGATAAAGCAAGTTACTATTTGCTTTACTACTTAATATCTCTTAAAAGCAAACTTATCTCATTCTCTCATTTCCCTCCTCATTTCCCACGGTTCCAAGCTCTCTTCTATCTCTTCTTCTTCTCTCCATTCACGGTTTTGCAATAGTACCACCACCATTCTTCATCTTCAACCTCTTGTAACTCCTAGCTCACTTTGCCAAATCAAAAACAAAGACCACCATTCTCTTAGTCTCATCAAGCTCTTCATTCCTATCTTCTCAAAATCCCAAGAGCTCCATTTCGGTGCCAAGAGAATCACCATGGGAGGAGCTTGAGCTCATCTTTTCACATATTGTTGTTCTCCTTTGCTTCTAGGTAAGGAAACTCAAAGAAAAATAACATTTCCTTCATGTTTGTGTGTTGTCCGAAAATCACCATTGATGGTGTCCTTACCTTGCTTGTTTTAGCTTCATTTGAATCTTCCAAGGGCTTGGTGGAGTCCTCTCTTGCTACATATCCAAACTCTCTTTCCATTCCAAGGTAAAACAATCATCTTAATGCTTTAAAAATATATGTAACTAGGGTTTACAATGAGATGAAGCATAAAGCTTGTATACTCATTATATCATTTGTATAATGTTTAGAAGTTGACAAGCAACTAAAAGCCTTGCCAATTTAGTCAAGGAAACAAGAAAGAAGTTTGTGAGGAAAAGAGGTAAATATGCTAACCTAATGTGGTTTAAAGTCTTAGGAGAAATGAGCTTATTTGCTTGAAAATGATTAAGGAGCCAATGGAAAATGACTTAGAAGAATGCTCTCAAGGGCTTAGTAAAAGGCATATGTATTGTTGAGTGTATTTGCAGGTCAAAGGCAAATATATTGTGGAAATTCAGTGTTTAAGATTTATGCATCTTAAGGGCCTAAGAGCCATGTTATTTAAGGGCCTAAGTGCCAAGCAATTTAAATTATGCACTATATTGTGATGTAGTGCTAAATGAGTGAAGTTTGTGTATGAGAATGTGTTTGATGGATTTTAGTGTTCTTGGTTGTTTAATGGTGAAAACAAGTGTTTTGGTTTAGTAATGTTCTAGGAGAATGTCAAAATTTAATGTATAACAAGTTCTAAGGGTTTAAAATGAGTTTGGTAAGCTAGGAAATGTTTAGAATGGTTAAGTGTTCAACTAGTGGAAGAAACATGCATTAAGGTGTTAAAGATGTAAAAAGGGCTTAGGCAATCTTCTAGAGGATTTAGAATGCAAAAGAATGTTTTGGGACATTTCAAGATCATGGTGAGATTGTATTTAGGACTTGTGCATTGTTGGTGAGAAAGGATGAAGTGATTTGTTGCATGGGAAGCTATAAACTTGTAAAGATGTTCAAGGAGTTGTTTAGGAAGAAAAGATGCTTGGGAGATGATGTAGTAGTGGTGAGGAAACATTATTGGCATAGTGGTTATCATAGGTATGAAACACCACTTGGAAAACTAAGGAGAAAACATTATAAGTGTTAGGAATTTTGGTAAGAAATGAGTGAGTGTTTAAGGAGATAGAAAAGGAGTTTCATGGATGTTGTATGAGGGTGTAAGTGTACCAAATGATGTTAGAACACAATTGGAGGCTTTAGGAGAAGTTTGGAGAAGATTTGACAATGTTTGGGCATGTTCTGGTGGCGTCCGACCCAGGGGTCCGAACCAAGTTTGGGTCTGGCAGCCTCTGTTAGACGCCAGTGAAGAGTTCTGGAACGGTCCGACCTAGAGGGCTTGGGTCGGACATGGGCCGGACGTGTGTGTTTAAAGGGCGGTAAATGTTCTGGAATGGTCCGACCCAGTTGGTTGAGTCGGACATGGGTCGGACAAGTAGAGTTTTTCAAACCCGAGAATCACTGGAAGGGTCCGACCCAGTTGGTGGGTCGGACGGTGGGTCGGACAGACCAAAATTAAAAAAAAACAAAAATAGTGGCAAATGAGTTAACCCTAGGGGGTATAATGTAGGTAATGAAGGATAAGTTGGGGCATTAAAACATGTCATATAATCATGTTAAACATTTAGTAAATTTGGAAGTTAGTAATTAATTAACCGACGTTATTAATCATGTATAGGAGTGACCTACGGTGGGAATAATCGAAGCAAGGACCAAGGTATGGTTTTCTTGCAGTCTGTTGCCTACCGGTTTACACCGGCTTTGTGTTGTTTGTTTTTCTGTGTGTTTATGACCTTGTAAGATTTAAGTCATGTAATGAGTTTACAGTTGTTAAATATTATTGTATTGTAAGTATGACTCTCTCTTCCCTTGTGTGTGTCTAACAAGACTTACCAATTATTGTGAATTGTTTATTGAGTTCAATGTTGAACTACTAACAAGTGCTAACGGGGGAAGTGAGGAGTCCGGTCTGTTCCGGCCACGCGTGTGAGTATGGGAGTCGATGTCATAACCGGTTCGATTCTCTTTGTATGTTATGGTTGTTTTCCAATTTGGTTTCCAACCTTCCCTTTAGCTTAACCAAGGCTATTTTACTGACTCACGTCGGGCCACAGGGGCATACTATGTGTTGTTCGGTGTGCTTGGATCACTATATCCGAGGCACCTTGTGTTAAGTTATCCGTTCAATCTAACAGGACGGTAACGAGTTATGTAACAAGCTTAGCATGAGTATGGCAACATTCTCTAGGCTCTCCATGGGAACTAATTGTATTGGTTCACTTCCTAAAAGGATTTGTTCTTGTATGTTATGTGTGATGTTGTGTACAATACTCATGTTGTAATATATGTATATGTTGTATGTTTTAAAATGAATGCCATGTCATCATGACAATTAGTTGCGCGCATCCCGGTAGCCAATGGGTTGCGCGTTAACCATACCAGCCAAGGGTTGCTGACCCCCTCGGGGGCTCCATATTTCTTTTACTGCAGGATGAGGATCGAAGAAGCAGAATGACTTTAGATTCTAGGATGCAGGATTACTTTTGATTATTTTTGGATGTTAAGCCCGGGATACGCCTGTGCTCCCGTGGCAATATATTTTGGTACCGTTGTAGTACAGTGACGACCGTTGTCAGTTTGTGATGTACAGATATGTTTATGGATGTAGTAAACAAACTCGGTATTTTGTTAATGTATTAAAAGTTATTAGTTCTATGCTCGGGAGTCTGATCATCAGACCGATACGCTTGTATTTATTCTGCCTTGTTAACCACGTGGGTGGTTAACGGCGTTGTAGCACCGAATCATTTAGTTATGGTTTAGTTGTTTAATTCCGCTGTGATTTCAAGTAATGTTATGTGCGTAGTAGGGGTGTTACATAGCGACTCGTATAAAGAGTCACGTTGCGAATTAATGAAAACGTGGAAACACACTAAAACTATCGAACCAAGAAACGATAACATAAACCTGTGAGCTCACTAGATTGTGAGAAAGTATACGGGATTAGTAAACTCCCGATAACGGTTAGAGAACCAAATTGATTTAATCCACAAAACAAATAATAGTGGAAGTATATAATGAACCTCTATTTAGAGGATTGATAAATGTTCAAGATGTGAACCTTGAGAAAAGTAAAGTATGGTAAGGGATCACCAAACCCCTTAGAACGATAGTCGACCCATAATGAGAGGATCTGACTAATATAAATAATGTCTCGAATATGAGAGTATTCGATAAGTTGGGTAAAACCTTAAATTTGAGAATACTAGACATTGAGAAGTTCCCTAAGCTAATAGATGTTATCGTGAGAGATACTTCTAGGCTAATCCATGAGATTATGAAATAACTCCGAGAGAGGAGTTTTGGGAATTTGAGTAGTCCGGTAGAGAACCGGACATTTGAGAATTTGATGAGCTAAGTGTATAGCTCTATTTGTATTTGTAAGCCCAGTGGTGAGTCTTGTGTATGACTCTGCCCGGAGGTCATGGGCAATGACTTAAAAGATGTCTTTGAGTACTTGAGAATTTGAATTGAGAATTTGAGTTGAGATTTGAGAATTTAAGTATTTTGAGGATTAATTTGAGAATTTTAGTATTGAGTATCGAGTTGAAACTTGAGAGTTGAGGATTGAGTTTGAGTATTGTAGGACTTGAATTGTCATTGAGTAAATGAGGGCTTGAGTAAGTGTAACCCAAGAGAGTGGGTAAGACAATGAAGCATGGATTAAGGCATAGTGAGGTAGAACCCTCAAAGCCTAAGTATAGGATATATTAAACTAACCTCTTGATGTGTGTGTTAGTGTTTGTGTTCGATGTTGAACCTTGATTGTGCCATTATACATATATAATGTATTATTGCCTTGCATGCTGTTTGAATTAAAATGAACCGCATGTTCTCGACCAAAGTAGTCGGTGTACCCCTGTTAGCACGCGGGGTATGTGAATTTCATATGCAGCAATTTGCTGAGCCCCTAGGGGCACCGTTTTTATTTTCCAGGTACATGGAAGCTGATCACCGTTCAAGAGTAGGACGGGGTTGTCATTAAGCATGGGTAGTTGTTTAGGGATTGTATTTGTTGTATTGTGGAATTGTAAGATCGATATGATATTGACAAGTTTGGGAATTTGTAGTAAACTCGGTATAGAATCAAATTGAAGTTGTGTTTGTATTGTATTTGGATTGATTAAGAAATGGAAGGTATTTGTAGTTGTTGAGCACTCGGTATAATAACCCATCAGACCGATATTGTAATTGATTTTTTGTATTAGGTTTGGCCTTGTTAGTCACGTGGGTGACTAACGGCATTGTAATACCCGTCGTTGGTAGTTTGATTTCCGCTGCTTGATGATGGTAATTGAGACGGGTTAGGAGTTAATGGGTGGATTAGCGGCAGGGGTGTTACAAGTGTGATCACCAGAGAGGATCCAAGTGTGGAACCTCTCGTTGAGGAAATCCACACTAGTACAAAAAACGCCTATTTCGGCGCCCCTATTTTGGCGGTTGTAGATAAAACCGTCGAAATAGGAGCCCGAGATGTATGTAGTCTGAAAAGAAGGCACCTATTTCGGCGGTTCCTAGATATGAACCGCCGAAATAGGCCCTATGTAATAATAAAAAAATAAAAGAGACCTATTTCGGCGGTTCCTTACGCGAAACCGCCAAAATAGTTGTTTCTATTTTTCCTTTTTTTTAATTTAATCATCTATTGCGGCGGTTCTTTGTTAGGAACCGCCGAAATATGTCTTTTTATTATTTTTTATTATTACAGAGGGTCTATTTCGGCGGTTCCTAACAAAGAACCGCCAAAATAGGTCCGTTAAAATAGCCCCCCAGCCCGCCCCGACGCAATTACGATTCCATTAACCTAATTAACCCCTCTTTTCTCTGTTCTCCTCGGCGATTTGATAAACCCCGACGCTACCACCACCACACTGCCGTCGCCCACCCTCCTCCTCCTCCCGCCTTCATCGGACATCACCGCCGTCGGTGGTTGTCGCGTCGGTGGTCGTCGCCGCCCTCCTCCCGCCCAGCAACAGACGCGCCAATGGTGAATATAAACCCTAACTTTTTAGTTTCGGTTTTGCTTAAATAATTGTTAATGTGTTGTTAAAATTGATAGATTGTTGTCACATTGTGATTGTGGATGCTGATATTTATTGTGTGTGTGAAATCTTTGCAAGATTAGGTTGTTAAACTAATAAATTTATGTATGCACACAAGGTGTTTGACGAAATGTTGGAGTGAATTTTTTTGCTGTTTTTGTTTTGGCCCTTCTTTTAGTATAGTTAGGTTAGCTTCTTTGGGCTAGATTTATTATGCTTATATATGGGGTGGAACAATGTTTGAGCATTATTTGTGCTTATAATTATAAGCTAATTATAAACATTGTAAGCAATATAGTTTTGCGCCCTCAATTCATATTTATTTTGCGTCTGCGTTGCCTCTGTAGAGATTGGTACTGCTACACGCGTCTCGCACGCCCGATTGAGAAGAGGGGCTGAAAACAATTCATTTAGGAACCGGTAAATTTTTTTTAACTTAACTCTTCATTCTCTTCACTCACTGTAAATTTGCAACCTAACTGCATATAAGGAACAAACACAACTACTGAGTTTCTCTTGTGTCTATATGTATTTGTGTCTCTACAGATAAATACTTAAGAAGCTTCTTAACCATTTCATGGTAGATTGAAAGCGGAGCGGAGAACAATTCATTTACGAACCGGTAATATAATCTAACTTATCATTTTTCTCTTTTGTACTTTGTATTTGATTTCCACAAATTATTGGAATTTGGTTTGATGAATAAATTTGGTATATATTAGTTTGGTTTATGATAGAAATTTGTGTTGTTGAATGATTGGTGAATGCTTAATAATAAGCATGGTTGTGTCCTTGTAGAGGGAAATCACTAAATGGGTTCACCATATTGAAGTCGTACGGGGCTGAATACATTTCATTTGTGAACCCGTAATATACTCAACCTACATTTTCATCTTTTAAGCTCATTATGTGTAATTTTGCAATCCTAATTACAAACAATTATCATACGTAAAATAATGAGTTTCTATTCTGTCTACAGAGAAGTGGTTAAGAAACTCTCCTCAGTCATTGCACGGTAGATTGAAAGCGGAGTTGGAAGAACCGGTAATACAATCTAACTTATCTTTTTCTTTTTTTACTTTGTATTTGATTTCCACAAATTATTAAAATTTGGTTTGATGGATAAATTTGGTATTAGTTTGATTTGTGATGGAAATTTGTGTTGATGAATGGTTGGTGAATGCTTAATAATAAGCATGGGATAGGTAAAATTATGCAAAAGTCATGCCGATTTTTTTTAACAAAATCTCTTCGTAATTAATATTGTTTGATGTATGTGTATATGTCTAACAATATCTAATTTTTTTATCAGGTCTCACTACATTCAAGTCCGTGAATCACCTCTCTTGTTTCCCGCCTTCTTCCATTACTGTTGCACTTTCCTCCTCTGTGCACAAGTAAGTAACTAAACCTTATTTTTTGTTTAATAAATGCAATTATGTATTTAAATATAAGTGCTAGTACATAATTTAGCTTCATTCCATATTTGTTGATGCATTTCTTTTGTAATTTATTTTTTGTTGCTCCCTTGCAGAGACATATCAGAAGTGGTATTGCTGCATCTCTCGCACAGAAGCCTACCTCCTCGCACAGAAGCCTACCTCTCAGGCACCAGTCTCCCCTCTCCATAAATCCTTAAAAAACAAGTACGTATTTTAACTCTGGATTCTGTTTTAATCTCTAAACCGGTTTGAACTTATACAGTGGAGAATTGAAAATGTTGGTTTGATGATCTGAATTTGCAATTGGTTTTCAGTTAGCTAGTAAAGAATTGATTTATTTTAATTGTTGGTTGCTGCCATTGTTGGAATGTTTGTGGTTGTGATGACTTTGGTGAGTGCTGAATAATAAGCACGGGATGTGTACAATTATGCAAAGGTCATGCCGAATTTTTTGTAGAAAAAGTATTCGTAATATTGTTTTAAACACCGGTTTCTGTTTTAGAAGTGCAACAATTTGTTAAATTTAAAATGCTAGTTTATTTTGTGTTTGCAACCTTAGAGTTAGGCTAGACTACTTGACAATCATCCCAGTCATGCTCCATTAAGAAATAAACATGTGCAACTTAATACAGACCATATTCTATAAACATTTTAGTTTCACAAAGGCTATAACTCACACCTGGGATCTGTTGCACATATAGTATGGAGCGTGACTGGATGTATGGTGATAGAGGGGAACATTTTGACAAGATGCTGAAAGAGTTTTGCAAAGCTGCAGTGCAACACAAGGACAGGACAAAGGCGGAGAAAATTCCATGTCCTTGTGTTGATTGTGGTGTGGTCAGACAATATTCAAGCATCAACGTCGTACAATTCCATCTGAAGACCCGTGGTTTCATGCCACATTATAGAAAATGGACTTTTCATGGAGAACCTGTTGAAGATAATGCTTCAGCTTCCTACAGTCACGATCGGTGTAACTCAAGAACCGAGCAGACATTCGATACTACTAACGAGTCAGAACTCCCAAGCGCTTCCGGAGTCAATGTTGACAGTGAGTCGACTTATCATGATGAGCAAATGGACGAGATGCTTGATAACGTTGAGGATAATTTTGTCGACCGGTCGGATGAGTATCAAAGGTTGTTGGACGCATCGAAGACGGCGTTGTATCCTACTTGCACTAAGTACACGAAATTGACAGCTATATTGAATTTGTTCAACCTGAAGGGAAGATATGGATTGAGTGACAAAGGTTTCACGGAATTCCTCGAGCTGATTCATGATATGCTACCGGATGAGAACGGTCTCCCTACCACCACGTATGAGGCAAAGAAATGGGTGTGTCCAATGGGAGTAGAGTACAAAAAAATTCACGCGTGTCCAAACAACTGTGTGTTGTACAGGGGTGAATACGAACATCTGGACAATTGCCCGAAATGTTCGTTGTCCCGGTATAAGCATAAAGATGGTGAGTACTCCTCCGTTCAGAAAAAAAGCCCTCCAGCAAAACTACTTTGGTATTTGCCGATTATACCCAGATTCAAACGGTTGTTTGCGAATCCGAAAGATTCAAATAACTTACGATGGCATGCGGAGGGTAGAAAGAGTGATGAGAAATTAAGACATCCAGCAGATGGGCCTCAGTGGAGAAACATCAACAGACGGTACAAAGAACATTTCGGACATGAAGATAGGAATCTGAGGCTTGGGTTATGTACTGATGGAATGAACCCGTACGGCACATTGAGTAGTCAACACAGTACATGGCCTGTTCTGCTAGTGATCTACAATTTGCCCTCATGGTTGTGTATGAAACGAAAGTACATCATGTTATCTCTCCTGATATCTGGTCCCAAGCAGCCAGGTAATAGCATTGATGTGTACCTTGCCCCTCTGATCGACGATCTGAAGCTATTGTGGAATGAGGGGACCGTGGTATATGATGCTTATGCAAGAGAGAATTTCACGCTCAAGGCTTTGTTGTTCTGTACCGTCAATGACTTCCCTGCGTATGGGAACTTGTCCGGTTACACGGTTAAAGGAACATTTGCATGTCCCATATGCGAGGAAGACACTTGTTCGGACCGTTTAAAACATTGTGGGAAGAATGTTTATATGTGTCATCGACGTCTTCTCCCCGACGATCACCCTTATCGAGTAACGAAGAGAAAGTTGTTCAATGGTCAAGCCGAAACTCGTGTGGCCCGTCTACCTCTGAGCTCTGAGGAAGTGTACGAAAAGGTTAAGGACATTGCAAATGTATTTGGAAACACATCAAAACCGGCGAAAAACATTTGGAAAAAGTGTTCTATCTTTTGGGATCTACCTTATTGGCGTCATCTTCCTGTGAGACACTGCTTAGACATCATGCACATTGTGAAGAACGTTGGTGAGGCAGTGAGTGGGACTTTACTCAATATACCCGGCAAAACAAAAGACGGATTGAAAGTCAGAAAGGACATGCAAACCATGGGTATACGAAAGGAGTTACACCCACAAGAGAATGGGAAACGAATCTACCTACCTCCTGCATGCTACACGCTCTCAAAGGCTGAAAAGATTAGTTTCTGCAAATGTCTGCACTCGGTAAAAGTACCGTCTGGGTACTCTTCAAACTGGAAGAACATTGTATCGATGAAGGATTTAAAACTTTTAGGCATGAAATCTCACGATTATCATGTACTGATGTTACATCTTCTTCCGGTCGCAATTCGAGGGATATTGCCATCTGATGTCAGAAATGCTTTAACTCGGTTATGTTTCTTTTTCAACACTGTTTGCTCCAAGGCAATTGACGTAACCTCTCTAGATGATCTACAACGTGAAATTGTTGTCACATTATGTCAACTTGAGATGTATTTCCCACCATCTTTCTTTGACATAATGGTGCATCTAATTGTGCACATCGTTCGAGAGATACAGTTCTGTGGTCCGGTATACTTACGGTACATGTACCCTTTTGAACGGTACATGGGTATTCTGAAAAGTAGAATGAAGAATAGGTATCGACCAGAGGGGAGCATTGTTGAAGCAACAGTGACTGAGGAAGTCACGGAATTTGTGACCGATTATTTGAGTGAGGCAGAGTCTATTGGTATCCCAAAACCACGACACTATGGCAGGTTTAAGGGTAAAGGTGTCATTGGTAGAAAGATCGTGCAAGTTTCGCGTCAACTTATTCATCAAGCACATTTGTTTGTCTTACAACATCTTGAGGTTGTTGAACCTTATTTCGAAACCCATATGGTTGAGTTAAGGCATCAAAATCCTTTGAAAGACCACATTTGGCTGACAAAGGAACAAAACCGAGTTTTTATCCAATGGTTCAAAGATCATGTGTTGACATTAGCATCATCAGATCCAGAAGCTGTAAGTGAAGAGATCAGATGTTTGGCAATCGGACCTGAAACTAATATTACATCATTTGAGGGGTATGATATTAGTGGGTATACATACTACACTGCACGCCAAGATGCCAAATCGATAAACCAGAATAGTGGGGTAAAAATTGAAGCTGCTGCCACTGAGTATCACAGCGGTAACCGATCTCAACCAGTTAGTAACTCTAGTTGGTATTATGGTGTCATCGAGGACATCTGGGAACTAGACTACGACATTGATTCCTTTCTGTTGTTCCGGTGCAAGTGGGTGGACAACCGACGTGGGTACCAAAATGATGGAGGGCTTACCTTGGTTGATCTTTCACGTGCCGGTTATACGGATGATCAATTTGTTCTGGGAAAGGATTGCGAACAAGTGTGGTATGTTGAGGATCCGAAAGACTGCAGATGGTCTGTTGTTCTTCCAGGAAGAAGGCCGGTTGTAATCGAAAATGAGAATGAGGATAACGATGATAATGAAACGGTAGAGGAAACATCCTTGTTTCCTACTGGATTACCGGATTCGATTGATGTTACCGAAAACGATTTGCTCTACGCACGATCAGACCATGATGAGGGTGTTTGGGTAGACAATATGAAATGATTTATGTTTTCGTGTCAGGTAATGTTGTTAGTAGAATGTAGACTGTAATGTCATCTTAACTGTTATTGTTATGCTTCATAGTATTTATGTTAATTTATATATCTGATGAAAATGCTTTATTTCTTTTTTGCAGTGGATGATCACCCTATGGATGACCCCGTTGGACAGCTTCTCTTGACTGGAGAAGCTGAGCCACAGCAGGGTAGACCAAGTAAGCGGGTCACAAGAGGAGGAAAGAAAAAGAAAGACCAAGTAGCTGTACGCGATGAGACTGAGGCTGGCCCTTCACAGCAGACCGAAGAGCCGTCAGTTGTCCCACCAGAGGCCAAGAAGCAAAAGAAGAGAGGTGCCACACGTGGGCTGAAGGCTTTAAAGGGCCCTCCTACAAAACCGGTGCAATTCAATCAGTTCAACCAACCTCATGGAAATTGGAAGAATGACTTCACCGCTTACGGTAGCCATTTGGTGAAGACATTTTGTAACATAAACCACACCTGGAAGCAAGTGCCTCAATCGTTGAAGGATACTATGTTTGAGCGTCTCCAGGTAAATCTCTACATTATTACTATGATCTATTGTGAAATAATAGAATATTTATGTTTACTTTACTAACTGAATGATCATGTATGTAGTCTCGTTTCTCCTGGATCCCGCACTTAAAAAGGATGTGCTATCATCGATGTCGAAACAGTTCCGGGACCACAAGAATAAGTTGGCTGACAAGTTCATCTACAAGATGCCTGATCCAGAAGATCCAGATGATCCAGATCATGGTTTCGGCGGTGAGAGACCACCATGGGAGGTTTACGAGGGAATCACCGAAGAGCAATGGGTACAATTTGTTGAGTCACGTCACACCGGAGTTCCAGGTGCACTTTATTGTCATACATACATAAATTACTCTTAATTTCTTATGTCTTTTGTGTTCAATTTCACTAAACATGATCATATTAATTTATGCAGGCTCTCCGTGCAAACAACAAGCAAATGCTAAGAAGAATCTGTACCCTCACCACTTAGGTGGAAAAAGTATTGCTCAAAGGGTACCAGAATGGGAGCAAAAGGGATATCTGCCCACGGATGGCTCATTGGATCCAGTGGCAGAAGAATGAAAGTGTGGGAGTTAAGCCACATTCCGAAGAACTCTACTCCCGAAAATCCTCAATACGATGATGCCACGAGAGCAGTTATTGCTCAAATGGTAAGTGATGTCATTTCATTTTTAGTCGAACTGTTCATTTCATTTGTATATGAACTTATGTTAAACTAATAACTGTATTTGTGTGTTGTATTAGGGTGAATTAAGCTCTCAGCTCACCCAGGGCACCTGGACCTCACAGAGGAATGATGATCCTCTTACACGCGCTCTTGGTAAGAAGGATCATCCAGGTCGTGCCATTGGGTTTGGTGGGCACGTTGGTATCCGCCAGGCATTTGGCGTACCCGGGTCCAGAAGTGCACAGGGAAGGATGATTAGCTACGAGGAGCACCTGAGAGAGATGGCTGAGATGGAGCAGAGGATTAATCAGAGCGTCGACGAGAGGATCGCTCAGGCTATGTCAAGGATTGAGACACTGAAGCATAGCAGCCAAGAGGTTTCTCGACCACCAGTTGAGTCACCCATTCATCATCAGAGTTCACTGGTAGTGGGAAGTAGTGTCCAGTCGGTTGAGCCGTTTCCCTATGCATCTCTAAAGGTTAGACTTACATTTCAATTGAGTACATGACGATTAAGATTTTTCATTTGATCACTAATATCATCATAGAGGAATTCACAATTTTTATCTAAACAAGTTCCACATAACACTCAGGCACCCACTGAGTGCCATCTGTTTTTACAAATTGGAGTACAAGAGGTCATGGTGGCATTGTAACACCCCATCCAACATTAACACACTTAACAACAAACTGCAGCGGAAAACATACTTCATCACATTACTTAACTCATTGGTGTTACACGCCGTTAACCACCCTCGTGGCTAACAAGGCTATTACATATACATTGTACCGGTCTGATGGACTAGATTCCCGAGCAACTGTACATTACTATACATTTCATTAACAACAACCAACATACATAAGCCTTCCAACTATACCAAGTATTCACAAACTGATGCCGATAACAATTTCGGTCTACTACACATACAATACATACCAAATTTAATTGGCTACCCATGTACAAACGACTACCCCGTCCTACTCTCGAACGGCTTCCAGCTCCTTGTACCTGAAATAGGAAAAAGAAGAGAAAAGGGTGGCCCCCCAGGGGCTCAGCACCTTTGCTGGTATGGTAATCCCGCAGCCCACATGCTACCGGGTCACGCACAACTAATTGTCGTCTTAGCATGCGGTTGATTATATTTGAATCATGCATGTAAACTATCAACACACAACACATAACATTCCACCACATTGGGCTCAACAAAACAGCCAACGCATCTACACTTAACAAATCACTCCTTGTTTTCCTTAACCCTAGAGTGTTTCTCCTCTAATGGAGCTACTTCCTTAATAGACGATACCTACCCATTAATCGGGTTATCCTTTAGCGCCTCTTATCATAAACTGGGATTCATATCCATGATCCACATACTCCACATTTTACAACATATAACATCACACCGCTATAAGAACTACGGCACGACAATAACACATAACGCAACGGGTACGGTTCTCTTAAGGAACCGACCCCAAACATAGTTAATTCACCTGTGAGCCTAGAGAATGATATTACCCTCATGTTAAGCTCGTTATACAACACTCATTACCATCCTAATAGTCGGACGAGTAACTTAAGTTAAGATGGTTCGGATGTAGTGACCCGAACACACCACACAAACACATGTTCCCCTAAACCGAGCATAAGTCAGAATAGCTAAGCTTTGGAGTAAGCTAATGGGAGATCGTAACCCGTGAGGGAAACAACCATAACAGAGAGGAGGGTAAGGCTAAAAAGGATACCCACTCCCAAACAACGCGCGACCGGCCTAACCGGATTCCTCACCCCTGTTAGTACATATTACTTATAGATACATAGTTAGAGCCCCACTATGGAATCTATCACATCCACACACCAAGAAGGTATTTCGACTAGGTTAAACACACGAGGGAGGTCCATACATTCACACACAACGTCACACAATTAACTCACGCATAGCCGTTGTTAGAATGTCCCATGGTTCGGGTCGTTAAATCCGAATACCGATCTCTCATGTGATCCTAGACTCAGTTAGCTAAAGTTTAACACTTTCGAGGTTAAATGGTATCAGAACTAGACACGCCACATATATGAATTACTGTAAACTCATTACATGTTTTATCTTACAACGTGGCAAACACACATAAAACACATTGGCATACAAGCCGGTGTAATCCGGTAGGACACAGGTTGCAAGAAAACCATACCTGTCACCGGGGTTTCACTCTAACGTGCCATCACATGTTCCTCGTAACATCTTTGAACAACTGATAACATTACATTTACTTTTATTAACATCGGGGTAACATGATTGTTTAAAGTCTAATGCTCATAACTTATCCCCGTTATCTAGTTAAATAACTTCACATTTTAACTTGTTTTACTTTTTCATTTTAATACAACTTTTACCCCACTAAATTGTCATTATAACTCACTTAACATGTCCTTAACAATCTTATAACATCATTACTTAATAACCCCCATCATCCTATAACCTTAAACAATGTTTTTGGTCCGACCGACCTTACCGACCGACCTTACACAAGGTCGGTCCATTCCAGAACATATTACCGTAAAAAATTCTACTCCGACCGACCTTGCAAGTTCGGTCCACAAGGTCGGTCCGTTCCATAAACAATTCCCGTTCAAAAATTTAGACACGACCGACCTTGCAAGTCCGGTCCCAAGGTTGGTCCATTCCAGAAACTTAATCCGTATCAAAAATATAAGCCCGACCGACCTTGCAAGTCCGGTCCCCAAGGTCGGTCCATTCCAGAAACTCTTTCCGGTAGTGTAAACTGAGCTCGACCGACCTTGCAGGTCCGGTCCCTAAGGTCGGTCGGCTCCAGACCTTTGTTTCTAAATTCCCATTTGACTCCAAACTTCACCTCATATATCCTAGTATGTTCTAACCTCATTTGGGCACCTCAAACACACCTTAAGACTTTCATTAAACTCCTTAAATCACCCATTAAAGATCTTCCTCAAGCATTACACAATTCTTATAAATACTAACACTTGTAGTGTTTTTCCTTAGGTTTCTAAGTGGTGTTTTATACCTATGACAATCACTATCCCAAAATGTTTCCTTACCACCATTACCACTACTCCAAGGGCATTAATTCACACCTACACCCCCCATACACAATCTCCTTTTATTTTCCACTAGTTCACACTTAGTCTTCACAAGGCATTATTTTTCCTTTGATCACCAAAACTTGCACAAGACTTAGCATTTCATACAACATAACTTTGGTGTGTTTACAACTCCCATTTGATTTCTAAATCCTCCAAGACTATGCCCAAGGCATCTTAACACTTAAGAACACCATACTTCACTTGTTTCACCATCTTAATACTTAACAAATTCCTAATACCTTCTAGGTCATAAAATCTCATTAGAACACATAAACTCCTTTGTTTATCAACTAAATTTTGCCGTAGCTTCTCTTGTATATTCTTACACCAAAACACATAGTTTTTCACCATTTAACATCCAAGAACACTTAAATCCATCAAGAACCTTCTCACACACAAAACTTCACCAAATTTACACTACATCACAATATAGTGCATAAACAAATTGCTTGGCACTTAGGCCCTTAAATAACATGGCTCTTAGGCCCTTAAATAACATAAACCATAAACACTGAATTTCCCACATAATATATTGCCTTTGACCTGCAAATACACTCAACATCTCATATGCCCTTTAATAATCTCCTTAAGAACAATTCACTAGCTCTTTTCCCATTGGCTCCTTAGGTATTTTATTAAGCAAATCAAGCTCATTTTTCCTAAGGCATTTAAACTACATTTAGATAGTTTGTTTACCTCTTTTCCTTCACAAGTTTTTCATTGTGACCCCTTGTTCCTTCTTTGATAGAAAACCGGCAAGGCTTTGATTGCTTGTCAAACTTCCAATCAATGTACAAGCAAGGTAATGAGTATTCAAGCTTCATGCTTAAACCCATTGTAAACCCTAGGTTATATATATTGTCTATACACTTTAGGATAGTTGTTTTACCTTGAAATAAAAAGAGAGCTTGAACAAGCATCAAGAGAGGACTCCTCCTTGTCCTTTAAAGATTGAAATGGAGCTATGGAAAACAAGAGGAGACACCATTAATGGTGAATTTTCAGACATGTAATAAAAATGAAGGAAATGTTGTTTTCTTTGTTTTTTCCTTACCTTGAAGCAAAGGTGATCAACAAGGCATAAAAATATAGAATCAAGCTCCTTCCATGGAAGTTCTCCTTGGCACCGAAATGGTGGTTTTGAATATTTGAAAGGAGGAAAATGAAGAGCTTGCTCCAACTAGAAGAATGGTGGTCTTGAAATTGGATTTGGATCATGGAGCTAGAAGATACAAGCATTCAAGGATGGAGATGATATGTTTTTGCTGTAGCAAAAACGATTTCAAGAAGGGAGGATGGAGAAGGCTAAGGTGGTGAGTGAAGGAAATAAGAGAATGAGGTGAGAGAGTACTCTTGTTTAGATATTTATGTAATAAAGTAGAATAGTACTCTACTTTATGTCTTCCTTTCTTTAATTGATTTGCAAATGGTGGTGACTCACCTTACAAAAACCGGCCCCCTTATATTATTAGGGGTTTTTTGGTCTTTGTTGACCAATTAACTTACTTATATTGACTTATGTCATAAACTAGCATATTTTAGTTACTATTCACAAAAACAAGGCACATACTTGTGAAATTTTTGATTTCCCATTGATTTAGACTTCCTAATGTGATACTAAGTAGTACACATATTAATTAAAGAGTAATGATGGTCATTTAGCCACTCAAAACTCGTTTACAGGACAATTTTTCAAAAATGTGCTTTAAAGCTCCTTAAAGCACATTTTGTGTTTTAACCTGTTTTCAAGCTTGGTTTTCTTTAGTAATTGATTTAATATGTTCATTAACATATTTATAAGGTATAGGTATGACCTTTAGGTCTTATACAAATTTATCCCAAGCTTAGAGCACATTTCTGCCCATATTGACTCTAAGGTATTTATTTGTGTTTTGTTTGGTTTAATTGTCTACCAAGGTTTCCTAAGGACTTAATTAGCCTTATTAAATCATAATTGACTACTATTTAGTCTTGGTAGGTTCTTTGGGTCCTAACCAAGTTCACTCCAAGCTTAGAGCATGTTTTTGCTCAAGCTGTGTCTTAGTGCTTTATTGTGTTTTACTACGGTTTAAATTGTTCACTGATGTTTCTAAGGCACTTTTTAGCCTTTAAATATCATAGTTTAGTATTTAAACAATATATCAAGGTTTAGGGTATTTCAGGCATGGGGAAAACTTTTCCCTTCAGTTCCAAGTGATATTGTGCACGGTGAACCACTCTGACATTACCATGCACGAGTGCTTCTGGACGAATTTGTTGTAGAGCATGGTGACGTCTGTTTACCGGTGCCGATCCCACATAGACGTACCTTGCATTCCGCACAAACTGCGACAGTGCAGTGGCCAGCACGATTGGTCAAACTCCCTGGGCAGGTATTTACTCTTAACTGTTGCTATAAAACTATTGATGTACCACCTTGCATCCATATACTTAATTAGTTAATATCATAGGATATGAGCCGACCAAAGACTGATAAGGGAAAAGGGAAAAGAATTGCTGCACATGTGCAATCAAAGGCATCAACAAATTTCGTGCTTAGACCTAATTTGGTGGAGAAAAGAATATTGGCCGGCTTGTCGACTAATATATGCAGATTTTGCACTCATCGTTGTTGCTGCTACCACCTCATTGTGATTCCCTCACTGTGGAAGATCACGAACGGATATTTCACTATCAAGTTCAAGGAGAAGATATACATCGATTTGGGATGTATATGTCCGACTTCGAGGAGTGCTTCAGAAGGGATTGGTTGAATGTGTCGATTATCAAGTCAGCTGCCATGTGAGTGACTTCTACCTTTTATATTTTGAATTCATTGATCGGTGATGAATTAGATGTTTGAATAAAAAGTTAATGACTAATGATATTGCCTCATAGGTGGGTGCATAATAAGGCGATCAATGTCTACGAAGATCACAGATTCGGATTCCTGTGTCCTGCTATGTGCAGTGAAGTTCAGATGACAAGTGATATGGAAGGCCTTATGCAATATATGACGAATGCCCTCTTTGAATGTTCTAACAAGTCATTTATTATGCTGCCATATCATTCAGGGTATGATATTTGACTATTTCTCTTAGTATTATCTAAAACATATAGTTTGTGTTAGTTGTTTAATGATTTCAACACATTATGTAATTTGTGGACAGTCGACATTGGTCATTGCTTGTGCTGGTGATGTTGAAGCACCCACGAATCTTGCAATTTGACTCACTTGGTAAGGGTGCCAAGAGACCGAAGATCTCCACCGCAATACTGAGGTAATTAGTTTGTTATCGTAAACAACAATTATTATTACTTAACATTAACTGTTCGATAACTTGCTACTGATGCTTAAAACTATATATTGCTGATGTATATAGTTCCATGAGAGCTGCATTATCTCTCTAGAATAAAACAATGAAGAGTAACATCCCTTGGAACATTGTCAAGGTACTCTATTAATTGATAACTTTGTGTGATAATGTTTAAACTTGTTTATAACTGTCAATATGTGTGTTTGTATAGTGTCCGGTGCAGCCTGGGGGTTCAGAATGTGGATACTATGTCATGAGATTCATGAGTGACATAGTAGGAGCGTCGAACCTTTTACCAGAGCACTCGTTAGACAAGGTAACAATCTTTGAAAGTTTCAGTTATGCTCTTTACATGTTGTTAGACTTGTACGTTTTAGATTAATGTTCATTTTTTTTCAAGGCTTACGAAGAAGTGTTCAAAGGTGGTCAGTATGATGATGCTCAAATTGTTGAGATGCTTGAGGAATGGTCGGAGTTCGTCTGCACAAGTTTAATGAATTGATGATCATGAAGATGTTTTGTGAACTTTTTTGAGTATGTAATTGTAACTTTGTACACTTGTGGATGGTGTAATGGTAGATTTGAATTGTAATGTGGTTTTTTATTTGTAATGAAAGTGTGTAATTAAGTGTAATTGCATTGGTTTTGTTAACTCTCAAATTGTGGCGCGTCGTTGATATTAATTGGGAGCTTTTATAACTTTTTAAATGTGTGCTGGAGCTCCCTGTGTGGATGAAGCTTTATTACAGGTCTTATTGAACCAAATGCGGTGAATATATATATATATATATGCTGGGATGGAAAAAAACAAAAAAAAAGGGGGGGGGGGCTATTTCGGCGGTTCTTTGCTTAGAACCGCCGAAATAGATACAAAAATAGGCCTATCTCGGCGGTTCTTAGCTAACAACCGCCGAGATAGACGTCGTCAGAATTTGATTTTGGCGCCCACCTATTTCGGCGGTTTTATTTACAATCGCCGAGATAGGTATACCTATTTCGGCGGTGCTCATTTCGGCGGTTTACAACCGCCAAAATAGGCCCCTTGGAACCGCCGAAATAGGCCTTTTTTCTACTAGTGCCAATTGATCGCCTTAGATCGGTTGGCAGAGGGTGCTGCTGTTTGGCACACGGCTACGGGCATATGGATGTCTCTCTCTCGAGACACAGGGAAGCCCAATGGTCTCTAATCATTGGCAACACGACTACTGTCCAATTAAAAATAAAACTTGGCGAGGTTAATGGGAATTTATCCATCTAATGAGACACCCACAAGATAATAAGAGAGTTGGTGGAAGCGGGGCTTCTAGTGTGGTGGTAAACATGAGAGTGCGAATTTTGACTCGACGATTCAATCCTTGTATAAGGATTCAAGTAGATGATTTAATGTGTAGATGATTTAATGTGTTGATGTTATATCTGTTTTGATGGTCTATGATTATCTTGTATGAACTATTGGGTGTTTACATCTCCGCATTTACAGTTTTTATTCCTACTTGTAAACCGGAACAACATGTAAATTGAATGACATGTTAAGATGGCTAATTAACCTAAGTAACCTAAAGGGGTCTAAGATGACACAGTTTAACATACTCGGACAAGCGCTGAGCCCTCCATGGGCACCGACATTTTATTTGCAGGCGATTGACGCAACGACGGAGCGCGGGTTTTGGGTTATTTTGATATGACAATAGTGGTAGTTGAACTGAATTATAGCATGTTGAGTTGCCATGAGCATTGGTGGCATTGTATTAAATATGACCACTTTCGGTTGATGTAAATTTATACTTAGTTGCTCACTAGTTCCTAGGACGATATTTGTATTCACTTTTGGGCGAATGGTATGGAGAAATGTTGGTAAGCGTTGTGGTTGGATTAGTCTCGATCATCACGACGGATGGTTGGTTAAGTTTTTGGAATGGTGGTTGTGACACCCGCCTAGTTAGTGAGTGTTCCCACTGCGATTATAACGTCTTTAATTTCTGTTGCAATTACCTGGTAGTTTCGGTGAGGATTAGGATTAATAGACGGGGGTGTTACAGGATTCCTTTTGGATAATTAGTTTGGGATGAAGGCTTCAATGAAATCCATATAGTTGCTGTTGAAACGTGACTTTTGTAGGTTGGTCGGACCCAAGATAACCTCGATTGAATACCTTTGTCGTGATGTTGTCATCGGGTAAGGATTCGCACGAGGCTAAGTTTTGGGTTCGTTCAACTTGTGATGGACTTAGTTGGAAAATATCCTTCGAAGGAAGGTTTACTAGTCCGTAGTTAAAGACTGCAAGGTGGTTCATGAATGCCTTTAGCAAGAGAGACCCTACTCTTGTAGGTTGACTCATTTGTCTAAGTCGGAAAAGATCCTTCTTGTGAAGGTTGACTCATCCTGGTCAGACCTTGAAGGGATCGGGATAACTTGCTCGTATGCCGAAGTGTCATGCAAACACGATGGAAGTGCTCGTGTGATGATAAGGTAGGGTGTGCGGTGTTAGATGTCAAGTTGGTTCTAACAAGCTAGGGTCTGAGACCCGTCGCAAGTTCAGAAAAAGTTGTCGTATGAACGTGCGAGTTGGGACACAAGTCTCTTGTAACATGTGGATCTTGTGTGCCTTCACACTTAGGTACGATCCTTCTGGGCTTACCTTGAGTTCTCCTTCCTTGTCTTCATTTGAAGCTGCAAAGAAAGAAGAATGGTCTCATGTTGCTAGAAATGAGCTTATTGAAGCCGACCAGAATTAGGTTTGGGCTGCAGACTCCGTCTCACGGATTCGATTGAGCTAAGGTATGAGCCGATTCTTGCTGTTTTAAAGGGCAACGACTCAGATCTCGGGCTTAGCCCAACCCTCAGGCCATCACTTTCATTACAAGTAGTTCCATGCCACTTTGCCCTATGGTTGGTGCCCGCTTAGACTTGGGTTGGATTTGCTTGTCAATCTCATACTTGATTGTCACTTTGACTAAGTCTCTTAAGTTCCACGGTCCTTGAAACCCCCGAGGATGAAGGTCCGAAGGGCGGGCATCGGTTGAAGGGCACGATGTGTTGGATTTGGTCGAGCTGAGTTGTGACAGCTTGTGACTCGAGCGAGGGCCGAGTTAGCGGGTGTTGTGGAGGACATTCGTCCAGGCTTGATGAGGACCGGACATGTCTTTGGGCATGCACGCTACGAGGGTGGCTTGGTAGTGACCCCAATAATATGAGCACGTTGTGCTCAGTGCTATCCCTTAGCACTAGTAGAAAAAGGGCCTATTTCGGCGGTTCCAATGGGCCTATTTCGGCGGTTGTGAACCGCCGAAATGAGCACCGCCGAACCGCCGAACTAGATGCACCTATCTCGGCAGTTCTTAGAGAACAACCGCCGAGATAGGCCCCTGGGATTGACCGATGGTGAGATTGACCATGGGTCTATCTCGGCGGTTGTTCTCTAAGAACCGCGAGATAGACTCATGGTCAATCCCACCATCGGTCAATCCCAGGGGCCTATCTCGGCGGTTGTTCTCTAAGAACCGCCGAGATAGGGGTATTTTTTTTTTGTTTTTTTCCATTCCAGCTTATATATATATATATTCACCGCATTTGCTTCAATAAGACCTGTAATAAAGCTTCATCCACACAGGGAGCTCCAGCACACATTTAAAAAGTTATAAAAGCTCCCAATTAATACCAACGACGCACCACAATTTGAGAGTTAACAAAACCAATGCAATTCACACTTTCATTACAAATAAAAAACACCATTACAATTCAAATCTACCATTACACTATCCACAAGTGTACAGAGTTACATTTACATACTCAAAAAAGTTCACAAAACATCTTCATGATCATCAATTCATTAAACTTGTGCAGACGAACTCCGACCATTCCTCAAGCATCTCAACAATTTGAGCATCATCATACTGACCACCTTTGAACACTTCTTCGTAAGCCTTGAAAAAAATGAACATTAATCTAAAATGTACAAGTCTAACAACATGTAAAGAGCATAACTAAAACTTTCAAAGAATGTTACCTTGTCTAACGAGTGCTCTGGTAAAAGGTTTGCCGCTCCTACTATGTCACTCATGAATCTCATGACAAAGTATCCACATTCTGAACCCCCAGGCTGCACCGGACACTATACAAACGCACATATTGACAGTTATAAACAAGTTTAAACATTATCACACAAATTTATCAATTAATAGAGTACCTTGACAGTGTTCCAAGGGATGGTACTCTTCATTGTTATACCCTGGAGAGATAATGCAGCTCTCATGGAACTATATACATCAGCAATATATATAGTTTTAAGCATCAGTAGCAAGTTATGAAACAGTTAATGTTAAGTAATAATAATTGTTGTTTACGATAACAAACTAATTACCCCAGTATTGCGGTGGAGATCTTCGGTCTCTTGGCACCCCTACCAAGTGAGTCAAATTGCAAGATTCATGGGTGCTTCGACATCACCAGCACAAGCAAAGACCAATGTCGACTGTCCACAAATTACATAATGTGTTGAAATAATTAAGCAACTAACACAAACTATATGTTTTAGATAATACTAAGAGAAATAGTCAAATATCATACTCTGAATGATATGGCAGCATAATAAATGACTTGTTAGAACATTCAAAGAGGGCATTCGTCATATATTGCATAAGGCCTTGCATATCACTTGTCATCTGGACTACACTGCACATAGCAGGACACAGGAATCCAAATCTTTGATCTTCATAGACATTGATCGCCTTATCATGCACCCACCTATGAGGCAATATCATTAGTCATTAACTTTTTATTCAAACATCTAATTCATCACCAATTAATGAATTCAAAATATAAAAGGTAGAAGTCACTCACATGGCAGCCGACTTGATAATCGACACATTCAACCAATCCCTCCTGAAGCACTCCTCGAAGTCGGACATATACATCCCAAATCGATGTATATCTTCTCCTTGAACTATATAGTGAAATATCCGCTCGGGATCTTCCACGGTGAGGGAATCAGAATCAGGTGGTAGCAGCAACAACGAGGAATGCAGAATCTGCATGTTAGTCGACAAGCCGGCCAATATTCTCTTCTCCACCAAAGCAGGTCTAAGCACAAAATTTGTGGATGCCTTTGATTGCACAGGTGTGGCAATTCTTTTTCCTTTGCCCTTATCAGTCTTCGGTCGGCTCATATCCTATGATATTAGTCTAATTAAGTATATGGATGCAAGGTGGTACACCAATAGTTTTATAGCAACGGTTAAGAGTAATACCTGCCCAGGGAGTCTGATCAATCGTACAGGCCACTGCACTGTCGCAGTTTGTGCAGAACGCAAGGTAGGTCTTTGTGGGATTGGCACCGGTAAACCGACGTCAGCATGCTCTGCAACAAATTCGTCTAGAAGCACTCGTGCATGGTAATGTCGGAGTGGTTCACCGTGCACAATATCACTTGGAAGAGAGGGGAAAAGTTTTCCCCATGCAACCATGACCTCTTCTACTCCAATTTGTAAAAACAGATGGCACTCAGTGGGTGCCTGAGTGTTATGTGGAACTTGTTTAGATAAAAATTGTGAATACTTCTATGATGATATTAGTGATCAAGTGAAAAATCATAATCGTCATGTACTCAATTGAAATGTTAGTCTAACCTTTAGAGATGCATAGGGAAACGGATCAGCCGAGTGGACACTACTTCTCACTACCGGTGCACTCTGCTGCTGAATGGGTGACTGATCAACTGGTGGTCGAGAAACCTCTTGGCTTTCATGCTGCTGTGGCTGAATCCTTGATATAGCCTGAGCGATCCTCTCGTCGACGTTCTGAGTAATCCTCTGCTCCATCTCAGCCAACGCTCTCAGGTGCTCCTCGTAGCTAATCGACTTTCCCTGGCTGATTCTGGACCCGGGTGCGCCAAATGCCTGGCGGATACCAACGTGCCCACCAAACCCAATGGCACGACCTGGATGATCCTTCTTACCAAGAGCACGTGTAAGAGGATCATCATTCCTCTGTGAGGTCCAGGTGCCCTGGGTGAGCTGAGAGCTTAATTCACCCTAATACAACACACAAATACAGTTATTAGTTTAACATAAGTTCATATACAAATGAAATGAACAGTTTGACTGAAAATGAAATGTTATCACTTACCATTTGAGCAATAACTGCTCTCGTGGCTTCATCGTATTGAGGATTTTCGGGAGTAGAGTTCTTCGGAATGTGGCTTAACTCCCACACTTTCATTCTTCTGCCACTGGCATCCAATGAGCCATCCGTGGGCAGATATCCCTTTTGCTCCCATTCTGGTACCCTTTGAGCAATACTTTTTCCACCTAAGTGGTGAGGGTACAGATTCTTCTTAGCATTTGCTTGTTGTTGCGCACGGAGAGCCTGCATAAATTAATGGGATCATGTTAAGTGAAATTGAACACAAAAAACATAAGAAATTAAGATTAATTTATGTATGTATGACAATAAAGTGCACCTGGAACTCCGGTGGTGACGCCTCTCAACAAATTGTAGCCATTGCTCTTCTGTTATGCCCTCGTAAACCTCCCATGGTGGTCTCTCACCGTCTCCACCATGATCTGGCTCATCTGGATCTTCTGGAGTAGGCATCTTGTAGATGAACTTGTCAGCCAACTTATTCTTGTGGTCCCGGAACTGTTTCGACATCGCTGATAGCACATCCTTTTTAAGTGCGGGATCCACGGAGAAACGAGACTACGTACATGATCATTCAGTTAGTAAAGTAAACATAAATGTTCTATTATTTCACAAAAGATCATAGTAATAATGTAGAGATTTACCTGAAGACGCTGAAACATAGTATCCTTCAATGATTGAGGCACTTGCTTCCAGTTGTGGTTTATGTTGCAATATGACTTCACCAAATGGCTACCGTAAGCGGTGAAGTCATTCTTCCAATTACCATGGGGTTGGTTGAACTGATTGAAGTCCACCGGTTTTGTAGGAGGGCCCTTGTTAGCCTTCAGCCCACGTGTTGCACCTCTCTTCTTTTGCTTCTTCGCCTCTGGTGGGACAACTGACTCCTCTTCGGTCTGCTGTGAAGGGCCAGCCTCAGTCTCCTGTACTGCTAACTGGTCCTTCTTCTTCTTTCCTCCTCTTGTGACCCGCTTACTTGGTCTATTCTGCTGTGGCTCAGGTTCTCCAGTCATGAGAAGCCGTCCAATGGGGTCATCCATAGGGTGATCATCCACTGCAAAAAAAATACAAAAGCATTTTCATCAGATAAAGTCATAACATAAATACTATGATGCATAACAATAACAGTTAAGATGACATTACAGTCTACATTCTACTAACAACATTACCTTTCACGTACAAAAACATAAATCATTTCATATTTTCTACCCAAACGCCCTCATCATGGTCAGATCGTGCGTAGAGCAAATCGTTTTCGGTATCATCAATCGAATCCGGTAATCCAGTAGGAAACAAGGATGTTTCCTCTACAGTCTCATTTTCATCGTTATCCTCATTTTCATTTTCGATTACAACCGGCCTTCTTCCTGGAAGAACAACAGACCATCTGCAGTCTTTCGGATCCTCAACATACCACACTTGTTCGCAATCCTTTCCCAGAACAAATTGATCATCATTATAACCGTGTAACCGTGAAAGATCAACCAAGGTAAGCCCTCCATCATTTTGGTACCCGCGTCGGTTGTCCACCCACTTGCACCGAAACAACAGAAAGGAATCAATGTCATAGTCTAGTTCCCAGATGTCCTCGATGACACCATAATACCAATTACTAACTGGTTGAGATCGGTTACCGCTGTGGTACTCAGTGGCAGCAGCTTCAATTTTTACCCCACTATTCTGGTTTATCGATTTGGCATCTTGACGTGCAGTGTAGTATGTATACCCACTAATATCATACCCCTCAAATGATGTAATTTAGTTTCAGGTCCGATTGCCAAACATCTGATCTCTTCGCTTACAGCTTCTGGATCTGATGATGCTAATGTCAACACATGATCTTTGAACCATTGGATAAAAACTCGGTTTTGTTCCTTTGTCAGCCAAATGTGGCCTTTCAAAGGATTTTGATGCCTTAACTCAACCATATGGGTTTCCAAATAAGGTTCAACAACCTCAAGATGTTGTAAGACAAACAAATGTGCTTGATTAATAAGTAGACGCGAAACTTGCACGATCTTTCTACCAATAACACCTTTACCCTTAAACCTGCCATAGTGTCGTGGTTTTGGGATACCAATAGACTCTGCCTCACTCAAATAATCGGTCACAAATTCCGTGACTTCCTCAGTCACTGTTGCTTCAACAATGCTCCCCTCTGGTCGATACCTATTCTTCATTCTACTTTTCAGAATACCCATGTACCGTTCAAAAGGTACATGTACCGTAAGTATACCGGACCACAGAACTGTATCTCTCGAACGATGTGCACAATTAGATGTACCATTATATCAAAGAAAGATGGTGGGAAATACATCTCTAGTTGACATAATGTGATAACAATTTCACGTTGTAGATCATCTAGAGACGTTACGTCAATTGCCTTGGAGCAAACAGCGTTGAAAAAGAAACATAACCGAGTTAAAGCATTTCTGACATCAGATGGCAATATCCCTCGAATTGCGACCGGAAGAAGATGTAACATCAGTACATGATAATCGTGAGATTTCATGCCTAAAAGTTTTAAATCCTTCATCGATACAATGTTCTTCCAGTTTGAAGAGTACCCAGACGGTACTTTTACCGAGTGCAGACATTTGCAGAAACTAATCTTTTCAGCCTTTGAGAGCGTGTAGCATGCAGGAGGTAGGTAGATTCGTTTCCCGTTCTCTTGTGGGTGTAACTCCTTTCGTATACCCATGGTTTGCATGTCCTTTCTGATTTTCAATCCGTCTTTTGTTTTGTCGGGTATATTGAGTAAAGTCCCACTCACTGCCTCACCAACGTTCTTCACAATGTGCATGATGTCTAAGCAGTGTCTCACAGAAATATGACGCCAATAAGGTAGTTCCCAAAAGATAGAACACTTTTTCCAAATGTTTTTCGCCGGTTTTGATGTGTTTCCAAATACATTTACAATGTCCTTAACCTTTCGTACACTTCCTCAGAGCTCAGAGGTAGACGGGCCACACGAGTTTCGGCTTGACCATTGAACAACTTTCTCTTCGTTACTCGATAAGGGTGATCTTCGGGAGAAGACGTCGATGACACATATAAACATTCTTCCCACAATGTTTTAAACGGTCCGAACAAGTGTCTTCCTCGCAAATGGGACATGCAAATGCTCCTTTAACCGTGTAACCGGACAAGTTCCCATACGCAGGGAAGTCATTGACGGTACAGAACAACAAAGCCTTGAGCGTGAAATTCTCTCTTGCATAAGCATCATATACCACGGTCCCCTCATTCCACAATAGCTTCAAATCGTCGATCAGAGGGGCAAGGTACACATCAATGCTATTACCTGGCTGCTTGGGACCAGATATCAGGAGAGATAACATGATGTACTTTCGTTTCATACACAACCATGAGGGAAATTGTAGATCACTAGCAGAACAGGCCATGTACTATGTTGACTACTCAATGTGCCGTACGGGTTCATTCCATCAGTACATAACCCAAGCCTCAGATTCCTATCTTCATGTCCGAAATGTTCTTTGTACCGTCTATTGATGTTTCTCCTCTGAGGCCCATCTGCTGGATGTCTTAGTTTCTCATCACTCTTTCTACCCTCCGCATGCCATCGTATGTTCTTTGCATCTTTCGGATTCGCAAACAACCATTTGAATCTGGGTATAATCGGCAAATACCAAACAAGTTTTGCTGGAGGGCTTTTTTTCTGAACGGAGGAGTACTCACCATCTTTATGCTTATACCGGGACAACGAACATTTCGGGCAATTGTCCAGATGTTCGTATTCACCCCTGTACAACACACAGTTGTTTGGACACGCGTGAATTTTTTTGTACTCTACTCCCATTGGACACACCCATTTCTTTGCCTCATACGTGGTGGTAGGGAGACCGTTCTCATCCGGTAGCATATCATGAATGAGCTCGAGGAATGCCGTGAAACCTTTGTCACTCAATCCATATCTTCCCTTCAGGTTGAACAAATTCAATATAGCTGTCAATTTCGTGTACTTAGTGCAAGTAGGATACAACGCCGTTTTGGATGCGTCCAACAACCTTTGATACTCATCCGGCCGGTCGACAAAGTTATCCTCAACGTTATCAAGCATCTCGTCAATTTGTTCATCATGATAAGTCGACTCACTGTCAACATTGACTCCGGAAGCGCTTGGGAGTTCTGACTCGTTAGTAGTATCGAATGTCTGCTCGGTTCTTGAGTTACACCGATCGTGACTGTAGGAAGATGAAGCATTATCTTCAACACGTTCTCCATGAAAAATCCATTTTGTATAATGTGGCATGAAACCACGGGTCTTCACATGGAGTTGTACGAGGTTGATGCTTGAATAATGTCTAACCACACCACAATCAACACAAGGACATGGAATTTTCTCCGCCTTTGTCCTGTCCTTGTGTTGCACTGCAGCTTTGCAAAACTCTTTCAGCATTTTGTCAAAATGTTCGCCTCTATCACCATACATCCAGTCACGCTCCATACTACATGTGCAACAGATCACAGGTGTGAGTTAGAGCCTTTGTAGAATATGGCCTGTATTAAGTTGCACATGTTTATTTCTTAATGGAGCATGACTGGGATGATTGTCAATTAGTCTAGCCTAACTCTAAGGTTGCAAACACAAAATAAACTAGCATTTTAAATTTAAGAAATTGTTGCACTTCTAAAACAGAAACCGGTGTTTAAAACAATATTACGAATACTTTTTCTACAAAAAATTCGGCATGACCTTTGCATAATTGTACACATCCCGTGCTTATTATTCAGCACTCACCAAAGTCATCACAACCACAAACATTCCAACAATGGCAGCAACCAACAATTAAAATAAATCAATTCTTTACTAGCTAACTGAAAACAATTGCAAATTCAGATCATCAAATCAACGCTTTCAATTCTCCACTTTATAAGTTCAAACCGGTTTAGAAATTAACAAAGAATCGAGAGTTAAAATACGTACTTGTTTTTTAAGGATTTATGGACAGGGAGACTGGTTCCTGAGAGGTACGCTTCTGTGTGAGAGATGCAACAAAAAATAATTACAAAAGAATGCATCAACAAATATGGAATGAAGCTAAATTATGTACTAGCAATTATATTTAAATACATAATTGCATTTATTAAACAAAAAAAGGTTTAGTTACTTACTTGTGCACAGAGGAGGAAAGTGCAACAGTACTGGAAGAAGGCGGGAAACAAGAGAGGTGATTCACGGACTTGAATGTAGTGAGACCTGATAAAAAAAATTAGATATTGTTAGACATATACACATACATCAAACAATATTAATTACGAAGAGAATTTAAAAAAAAATCGGCATGACTTTTGCATAATTTTACCTATCCCATGCTTATTATTAAGCATTCACCAACCATTCATCAACACAAATTTCCATCACAAATCAAACTAATACCAAATTTATCCATCAAACCAAATTTTTAATTTGTGGAAATCAAGGACACAACCATGCTTATTATTAAGCATTCACCAATCATTCAACAACACAAATTTCTATCATAAACCACACTAATATATACCAAATTTATTCATCAAACCAAATTCCAATAATTTGTGGAAATCAAATACAAAGTACAAAAGAGAAAAATGATAAGTTAGATTATATTACCGTTCTTCCACTCCGCTTTCAATCTACCGTGCAATGAATGAGGAGTTTGTTAACCACTTCTCTGTAGATAGAATACAAACTCATTAGTTTACGTATGTTAATTGTTTTGTAATTAGGATTGCAAAATTATATATAATGAGCTAAAAAGATGAAGATGTAGGTTGAGTATATTACGGGTTCACAAATGAAAGGTATTCAGCCCCGTACGACTTCAATCCGGTGAACCCATTTAGTGATTTCCCTCTACAAAGACACAACCATGCTTATTATTAAGCATTCACCAATTATTCAACAACACAATTTCCATCATAAACCAAACTAATATATACCAAATTTATTCCTTATTTGTAGTTACGTTAATTGAAAATTTACAGCGAGTGAAGAGAATGAAGAGATAAGTTAAAGTATATTACCGGTTCCTAAAGGAATTGTTTTCAGCCCCTCTTCTCAATCGGGCATGCGAGACGTGTAGCAGTACCAATCTCTACAGAGGCAACGCAAACGCAAAATAAGTATCAATTGAGGGCGCAACACTATATTGCTAACAACGACTTTGTTTACATCTTTATCAACCACATTCGTTCGGTATATCAATTATTTCTTGGGCGGGCGTTGGCTCCGATGATGAAGCTATTTTTCTTATAAAAAACCTTTCCATATCAAACCTATAGAAATAAATGTACTAATTTTATTAATTATACCATATCTATTAATTGTATTTCAGTTCAACAAATGTAAGATATATTAAATTGTTACTAACAATTACTTAACAAGTTTTTAATTAATAGTTAAACTATTGAATACCTAAATATAAAAATTAATGACTAGAAAAAAATTGAACCCACAAAATATTTTGATTTTGGCAAACACTATAGCAAACTAGGCAGCAGAAAAAAAGATATCAATTTCTGATCTATGTGTCTTACCATGATATAAATCTACTGTCATTAGCTAATCGATTAAAAAGCTGAAATTTGATGCTACTGTTGAATATAATAGTATGCGTCGTACAAGTAAATAAGTAATTCTATTAAAAAATAAAATTTAATGTTGATTGATTGATGAATAAAATATAGGAGAGAAGCTCGTACTCCTCTACAGTCTTTACAGACTCGCGGAGTTGCAGTGCTTTGTTAAGACTTTTTAGGGTTTATATATATAGTACAGATCTCTATTGCTCCGTAACAATGTGTTAAATTAATAAATAAATTAGTTAATTATAACAATAAGTAAAACGTTAGGCAATTTTCTTTTCCATATGTGTCAACAAACACAGTACGCACCCAAGTCGGTCCGCCCCTGCCTAACTATACTTAAAAAAGGGCAAAAAACAGTAAAAATATTCACTCAGACATTTCATCAAACACCTTGTGTTCATACATAATTTGATTAGTTTAACAACCAATCTTTCAAAGATTTGACACACACAATAAATATCAGCATCAACAATCATAATGTGACACACATCTACCAATTTAACAACACATTTGTAATTTTTTAGTCAAAACCGAATTGGACTTGTTTTAACCCGTATATTGTAGCTGCGGTTCTTGGTTGCAGCAACAACTTCCGATGACAACCACGCACGACCGGCGCGACGACGGCGAAGGCGGGAGGAGGGCGACGGACGTCGGAGCGGCGGTGGTGTGGTGGCTGTCGAGATTGGTACTCAAATTCGCCCGTTACAGAGAAGAGAAGAGGTGTTAGGATTGTAACAGCGTAACGGAGTCGGGGCTGGGTGGGGGTGTTTATTAAGCGACCTATCTCGGCGGTTGTTACTAAAAACCGCCGAAATAGGTCCTCCGTAATTTTTTTAATTAAAAAATAACCTCTATTTCGGCAGTTCCTAGTAGCAACCGCCGAAATAGACAACCAAATATATCTATTTCGGCGGTTGTTACTAGGAACCGCCGAAATAGATGTTATTTGTTTAATTAAAAAAATTACGGAGGACCTATCTCGGCGGTTCCTAGTACAACCGCCGAGATAGGGGTGCCGAAATAGGTCATTTTTGTACTAGTGTAGGTTATGAATGTCAATTTGACCACGAACGCGAAATAACTAAAATTATCCTCCACAACACCCGCTAACTCGACCCTCGTTCGAGACACAAGTTGACGCAAAACTTAGCTCGGGCGGGACAGTCACTACCCATTACTCAATTAATTACTAGATGCGTTTTGGCAGACAAAAAACGACAAACTATATAAGAAACGTTGGACCGGTGTCCAATACTGATACTGTAACGTGAATCAATACTATATTTAATGAAACGCACCGCCCCTCATATCATCACATCATATCATATGTTCTGTCTACCGTGTTAATATGATTGATTGATAGTTTGTCGCCATTTGACACGTACATAACATGGTGATATACAGTCGTTAGAGCTTAGACCGAGAGGTACTGGTACTGTTGCTACTGATATCGACGACGTTGCAGACGAATCTAGTGGTAGGTATAGAAAGATGCGTCTGCAAGATATAACCAAGGGAGGAGATGAGCTGCTTCTTGACATTCTTTGTGATACCTCCCATTGATAGCAAGTCAGTGAATGCCGCTGGGTTTTTGTTACCGCCGAAACGCAGCTCTACTGATCCCTTTATTAACACCATCACAAGCTGCAGAAGCCGTGAAAAGTAGTAGTAAGTCAGTCAGTATTTTAGGTTATAAATTCAATTAACTGTCCATCCCCGCAAACAAATAAATTAAGTAACGCGACTCAAATTTGTATCTGATTACGTACATATTCCTTGTTTATTTAGTATATAATATTTTATGACTATGACCATTCACTTTAGTGATGTTATTGGTAGTTTTAGTTTCAAAAGTCGTCATTTTCCACATCAAATTTAAAATTATCGACTTATAAAAACAACGTCATTTTCCAATGAAATTGTCATGAAGCGGGAAAGGTCTAAATGTAAAAAAAAAATCTAAGAAAGAAAAAAGTGATCCTTCCCACCGCCACGCCACGCTGAAGCGAAAATGTCAAATGGCTGTATAAAACACGAAACAGCAAAACACAATTTCTAGTTTAGCGGCCAATTTCAATTATTCAGCTAGCATTATATATACAATAGAATTTAGCTGTAATTAGATTCTCATTATGGTAATATATGCCTGCCTACAGATATAGTTATCTCCCTTCGAGATTTGAGCAGTTTATTTCATTACCCTAACACACAACACAGTGACTTTTTTTAAGAATTTTCATGAATGCCCGACATATGCATGCTGCTATAGATAGTATATGTTAAAAAGGGTGAAGGAAGGAAGGAAGCCTAGGATAGGATGAAGCAAAAGAAGAGGAGGGAACTGACATCCGGTGGCCGGCCGATAATGGTGGCTACAGCTTGTGTGGTCTCCGAGATGAAGGATCCAATCAATCCCATCCAGATTGATATTTGTCGATATGTGCACAACTGGCATCTTCCTTCTTTCTTTCTTTTGCCCTTCTCTTCTCAAACCTATCAGCTAGCTAGCTCTCTCTCTCGCGCGCGCCTATCTTAGCCGTAAGTTTTGCGTATTATTATATGCAGATGTATAGATCTTGAAAAGAGATCAGTATATATAGAGAGGATATGATAGATCATCATCAGGGTTCAGGGAACGAATGTTTGCCATTCTATATGTATGACTATGTCGACGAAATAGAATTCCAATGCGTGGGCCGGTCCGGTCCTTTTTTCCCCACGCCAGAGCCAGGATAGGACAAAGCCCAGCTATAATGGAGTATCATGTTTAACATGTTATAAAATGGCCCATTCTTTGATAGCTGATAATCAGCTTGATGTCAGTTGTTAGCTAAAGTTAACAAATGGAGGAAAATAGTTTGATAGACAATTGAGTATTGCATACAGAGACATAACAGCTGATAAATAAACTTGAAAAGACTGATAATAGTAATATACAGAGGAATGTAGACTTTATTATTTCAACTTTAGGTAGGAGAAACGAAAGAAAAAAAACCTGCAAGGACAGAACTTATGACTACTATTCAGACAGGGCACAAAGAACAGTCGGTAATATGGGGACCTCACGGTCCTTTTGTTACGTGGTAGTCTAGTCAGAGGACTATTATATGGTAATATTTGTATTTTTTAAATAGTTTAAACTAGTATAATAATAGTCTAAAATTAAAAAATTTGCACAATATTCATCTAATTCAACTCTTTAAAAACAGACAGTCATAGATATGTTTTGATAAGTTTAAAATTTATGTTATAATATATATATATATTATCAACATATATTAACTTCACTACGATTCACCACATACACTTAGAATACACCATATAACAGTAATAATATATCACAAAACATAACATTCAGATTGTTCTGATTTTCCACTGCTTATTAGTTTATGAATCATAATACAATTTAGTGAATCTACTTTCAAAAATTGCTACTGATTTTTAATGGTACTAATATAGTGGTGTCTATTTTGCTACAACAACGACAATGATAGCTAGATTTTTTAAACAGTAGTCAAATCGCTATCGCCTGACACGACTGCTACCATTAGTAGTAGCTATTTTTGATTTCATCTTGTTTCTTTTTGTAAGAACAATTTAGCTACCAATGTTGATAGCTAAATTACGGAATAGCTACTGCAAGATGTGGCTAATTCGATCATGGTAGCTATTGTGCCACTATTAAAGCAGCAGTAGCGAAAAATATTATAACTAGTAGCTAAATTGCTACTAAAAGTTGCTACTACCAAATAGATAAGCTAAGTTAATAAAATTGCTACTACACTCATCACGGTTACCGTTCTGCTACTGTTTGGGCGTCGGTAAATATTTAGCAAGCATTAAAAATTTACTATCTTAATTATGAATTGCTACATAATGATGATACATTATGGTAATATTGTGCTAATTATAAAAATGATAGCTAATATTTTTAATGATAGTAAAATCTCTATAATTTAAATTGATACATAATAATTCATTGATGCTAATGACTATAATGCTAATAAACTTAGTTGATATTATGCTAGAATACAAAAATGAATGTGGTATCGAAATTATTATTCTTATAACTTAAACTTGTGATTACCACATAGTTTGAAATACTAACCTATACTGCTATTGCATAGTGGACATATTATCTTTTTATATATTTTTTTTTAAATTTTTTAATTTTTTCATATAGTATATTGGTTAGCTTTTAGCTATCAAAATTTGAAAAAGAACAATAATTAAATAAAAATTGTCTAATTCGTGAAAAAAATTAAACTATATACTACTACTAGAATTTATTTTATCATATAAGATATACCTAACATAATATATTTTTGATATTATAATATTTTTAAGTCTCAAAGTATCACACATATTAATACATTATAAATAGAGTTAAAGTATTAATTATTTAATTATTACCTATGTTGATTAAAATTTACAAAATAATATAAAATAGTAGTAATAATAATTTAATTAGTTAAGTGTATATATGTGTGTGTGTTTATATATATTTAATTTAATATACTATATGATACTTTTATTTACAAAAGCCACATAAACTAATAAAACATAAAAAACTAAAACTAATAACAATTTAAATTAGTTGACGTGAGGTTAAAATTTGCAAAGTAAGTTGAATATATATATATATATATATTTTATAAATATGTTTAAAGTATATAAAATTTATAATAAAACGTACATAAATATAAACGATATATTAATGTTTTTAATTTACAAAACAACACACAAATTAATAGGATTTTGAAAAATAGTAAAGATAAACAATTTAAATTAGTCAAGATTATACAATATTATACATCTATTAAATTTATAAAAATATTATTTATACAAATTTACAAAAACAAAATCTATTATTTAAAAGTTTTAATTTTCATGTAATGATGTATATTATAGTATTTTGTAACACTATATAATAAGACTTAATTATATAAGTAACTTTACATAATATATTATCTTTTTTGTATAATTTCTGACATTTCAAAGATTTTTAAAAGATATATATGTATATTTTTTAATTTTTTTATATTTTAAGTCAATAATATACTAATATTTTTATTAGCTTTACTATTTTGGTCACATTAAATTAGTTTGTTATATTATATAATCGGCCATATATCTATTTTATTAATTTTAATATATCCCTGGTTTGATCATGTCTCGACAAAAACTTCCATTTATATTTTACATATCAAAAATTCAATATATACACGTAGTTTCTAATATGATGTGAATAACTATCATGGCACAATGGTTAAGACATTCTATATTCATCCCAAACATCGGGGGATCGATTCCTACTCTATGCCATTTTAACACACATAGTTTGAATTAAATATTCATTGGTATGGAGGTCTATTTATACTCATCATACACCTGTAGGTTTGATCCTAGATATGTACACATTGAATGGTGCCCATTGTTATTGCTATCTACTAGTAGCACTTTGATACTGCTTCGCTATAAGCCATTTTGCTACCAATATTTTAGTAGCAATTTTGTTACTGCTACACTAGTATCGATTTTGTTACTGATGTACTAGTAACGATTTGCAACTGTTATACTCGAAGCTATTTTGCTACTGTTACACTAGTAGCCATTTGGCTACTACATTCTAAAACGGTAGCAATATCTAGCTATAGGAAAAGTAGTAGCGAGGCAAAGCAAAATAGCTACCACATTCCAAAACGGTAGCTATTTTTAATTTAGCCACTAGGACCTTTGCTACCACTGTATATCAGTAGCTAAATCATAAAATGCGGTAGCCCGTTGTGTTTAGCTACCAAACTGATGATTTAGCTACTGATATACAGTGGTAGCTAAATGTGATTTTTCTTGTAGTGACTCCTAATATGGTGCGGTTGTTATGTGGTAGTCTAGTCAGACTTGGACTATTTATATGGTAATATTTGTATTAATTTTAAATAGTTATAACTTTTATAATATAAGTCTAAAATTAAAAAAATTTGCACCATTTTGTTCATCTAAATTCAAGCTCTTTAAAACAAGACTAGTCATAGATATGTTTTGATAAGTTTAAAAATTTATGTTAGTTATATATATATACATATCAACATATATTAACTTCACTTATGATCCACCACATACAGTTTAGAATACACCATATAACATTAATAATATATCACAAAACAATAACAATTCACTATTTGTTTCGAATTTTCACCGTTCTTTATTAGTTTATGAATCATAATACCAATTTCAGTGAATCATAAAATCAAATTTAATGAATCATAACATCATTTTGGTGAATCATCAGTCACATATAAAAAGAAAACTTTTAAACAATGATACTACACAAAACAATATTTGGTACGTAAGAAAAATACATCATTCACCATAATAAAATATATTACAATACAATAATAATACAATAAAAACAATAATGATTTTTTATCGGTTCCGGAGTTTGTTATCTAATTCACCACTTATTAGTTAATGAATCATAATACCAATTTCAATGAATCATAATATCAAATTTAATGAATCATAACATCATTTTAGTGAATCATCAGTCACATATAAAAAGGAAATTTTAAACAATAATACAACACAAAACAATATTTGGTACGTAAAAAAAATACATGATTCACCGTATAAGGTTTAAAATACACCGTACAACAATAATAATACATTAAACAATAAAATAATTTTTATCGAGTTCAAATTTGTAATTTAATTCACCACTTATTAGTTAATGAATCATAATATCAGTTTTAATGAATCATAATATCAAAACTAATGAACCTTATATGATTTTAGTGTATCATCATACACATGTAAAAATATTTTGTTTTCAAAGTTGTCAAAATATATCCATGACTGGTCTTGTTTTGAAGAGCTTAATTTAGATAAACGGTGATATAATTTTTTTTTCATTTTAGACTTATATATTAAAAGTTACAACCATTTAAAATTAATATAGTAAAAAGGTAACCCAATCAGTAAAATAATCCCAGTCAGCAGCTGACTGGGACGGTCATATCAACAGCTCGCATAGTATTTTGCACGGAGCTGACTGGGACGGTCATATCACAGCTCGCATAGTATTCTGCACGGACTGCCCGTACATTCGATTTTACGTACAAAGAATTGCTAAGAAGCATCTAATTGCGTGTTCGTGCTCTCCTAAATTAGTAAGTACGGTACATCCTAGTAGAAGGATTCCTCTCGGATCCATATTTGACTGACACCATATCGCTACTTTCCTTGTACAAAAATAACTTACAGAAGGCAGAGCCCACGTAAAGGGAAAATTTCGTGGAAGCAAGTATTTGGCCTGCTCAATTCCTTGTCACGGTTGATTCTTCCTGTAATCCTCGGAAATGGGTGTTTTTTTTACTTGTACAGAAGCCGATAATTCAATTATCGGCATCTGGAAGCCGATAATTGAATTATTGGCTTCTGTACAAGCTAAAATAAGACCGTTGGAGGCTTTGTACGGCTTCTAGATGCCGATAATTGAATTATCAGCTTTTGTACAAAGCCTCCAATGGTAACTTCAATGGCTAGATTGTTGTTGGAGCATTTATAAATAATTCTTCTCTCTCCTAACATTTGCTACTTCCTTGCTACTTTCTTGCTATTTTGTTCTCTGCAAAATCAAAATTTGTTGTTCAGTCCATTCCCTTACACATTCCACACTCCCCCATTTTCTACATATATTTGAGATGGATATCTCATGCACTCTTTATCTAAATGTGGATCTCAAATACAACGCAGATGGTGTATATTTTCATATATCCCATTGGTCGAGATTTATCTATTGTCAAATTCTCGAGTTTTCCACATTTTTCAATGCTTCAAAGATACTGTCAAAAATCTTGTCAACTTGGAGTTAGGGGGAGATCTTGTTCGTATCTTCCACTCAAAATTACTAGCGATTCTTGGGTGAAGTTGATGACATTAAACTTCATCAAGAATTCAGATTTGTTGAACAACGTGGCTGTGCAAGTTGAATTCGAGCATGTAACTACACCTTCTCCAGAGGAAGACAATGAAACCGACAATGGTTTTTCCGAGCATCAGCAAGCCGAAGATGAAATCTCCAGAGTTTGCATGATGATTCTAAGATGGAGCCAGAAGATCTACCTGATGATGATGACATAGTTGATGAAGCTGGGCCCTCCACATCGTACACTCCTTCAGCGCCATTCTCATCGTAGGTGGATCTTGAGGCCATAAGCCAGATACCATCCGACATTGATCGACGTGGTGTGCCGTATTGGAGGCCAGGTCATGAGTTCGTCAAAGGGCAAGAATTTGCTGATAAAAATGTACTTGTGACGATTGTGAAACAGTATCACTTGGAGAGAAACGTAGATATCATTGCCCCGAGAATAACAGAAAAATTTACTCCTTAAGGTGCCAACAAGGGTGCAGTTTCAGATTTCAAGTTGCGCTGTTAAAGAATTCATTTGAATTGAAAATATGGAAATTCAGTCCGCACACATGCACTCCAGTCCTAGACGAGAGTAATGATCATTTTTTTTACTTACAATTTCATAGCTGAAGTCATGATACCAAGGGTCAAAGAGAACCCAGCACTACAAGTGAAGACTATGATTCAACTTATCCGTTCAGAATATAAAAGGAAGATCAGCTACAAGAAAGCTTGGTTAGGTCGTGTTGAAGCGATAAGAAGGGTCTACGATGATTGGGAACAGTCATTTACTGAATTACCCAGGTATATCCTAAGTATCAAACACTTTATACCTAGTTCGTATGTCGATCGACCTAGATTCAACTGTTTGTTTCAAGATGAAAGTTGAAACGCAGACCACTTATGTTAGACGGTTTAAATGTTGTTTTTGGACATTTGGGCCTTATCTTACTGCTTTCAAACATATGAAGCCTCTACTACAAATAGATGCTACACACTTGTACGGTAAGTACAAAGGTAAATTATTGGTCGTTGTTGCTCAAGATGGTAACAACAAGATAATACCAATGACCTTTGGTATTGTTGGTAGCGAGTCAAGGGATGACTAGAAATATTTTCTTGACCGTGTTTGAAACATAGTCATTGGAGCTAAGAATGATGTGGCAGTGATCACGGATCGGGCCAAAGCTATAATGTCAATCATGAGGGAAGAACCATACTGGCTTCCTTCTTATGCCGAACATTTCTTGTGTATCTGTCATATTGCTTCAAACTTTCAGACAAGATTTAGAAACAAGGAATGGAAAAAGTACCTCATCAACACAGGTAACAGCTAAGAATTTGTATGTTGTCGTCTTTTCTGATATTGGGTAGGTATCTAATCTGATGATGTGTTACTTGTCCAAGTTACTATTTCAAAAGGGGTATAGTTCAGGATAGATTAAATCACTTACTTGCTTTGCACACCTCTATTGCTCCTTTTTTCAATGAGCTCCCCCTCGAGAAATGGTCACGTGTATGATGATGGAAAGAGGTGGGGTCATATGACAACTAACTTGGTAGAGTGCATAAATGGGGTGCTGAAGAGGGTCCGTCTTCTACCCGATAACGGCTATTGTTGAAATCACTTTGTACAAGTTAATTGACTACTTTTGAGATAACTTAGAGACCTATACCGCACAAAGGAATAGTGGGTCATTTTTTTACCAAGCACCTGTTAGCCAAAGCATCTGGGAACCAAACACTTGCCAACTACCACCAGGTGGATGTTGTCGATACTATGGATTTGGTGTTTGAGGTGGTTGACAATGGGGATGCAAACCTACGGCGAGACAAAGGTAAATATACTATGCAAATCAACTCAAGGGAGTGTGAATGCGGTGAATGGTAGACGTTTAAGTATCCATGCTCACATGTCATGGCCGTGTGCTCTACCAGCACCCTGGATTGGAGGAATTATGTTCATCAAGTGTATAGACTTGAAAAGATGATACAGGCTTACAGCGAGAACAAGTTTGTGCCACTAGGAAATCAAGGGAAGTGGCCTATACACGGTGGACTTGCTATTATTCCGGATCCAACTATGATGCGCAACGTCAGAGGCCGACCCACATTCTCCCGCATTCAAAATGAAATGGATGAGAATTATGATCGTGAAACAAGACATTGTGAGCTATGCCGACAATGCGGTCATGTGAGGACGAGATGCCTGAATCCAAGTTATAGTTAATTCGTTTGTATCATTATACATTGTTGTATTATATGGTTGTCAATTATGCTCCTGCTTGGACAAGTCGTGCCTTTAGCAAGCACACAAAAAATGTAATTTATGCATTGTCTTTTGTAGTGAGTTATGTAATGAATTATCATCTTGCGAATCCTTATCTTGAAAATCCTTATCTTGCGAATCTAATAGAGGTTGAAGAAGTGTAATATTGAAAAACTTTAGGCTTAATTTGAATATTAGGAGTAGTTCTTAGATAGAGCTGCTTATTTTAGTATGATAGATGATGCGGCAATTATTTTCGTTGGCCAGGTTTGGATAACGTTAGAAGCAAATGTCGGTGTGTTGCGGTTAAGCTCGTTATAGTGAGCTACTAGCTTTTTGAGCATGACTGTTTTTTACAAGGAATATTTGACGGTAGGAAGTGTTGGCTTGACTGGTGTTGTTTTTGTGCAGTGCAATTTATAATATATGTAATCGAAACATGTTTCGTATCATGTTAGATCTTTGGTTTAGCCTGGGTGTATTACAGGTGATTCTATGACGGTAAATGCGATGTTGCTGGGATACGGGACCCCTTTTTTAGACGTGCATCTTGATTATGTATAAAAAAAATCTATGTCTCATACAATTGGAATCAGGATGTGGTCATCTGCTTCAACCGGAGTAAAGATAGTAAGAATGAATATAGTTCAGGACAGATAAAGTAAATCAATCTCTTGAAAAAATACGACCTACATGACCAACATTTGTTTCAGAAAGATGCACATAGTGGCGAATATAGAGAACTATTGAATAATATAAAACTGTTATCCAATAAATGATGCCCTTCATTGTTTTTTTACAAATACGCACACCAAGAAAAGTGTTACACAAGGACATAGGCAGAGTTATTTAGTTTTGGGAAATTTCATTATGAAATGCCACTATATTTTTGGCTAACTCATGAAATGCCACTAAAAAAGAAAGTCACGAAATGCCACTATATTTTCCGAAAAGTCCATGAAATGCCACTATAGATGGAAAAAAGACAAAAATATCCCTACTAGTTAACAAAGTACTTTTAAAGTTCACAATATGTCTCTAAGAGTGTAAAATTAACATAAATATAAAATACAATAAAAATATAAGAAAATTCATAAAAATTAAAATTATAAAAATTAACAAAAATATAAAAATACAATAAAAATATAAGAAATTCATAAAAATTATAAAAAATAATAAAAATAAAAAAAAATTATAAAAAATTAAATTAAAATTATAAAAATCTACAAAAAATTGAAATAATTAAAAAAAATTGAAAAAATTAAAATATCATTAAATATTAAAAAATAAATATTTCATTTTTAAAATTTATTCAATACCATAAAAAGAATATTGAGTTTTAAACAAATAATTTATACCAATTTTTCTACCAATTTAGTACTATAATTTATGCCATATAAGTACCATAAATTTTATCATATATTTTTCAATTATTATTTGCTATCAATTTAGATTATTTATTCTCAAAGTAAATAATTTTTTTATATTACTGATAAAATTAAAAAACTAAAATTCTAAACATAATAATTTATTTAAGATAGAGCGACTGAGAATATATATAACATACTATAAATAGTAAACTTGTTTGAAATGTAAAAAAAATATTTTCAGTATAATAATATGCAACTTATTCTTTCTTTGCTCATAATAAGTTGCATATCATTATTCTACATTTCAAACAAGTTTTACTATTTAATATCGTATATTATATATATACTCAGTCGCTCTATTTCACAAAAATAATTATATTTAGAAATTTTAGTTTTTAAAATTTATTAGCAGTATAAAAAAATTATTTACTTTGAAAAATAAATAATCAAAATTGATAGAAAATAATAATTAAAAAATGTATGATAAAAGTTATGGTACTTATTTGGTATAAATTATGGTACTATATTGGTAGAAAAATTTGTATAAATTATTTGTTTTGAACTCAATCTCTTTTTGTGTGGTATTGAATAAAATATTTGTTTTTTAATATTTAATGATATTTTAATTTTAATTTTTTTTTTAAATTTTAAATTTTTATATTTTTAAATTTTTAAATTTCTTATATTTTTATTGTATTTTTATATTTTTGTTAATTTTTAACACTTAGGGGCATATTGTGAACTTTAAAAGTACTTTGTTAACTAGTAGGGGTATTTTGTCTTTTTTCCATCTATAGTGGCATTTCATGAACTTTTTGAAAAATATAGTGGCATTTCGTGACTTTCTTTTTTAGTGGCATTTCATGAATTAGCCAAAAATATAGTGGCATTTCATGAAATTTCTTTTAAGTTTTTATTACGTGCTTGCTGTAGGCAAGACCGTCCCTCATAGGTGGAGCCACCTATCAGATCTCTTGATATCTTAACATGGGATGTCCCTGCATCATCCACCTTCATACTAAACATCCTGTTTGCTGTCATCTAAGTCATAATCTTCATCATACTCTTCTGGCAAAGCTATGCCCATTGGTGGTAACTGTGATGGGTTATCTTCCCTGAATGTAGTGACGACATAAAGTTATACTCTAGTATATAATTGTTGATTGAACAAAACGTTCAATCATTCGTTGAATGTCAATATCTCGTTTTACCTGTAAAGGCCCCCATACGAGGCTCGGCTGGGAGCACAGCAGTAATCAATGAAGTATCGATTCGACCACACGATAGTAAACATAACGCTCTTTCAATCTAGTCTCGACAACATTCTTAAACTCAACGAATGTAATGTCCATGTCGATCTTGAAATTGACATGGATAGTATAATATGTTCTGGCAAAATGCAAACCTGAATCGTTGATAATTGGCTCAAAGTCAAGCAAGATAGTGCAAGGGATCTCCATTGATGAAATGTGTCGATGAAGTGCACTGCGACCTATCGTATACTGATCCAATGTAGAACTGACAATGGTTTGGGTAGTTATTTGTGAAATGGAAAGGAAAACACAAGCTGTATTTATAGGCGGGGCAGGGGTAAGGGTACGTAAGGTAGATGGGAAATCACAAAGTTAGGGAGTGGGAATGGCATCGAAATCCACTAAGGGGGGGATCTTATCTGCAGAATCAAATCAAATGCAATAGCATCTTCATCTAATGCTTCAACAAATGCCAACTAGGGATTGGATGAGGGGAATCAAATATGTGTATGTAGAGTACTATGTGACCAACATCCGTAAACATACTAGATCCATCCGATTTCAACAAGTGTTTTACAATTTAATTAACAAAGTGGCTAACATAAAAACAATTGAATTATAAAAACATTCTAGTTTTATGATAAATTACATAATAACGACTAACCTAATTGTTTCCTGACCTTTGTCTCTCACTTCGTTGTCCTATTATATTACGTCGCATCTCGTAAGTTGTCTCTTGCAGTTGGAAATCATTATCACCTGGCTCAATAGGATCATAGATAACTAGTAATGGAATATGTTCCATGAAATCATTGAACTCCATATAATGTTCCATCATCCGCGGACACAGATGCATCAATTCGTACGTATATAAAATTCCACTCATAGTCGCCTTCTAGCCCCAATACACCATTTTCGCTATATTTATTCTACCAAGGAGGGACTTTGTAGAGCACGGACTACTCGTCGTTGTAGTTCACGGAGATTGTTAGGATATGGCATATTTATTTCTATGCGACTATGCCCTATCCTTCGATCAAAATGTGCACCATGACGGTGGAAGTAGCTACATAGTTAATGTGCAAACTAAAAGGAAACTCCATTTGATCTTGAGAGCAAAGTGTGGTGTAAGATATGAAGAATTCACAAAGGAAGTACAAAGAGTTTGATAACAAGGTGTAAGGAATGAATAGGTTGGAGACCCATACCATCTTTTATAATACAAGAGTAACGGTCACTGACTCACCCAACGGCTAGTTCAACGGCTAATTCAACGGCTAGTTCAACAGCTAGTTTGAGTTATGAAAATCTGCATGTTGGTGCTCCAAAAAAATGCCCAAAGTGCCTAACAGGCACCATAATTGAGTTAGCAAAAATTGCATGCTGGTGCTACGTTTGGCATATTGTTAGAAGTGCCAAATGACATTCGTTGACCTTATAAATTTGTGTACGTGTAGTACTACATGCCCACAACATCGTTGCAAAAAATTAGATCGATCCAAGTTCAGAAAGTGCTCCTCCAAAAATATCACAAAGTGCCTAACATGCACCATATTAACTTAGCAAAAAATGCATGCTGGTGCTATGTTTGGCATATTATTAGAAGTACCAAATGACATCCGTTGACCTTGTAAATTTGTGTACGTGTAGTACTACATTCCCACAACATCGTTGCAAAAAATTAGATCGATCCAAGTTCAGAAAGTGCTCCAACAATATCACAAAGTGCTTAACATGAACCATAATTAAGTTAGCAAAACTGGATGCTGGTGTTACGTTTGGCACATTGTTAGAAGTACCAAATGATATCCGTTGACCTTGTAAATTTGTGTACGTGTAGTAATACATGCCCACAACATCTTTGTAAAAAATTAGATCGATCCAAGTTCAGAAAGTGCTCCAAAAAATATCACAAATTGCCTAACATGCACCATAATTTAAGTTAGCAAAAACTGCATGTTGGTGCTACGTTTGGCACATTGTTAGAAGCACCAAATGACATCCATTGACCTTGTAAATTTGTGTACGTGTTGTAATACATGCCCACAACATCGTTGCAAAAAAGTTAGATCAATCCAAGTTCAGAAAGTGCTCCAAAAAATATCACAAAGTGCCTAACATGCACTATAATTAAGTTAGCAAAACTGCATGCTGGTGCTACGTTTGGCATATTGTTGGAAGTGCCAAATGATATGCCAACTGACATCCGTTGACCTTGTAAATTGTGTACATGTAGTACTAAATGCCTACAACATCGTTGCAAAAACTTAGACCGATCCAAGTTCAGAAAGTGCTCCAAAAAACATCACAAAATGCCTAACATGCACCATAATTAAGTTAACAAAAATTGCATACTGGTGCTATGTTTGGCATATTGTTAGAAGTACCAAATGACATCAGTTGACCTTGTAAATTTGTGTACATGTAGTAATATATGCCCACAACATTTTTACCAAAAATTATATTGATCCAAGTTCAGCAAGTGCTCCAAAAAATATCACAAAGTGCCTAGCATGCACCATAATTAAGTTAGCAAAACTGCATGTTGTGTGCTACGTTTGGCATATTGTTAGACGTACCAAATGACATCCATTGACCTTATAAATTTGTGTACGTGTAGTACTACATACCCACAACATCGTTGTAAAAAATTAGATTGATCCAAGTTCAGCAAGTGCTTCAAAAAGTATCACAAAGTACCCAACATAGCACCAGATTCAACAAGTTTACTGGTAAGTACTAAACTTAGAATAATAGTTCAAAACCTCAAAAACATTACATAAAACCAAATAAAAGTATATAATAATTGTTCATCAACTAAGGACAAGTGAAATCGGGGTTAGAAATTCTAGGGTTTCTATGCCTAGAATGCGTGCCCCTTAACCACATCCCCCTCAATTCCTCATTTTGTGGCGTCATAGTAGGTGTACTAGGATCTACTGATGAAGATGGTGCGGAGGGAGCATGGTCTAGCATAAATGAAGGAGCATTCTGCAAGGAAGCTGGAGATCATGTGATGGAGCATTAACCGATTCAATATGTTGCTCCCCCGTACCAGCTAATAAGAACTAGTTCAACCCCCCAATTAAACTACCATCATCATAGATAATCTGATCGCATATACTGAGCAACTTCTGATTAGTCAGAGGGGAAGTAGGTCTAGCAGTTGGGTTTGAGGAACCCGCATCGACATTGAAATGCGATCCAAAGTCATGCTGTACCTGACCAATGATCTTCTGCTGGACCATAGAAGCTGGAGCAGGTGGTTGTGGTTCAAAAGATGGCTGATACCCATCTTCCTCAGGTACGGTAGCAGGAACCATGGCAAATTACGACTGCGATAAAGGCTGGTTTGGTGGTGGTGGTGGTGGTGGTGTGTAGTCACACGGCCCTCTTCGTCTCTGACTGTACGGCCGGCTTCTAGCAGCTCTAGGAGGAGGGTTGTCATTGATTATCTGTACAGGATACTGCAACTCCACCCTAGCTGGAGCCTCCTGTGCGAAGTCTTGGGAGAAATGCCCATATCGATGATAGTGATCAACATCGATCGTCTGTGAAAGTCACGTGGCGTATTCTCTAACACCATGATCAGCAGAAATCCTTTGAAGATGCTCCACTGCACACGCCTGATCAACCAAATAGAACAATGGATTAGTAATGTTAAAAATGATTGAATTATCAAACTTAAAGTAGAGAAACAATATACAAAAAATGGTTACCATGATGACATTCCTCCTACTCTTCTTTGTGTACCAAGCCATGACATGCTGGAGGTACCAAACCATATAAGCGCTCCTCATGTCTAGAGGGACGCTTCTTGGCAATTGTGAGGTAACCACCGGGTACTGATGCCTGTTGTTCCACATTTGAATGTGGTCTCAAAATATATTCCACCATGTTGCATCTGTTCTGCCTGTCCTAGTGACTACATAAAGCATGTCACAGTCGAGTGGGAGAGCAGGAATGGGTTGGTCAACCTTGAACTGGCGAAGTACCCGGTCTGGTTGATGGCCCTCGATAACATTGTAATGGATTAAAAATACCACTACAACGAAATGCTCTAGGTGTGGTGATCTATCACCGTATAGCTACCAGATCCACTACAAAACATCGAAATGAATATTAAAATCATGCAAACAATTTATGACAAATCAAGTTGTACTGTAATAATGTTTAGTTGTATATTACCTCTCCCTCTCTAGGTGGAACCCTAAATGACTCCAGAGCTTGTTGAGTCATAGCAGCACTAATGGTATTCACCTTACCATTGTATCTGTAACACGATTTGTGTGAGGATTCAACCATAGTTCAACTAAGTTTTATATTTACCTGTGGGCAAGGGAAAGGTAAGGTGAAAGATTTATTCGATCAGCGCTGAATCGTGGCCTGAATGCAAGAATATGCTCATATGCCTAGACGGTGAGCAGCTTGCTACAGCCATTCAGGTACTTCGTGTCAAACTTGGTCGCATTGCACATCTCCCTGTAAAAATGTGCAAGAAGCACGGACCCCCACCTCAGCTTACCACTGTAGTCAAAATCCTCTAGTGGCCTCAGATAACTAACATCAACTTTATCCCCATTAGAGTTGGGGAATAGTAGCCCTCCAATCAGTCTGAGAATGTAGGCTCTAGCGTGCTGCTGATGAATGATATCATCACGCTGACCAAAATCATCGTCCGTCTCCACAAATCTCTCAACCAACCAAGAAATTGGTATCTGATTCTCCTTGTGAGAAGGGGAGACATCACAAAAAACCATAGACATATAGCATTCACATCCACATTACTAGTAGAGGAACAGATGGGTAACCCCTCAGTAGTAGGCCAAATAAAATATGTATATCCTCTAAGGTCATGTTGACCTCCCCAAATGGCATCAAAAAAGTGTGCATCTCCGGACGTCATCTATCAATCATAGCACTAATGATGCCCGTGCATTTATTAATCCTCATATTCGATGGCCCAAAAAACCAGCACTAGCAACGTAGAGCAAGATAGCATCATGTGGGGCTGTAGCACCCTTCCAACAAGACCTAGTTTTCAATGTCATGTTTCTGTACTGTGCATATCTCTACATTCCATATGAATTACAGTTTAATAGATTACTAATACTAATTCTAATAAATTAATCATTCAACCACTAAGAAATATCAATCAAATGTAAATAGTTCTAATAATAAAAGATTAAATACAATAGAATCATATACACCTTAAATTATCAAATTATTATACAATTTAAAAAACTTGCATTCACTTAAACTGTTTCGAACAAATAATTAAACTAAACAACTACATATAGTATGTGTTATTTAACTAGACAATATATAATTAACTACAATTTAATTTAAATAAATTACTAGGGTACATTATCTACAACTAAATCATACGGTGCATAAACTAAACTACTACATTAAATTAACAATTAAGCTAAACTACTATTACGTAGATAGATAATATAAAAAATATGTAATTAACTAAACTATGAAATACATTAGTTACTAAAATTCATTGATTGTTTTGGTGTAATTTAAAAAAGATGATACAAAAAATAACATTTAGTTAAACAACTATTAACTAAGGAATATTCATAAACTAAGTGTTATAACAAATAAACTATGTATAATTAACTAATCCGATGAGAATAAAATAATTACTAAGATTCATTATATATAAACTACGATTTAATTTAACTATTTATTCTAGAATTAATAATTATGGTAGAAACGATAACATTTAATTTAACTACATCAAATAACTAAATAAACTACTAATGTTAATGGTTAACGTATTATAACATATATACATAAATAGTGAAATAAAATTAATTAATAAATACTAACCGGATCGTCTAAGATGTACGCCACAGATATGTGAGTCGTCTGCAAGCTGAAAGGCTGTGACTCCAATGGACCTTGTTCGCCTATCTGGTATTGGCCTCCCATATTGCTCTACAGAAACAGAAGATTTTAAAAGAGAGTGTAAATGAGAGGATTTTGGAAGGATTTTGGAGGGGGGAAAATGAGGCATGAGGAACTTTTACGTCGCCCCACATGCTGTTTTATAGTTTGTTTTTGGGGATTCCAGGAAGAAGCAACCGTGACAAGGAATTGAGCGGGCCAAATACTTGCTTCCGGGAAATTTTCCCAGCGTGAAGAGTGCAATCGCCGGCCTGAAAAGGTCACTCAAACAAAAAAAGAGATTTGCTTCAAGTTTAGCTTTTAGATTGTTTATTATGAGTACCTAACCGGTGATGATTTTTGTTTCACGCGGGGAGATGGGTTCTATTTGTCGTATCCATTATCATACTCTATTATGGTAACGTTCTATGAGAACAGGTTACGAACAACAGTTGAATCTTTTTGGATGCTAGTGTCCTTAGGTTATGGTCCTGTTCGGTAACCACCTTTATCCTGCTTTTTGTCAAAAGGTAGTTTTATTTTGTCAAAATGAAGTTACATAAAGGTCCGATTAATGCTCAAAAAAAAGCTTTAGGATAAATGTTGGTTTTGCGGCTTTTCGGACATTAAAGTGCTTTGGGATTTTCTAACTCTATTAAAAATACAAGTTTACCCTTTGCCCTTTTACACAATTTACACAGATTACCCTTGAAAAGTTAGCAACATACTCACTTTTCTCTTCCCTCATTCCCTCCTCCCTCATCCGACCTTGGCAAGGGAAATGGTCGTTTCGAATCAGGAGCTTCCATGTTTCAGATACAGAAAGATTTGAATGTAAGATCCACCACCATTTTCCTCGTAGAAGTGTATAGATTATAGAATATGACAAGGGTATAACTAGACCTAGCAAAGGTGACCCGAACCAGAAAAATCGACCCGATCCAAGCCGATCCAAACCTAAATTTAAACTGAATGATGTGACCCAAAATGTGACCCGAAAATCCGAACCGAACCAAACCAAAACCAAAACCGAATCAAACCGAAATTTGATATATTCGAATCCACCTGAACCGAATTCACCGGAACCGAATTGACCCAAACCAAATTGACCCGAACTGAATTCACCCAAACCACACATGAAACTAGACAAACTTCCATTATCTGTTTATTATTGGCATGTACGAACGCATAATTTCCATGAAATGGGGATGAAATAATGAACGTTTTCATTCCATTTTAAAATTCTTGTCATCTTTTGTCGTGTCGAAGGAAATTGGTTCAAAAGAATAAAGATTAAAAAACTTACATCTCATGTAAATATATTTGTATGAATAATTAAATTAAATTAGAGTTAAAAGATGACAAAATAAGCAAATAAAGGGACAATCCCTACCTGGGAGCAATAAGCTACTGAAGGGCACCCGCACGAGATGCGCACGCGAGACGGTGATCAGTGGCGCACACACAACATGAAGTCACGGGCACAAGGCGAAGACGGGCTCATAGGGGCACATGCGCAAGGTGTTGATGGATTGACATTGGCGCACGATGCTCACTCGAGATGACGGGCGCTGACGCAGGGTGTGCGGGGTGTGACGGGCGCGGGGTGGCGGGAGGCACAGGCACAGCGTCGGGCGTGGGGGGGGGGATAGAGTGGGCGTCAGTGCCGAATATTGACCGATGATTCACCAAATTTTAAATTTATACTTGGTCGATACAATTAATAAATCTATAGTTAAAGATTAATATTAAAGATATTGCCATCTAATTTGATTATGTATAACCAACCAATACACAATAGCAATCTTCATCAAGAGTAACACTATATTAAGAGAATTTGAATCCAAATATGAAAATCAATACAAGTTACAAAGGTTGCTTAAATTTATACTTCAAAAATTTTGTCAATTAAGCATAACACGGTAAGTCAACAGAATTTGACACATAACCCGAAAAAACCAGAAAACGTAGAGGCTAACCCGAACCGAAAGCATTTGAACCCAAAATCAACCAAACCAAAGTCACCCGAATCTAATTTTAACCATATAACCCAACTTGATCTGAACCTAACCGAATAGTGAATATCTACAAATTGACCCGAACCGAATCGAACCAAACCTGAACCGAATTATCAGGTCTAGGTACAACACGCCACATTGATTTGCTTGCACACATGCATCCGACTTTTCAAATTTTAATCATAAATTAAAGGACGGCTGATAAAAGCAATAAAGATGGAATATAGTTTCCCAGGTCTGATCTATGTGGTCGGCTTGTTCAAGTAGAAATTTCTTTATCAATATCAGGCGAAAGATTACCGATTGAGTTCAGAGAGCGGGGTGTTTCAGAGATGAGGTTGAAGAGAAGAGAAATGTCGAGAAGGAAACGTCGTGAGTGGATGTGTTGGTTGTTTCAGTAATATTGTTAAATAAAGACAGTTTTTAGTTAAATGTGTCTATCGAACACACACTTCATAAAGCTGGTTTTCTTCAAAAAAAATAAAGACACATTTATGTGGGCATTAAAGATTAATGTTGTTACCGAACCACACCTATGTCTAGACCTGGCAATTCTGGCCACTCGGTTCGGGTTTGGTTCGATTCGGTTCGGACCAATTTATAGATATTCACTATTCGGTTCGGTTCGGATCGGGTCGGGTTATCTGGTTAAAATTAAATTCGGGTGACTTCGGTTTAGTTGATTTCGGGTTCGGGTGCTTTCAGTTTGGGTTAACCTCTGCATTTTTTGGCTTTTTCGGGTTATGGGTCAAATTCGGGTGACTTATCGCGTTATGCTTAATTGAAAAAAAATTTAAAATACAAATTTAAGCAACCTTTGTAACTTGTATTGATTTTCATATTTGGATCCATATTCTCTTAATGTAGTGTTACTGTTGATGAAGATTGCTATTGTGTATTGGTTGGTTATACATAACCAATTGGATGACAATATATTTAATATTAATTTTTAACTATAGATTTATTAATTGTATCAACCAAGTATAAATTTAAAATTTGATGAATCAGTGGTCAATATTTGGCACTCGATGCCGAGTTTACCCCCCACGCCTGACGCTGTGCCTGTGCCTTCCACCATCCCGCGCCCGTCACACCCCGTGTGCATCCTGCGTCAGCGCTCGTCATCTCGAGCTAGCGTCGCGCGCCCATGCCAATCCATCACCACCTTGTGTCTGTGCCCTTATGCGCCTGTCATCACCTCATGTCCATGACTTCATGTTGTGTGTGCCCCACCAATCACTGTCTCGCATGCGCGCCTCGTGCAGGCGTCCTCTAGTAGCTTATTGCTCGTATGCAGGGGTTTCCCTTTATCTTCGTATTTTGTCGATATTTACCTCTAATTTAATTTAATTATTCATACAGATATATTTACATAAGATGTAAGTTTTGTAATCTTTATTCCTTTGTGGTATTAATAAGAAACCTAAGTAGTGATGTGATGATATACACACATACACATTTAAACCATTCCCAAGCTTGATATTGTAATCTTTATTTAAGTAAGGTGTAAGTTTTTGTAATCTTTATTCTTCTACATCTACATATCAATCATGGTTAGTATATTTATTAACTGAAAAGTTTATACATTTTATTGGTATATATAATCAAATTGGATAACAATATTTTTAATATTAATTTTAAACAGAAGAATAGTAGAAGTTTGTCTAGTTTCATGTGTGGTTTGGGTGAATTTGATTCGGGTGAATTCAGTTCAGATCAATTTGGTTTGGGAGAATTCGGTTTAGATAGATTCAGGTATATCAAACTTCGGTTTGATTCGACATTGGTCTGGTTCAATTCGGATTTCCGGGTCACATTTCAGATCACATCTTTGATTAAAATTCAGGTTTGGATCAGATTGGATCGACTCAGTTTTTCTAGTTCAGGTCACCTTTACCAGGTCTACCTATGTCCATCTTCCCTCTCTATGTACACACTTATTATGATCAATGGATTCTTAAGTTTCGCAACCAAAAAAAAAATGAAAGAGATCCAGCAATACTTTTGAGAGAAAAATTATACAACTTACACCAAAGCTATTACAACAGTACAGTATGCTGGTTCACATGCAGCTCCTGCTGCAGGGCAGCAGGCCAAACCCGCCGCAGCAGAAAACTGAAAAAACAAGCAAATAGAAGAACACTATCCCCGCTCGCTCTAAAAGACTCTTCATAATCAGTATTCAAATTGGCAAAACAAAACATATGAATCAAAAGCAATAGAACTAGAACAATCCCAATATACACCACCGCCAAACTGAATCTTTCTTGCCCTATAAAAATCTCAAAAAGGAAAGCTAGCATCATCCGCAAAAGAAATAGATTCGATGTTTAATCCTACCTCTCAACAATCCACTTATTGTGGGCGCTTGTAAATAAATTCACAGAATGTACGAGGGACAGAGCACCGCTTTGCTCAAGGATCATGGTCGTACACGAGGCTGGCGGATCAAAAAGGCTTATCACGGCTGGTGGTCTCTTCTCTGTAATATTTGCCATGCTGACATCATAAAAAGGGAACTGATCACGAATCATTTCTCAGCCAAGCAAATCTTTGAACAAGTTAGGGTTCTGAGTGGTTGGAGTCACACCCATCTGCCTAACAAGGGCATCCTTTTGCAAAATATCCTTCATATTTAAACCCTTGCTGCTCATTTGGGATGGTTGTGTGGGGCCTTCCACACCATCAAGAGGAGGAGCTTTAGTTCCAGCAGCCGACAAAAGCCCATTGTGGCTACTATCAGAACCAGAAAGGGGGAGATCCACTCCAAAGTTTTGTTCACTTATACCCACATCACCATAGAGCCCAGTAACAACATTGGAATGATCTTTGACGGAACCAGATGTACTAGCAGCACCACCTTGACCTGGGTCCAGCAGCCCTTCTAGTTCCTTGAAAGGATCGACACCACTTCCAGCATTCACGGGCTCACCTAAGTCAAGAAGGTCAGGGGGTGGTGGAGCTGGGCTTCTTGTCCTCTCTTGCAACTCATTAGCAGATCTAGTGCCTGAGGCGCCATGTCAACATGGGATTGAGAAACAGCTGCTGCTTTTGCAGGCTTGTGGGTGGTTGAATGATGTCTTTTCTCACTCCTTGATGTGCTGCCCCCAAACAGCGAAGCTGCAAGCTTTTGCTTTTCAGGATCAATCTCAACTTGCGGCTGCTTCTTAGAATTATTGTAATTAGTGGAATCACCACGGGCCCTTGAACCACCACTATACCCGATTCCACCCTCAATTGACGTGACACCATTGGTCGATGATTTCTGAGTTGACGCACTTGAAGTGGAAGGTGAAGGAGATGATGAATAGTTCGGCCTACCCCACTTCTTTTGGACCCCTTCTAGGCGAAGTTTCACATCATTTGATCTCGAATCTGAACCTAACTGAACAGCCAAGGAGGATGGTTGGGATTCCTTCATTAAACAGGTTCAGAAACCGGAACAAGGTCTGTTGAATACGTTGGATGTGAAACTGGAGGGGTCTTCGTTGTTGGTACTATAGCTGGAGGAGGCTTAGGCATCTCATACGCCTCAAATCTAAGAGCGTGGTGGGATGACGGTTCATTATGATGTTGTCCACTAAAGTTGCTTATACTAGCCATCCCAGATCGCTGGCTTTCAGGAATATAGGGTTCAGCCCCCTTTTGAAGAGCCTCCCCGACATAGCCATCAAGGAATGAGAGGTTTTTGTCAACCTGAAACAAAACAGAGATTAACAAAATACATACCAAGAAAAATCGATACAGCTGTGGAATAGTCACCAACAACCATTCTTGAAGAGCCTGATACAATTTGTAGCTATGCCAAACAAATTACAGTTATGCCAAGCAAATTACAGCTATACAGTTCATCAAGACATGTAGTAATATAACCTCAATATCTTCACAGCTTGCATCCAGTGGCATTACACTGGCCGCAGCATGAGCATCTAAGCTAATCAGTGCCTGTAGCTCATACGCACGTTGCTGCAAATCTGTTGAGTGGGATGCTGATAGTTCTTCAATCAAAGATTGACACTGAAAAAAATAACCATTCATTAAACATAACATAATTTAATTTTTTCCTTCCCTTGTTGTCAGGGCAAAAACAGAAGAGGGCGGAACCTATTCAACATCCTTAAGCAAAAAAACATATTTCTCCGCAACACACATCATGACAAAACTTCATTCATGTATTCATGGTTTTATCAAATTAAATTCATGAGACAATATGCATATTAAAATATAATTTTTTTTTATGAAATTTATCAAACTAAAATTCTGGGTAATATATTACATGAAACAATGTGCATATTATGATATACTATCTTTTCAAGGAATTTTAGCAAATTAAAATTATGGGGATTACATGAGATGATTGGCATATTAAGATGTACTTACTTTTATGGAACTCTATCAAATTAAGATCCTGTGTATTGCATGACACGGTTTACATATTAAGATATAGTTTGTTTTAAGCTATAGTGGCATATGATCAATTATTCAAAACCTCAATGGCATATTTTGAAATTTCCTTTTTTTCTAAAAAAAACATCAATTCAAGAATAAGAACAACTTCTGTGTTTTAATTTGAATTGGGAGATAATAATGGGAGATGATTCCTCGCAATCCAAGTATCCCAATTCGACCTTTAATCAAATTAGAAGAAAATATGACAGAACTGACAGGAAAGAAAAGTAATGAAATGTAATGAAGGATACCTCAGAAAGGATGTCCAATTTTCTTCCAGCTGCTAATTCAAATGCATATATCTTCATAATTGCTGAGACAGCATAGCCCTTCACAATTTCCAAGAACATGATAAGCAGCTAAGAGTTCAAATCATCAAACAAAATCTAGCCAAAGACGACCAAAATTATACTAAGTCCTATTTTCAGGTGACAGATATGAGCAAAGGTACAACAGTGATTCCGTTAGTAGGCCCATTTCGGGAAGGGGGAATTGGATAGTATATAGCCGTAAAAAGCAGGACGTTGGTGGGGGTTAAAAAGGGAATGAAATGTACAGCTGGCTGAGGATCTAGGGAAGTTGTTAGTGTGGCCACAAGCGAGAGAATCCTTCTAGGGATTGCCAATTTTGTCTAGACTATAAATAGAATAAAAGAGCACCTGAGTAGTCATGCCTTTCCTTACTAGTGTATTGTCGGCTGTGTAGAAAAGTGAAATATAGTTTTATGAGGTTAGGGGGTTCTCTTGCCCTGCCTCTCATCCTCTCTGTGTGCTCTTTTCTCTAACACTTGGTGCGGTGAGCGTGGAAAATGACGACCCGGATGGACAGTCGGATCAATGGGTTAGAGAAGGGCGTAGAGGAATTGAGTAACCAGTTGGGAATTATTAAGAGAGGAGAGAAGGAGATCCGTAAGGAGTTATCAATGCAGAGGGGATAGCTATCAAGGATAGAGCAGGTGCTGGCAAACCTGGCCACCAGGAGGCAAGTTGGAAGTCAGGAAGAAGAGGATGGAAGAAAGATGAGCCAGCAAAATGAGGATGGGAGGTTGGTGCTTACTCCCCAACCGAACAGACAGGCGCACGCAGGAGACATCGATGACACCAGAATCCCGGCTAAGAAAGTTGAGCTCCCAAGTTTCTATGGCGACGATCCATACTCTTGGATAGTACGAGCTGAACACTATTTTTCTGTCCGCCTAACGCCGGGATCCATGAGATTCCAGTGGGCACTGGTGTGTACGGATGGAGCTGCACTGCATTAGAGCAACTGGCTGCGAAATGAACGACCCCAGATTACTTGGGAGAAGCTTAAATCGGAGCTGGTTCATCGGTACAGTGATGGACTAGCGGTTAATCCCTTTGAGTCACTTGCATCGGTCAAGCAGTGGGGAACCGTCACTGAATACGTCAACAAATTTTTGGTTCGTTCTGAGTTATGTCCAGAGCAGTGTCCTACGTAAAGCCTGGGATATTTTCTCAGTGGGTTGAAGGAGGAAATTGGAGCTCAAATCAGGTCCCAGGATGCAACTGATTTGTACCGGGTGATGAAGCTAGCGGTGGAAATTGAGATGGAGATGGAAATTATGGGGTCAAGGAAGAACGCCGATTCAGTGATAGGCGGCGGCCAGAGGTTGGGGATTGGAACCCCTGTCAAGTGGAGCGGATAGGTCCAAAGGGAGCTGCACCCAGATCCAGGTGGGCCGGCAACATATCGAACCCATAAGCCCAATGATTAGTTAACTCTAGGCCCGAGACCCAGCACCCAAATATGTCACACTCCCCAAATTTCTTACCCAGAACCAAATTCGCCCAAACCCTAACCCTAATTCTAATTTCGGCCGCAATCGTACCACCACACCCCAATCCGACCGTCCACAACCCCAACCAACCCATCCCACCACCACCACCATCAGACCAGCCCGCCCTTTAACAGCGCAATCCTACTCTGACCTCCGTGCCCGTGGTCTCTGTTTTCTTTGTAAAGAGCCATATTCGCCAACACACCAATGCAAACAGAAGGGACTGCACGCCCTTATCCTGGGTGAAGATGAAGATCCCCAAAGGGAACTTTCCCCGGTTTGCATTGAATCTGAACCTGAAGCGAACCAAATCCCAACCAAACCACACCTTCTGGCGATGGACTTACCACTATTCTCGGTCGAAGGGATTGACCGACCTCAAACCTTGAAGTTCGCGGGCATTTACAAGGGGTGGGCGTCATTCTCCTGGTTGATAGTGGAGCTAGCCACAATTTTATTGCTCAACGTTTGGGGTCAACCCTAAACTTGCCATGGACTTAGACGGAAACCTATGGGATCCACCTAGGAGATGGACGTCAAACATCAGCCAGCGGCGTCAGCCAAGCACTTGCGGTTGAGGTGGGCGATGCTAAACTGGTGTTGGACTGCTACCACTTTCCCTTGGAGGAGTGGATATAATTCTGGGAGTGGCTTGGCTTGCGACGCTAGGGGACCTTGTCTTTAACTGGTATGAGATGTACATGAAATTTACAATCGAACAGAAGGAGTTTTGTTTGAGAGGCGACCGCTCCCTCTCCCGCCTACCTGTTGGACCCCGTTCAATCCTGAATATGCAGGAGGGGGAGTTTGGTGTCATTTTGTGGGAAGTGTGCGCTGCGGTGCCGTTGGGGCAACCGGGCGATGGCCTGCTATCAGAACAATAGCAGGAGTTGCAGGCAATGCTGTTGCAATTCCAACAGGTGTTCCGAACTCCATCCGGGTTACCCCCTGCTCGGCCAACGGATCGCCAATTCCGCTCCAGCCGGGAACTGCCGCTGTCAACGTGAAGCCTTATAGATACGGGCATGGACAGAAAGACGGGATAAAGAGGTTGATGACCGACATGCTTTCAGCTGGGATAATCAGACCGAGCAACAGTCCCTTCTCGAGCCCAGTACTGTTAGTTAAAAAGAAAGACGGAAGCTGGCTGTTTGGCGTTGACTACCGTGCTTTGAATAAGGAAACAGTGGCTGAAAAATACCCAATACCAGTTATTCAAGAGTTGCTTGAAGAACTGCATGGTGCACAATATTTTTCCAAGATCCACTTGCGTTCTGGTACCACCAGATTCGGGTAGATCAAGCTGATGTTCACAAGACTGCCTTCCGTTTGGACTTACAAATGCCCCAGCAACCTTCCAGTCTACAATGAACGATATTTTCTGGCCTTTATTTGCGACAGTTTGTATTGGTTTTTTTTTTATGACATACTGATTTATAGCAGAGATTGGACTGACCAGTTGTAGCATCTTGCTACTGTTTTTGGGTGCCTAGAATCTCATCAATTGGTGGCCAACCCCAAGAAATGCTGCTGGGCGCAACGTGAAAGTCGAATATTTGGGGCATATTGTGTCCGCAACAGGAGTTGCTATGGACCCCAGCAAGGTTGCTAGCATCCTTGAATGCCCTACTCCGAAATCTGTTAAGGCAGTCCGTGCTTTCCTAGGACTGACTGGGTACTACAGGCGGTTTATTTGTGGATATGGTCACACAGCAAGACCACTTACGGCCTTGCTGAGAAAGGAGGCAGCTGTCAAGTTCCAGTGGTCCGCAGAAGCGGGGTTAGCCTTCGAAGCCCTCCTAAAGGCAGTAACTACAGACCCAGTCTTAGCGCTGCCAGATTTCACTAAAGAGTTCACCTTGGAGTGTGATGCTTCGGGGGAGGGAATCGGTGCCGTGTTGATGCAGGAAGAACGGCCAATCGCATATTTCAGCAGAACGGTGTCTCCTCGAAATGCATCCAAGTCCACGTATGAGAAAGAGATGATGGTAGTAGCGCTTGCCATTTTACATTGGAGGTCTTATTTGTTGGGCAGACAGTTCCGCGTTCACACAGACCACAACAGCTTGAAACATCTGCTACAGCAGCACATGACCACGCCAGCACAGCAGCATTGGCTGGCCAAAAAAATGGGGTTCAGTTTCGTATTAGAATATAAACTAAGGGCTGCCAACCGAGCGGCTGATGCCTTGTCTCGCAGGGGTGGCGACAGTGAGTTAATGGCAATTTCCATCCCCTTTTGGAGGGATGCCACCAAACTACAAGCAGAGGTGGAGTGTGACCCGGAATATCAGCAGCTCAAGGTGAAATTAGAGGAGGATCCTCACTCCCACCCACCCTTTCAATTGCTCCAGGGCCGCATCTTTCATAAAGGGCAAGTGTTCTTACCCGCCCACTGCCCGTGGATTCCAAAACTCATAGCCGAATTTCATTCCAAACCCTCGGAAGGACATGCGGGTGCTTACAAAACTTATCGCCATCTGCCCAGCAGCTTCTTTTGGGCTAAGATGATGAAGACTGTGCAAGCATTTGTGCCAAATTGTATGATTTGCCAGCAGCACAAGTATGAGACTTTGTCACCGCTGGCTTGCTGCAGCCATTGCCGGTTCCCGAAGCAGTTGGGTCTGATATTTCAATAGATTTCATCACGGGTCTTCCCCGTTCTGGTGGGTTTGACTGCGTCTTTGTGGTGGTGGACCGTCTCAGCAAATATGGCCATTTTGTGGGACTTCGTCACCACTTTACTGATCGAACTGTGGCTGAAGTGTTCAGCAAAGAAGTGGCGCGTCTGCATGGCATACCCCAGTCTATTGTGAGCGATCGAGACCCTTTGTTCCTCAGCGGGTTCTGGAAGGAATTCTTTCACGCTCAGGGGACAACTCTGCGTATGAGCAGCGCTTACCATCCCCAAACAAATGGGCAAACAGAAGTTTTAAACCGCTGCTGGGAGACTTACCTGCGCTGCTTTGCCAATGAGCAACCCAAAACTTGGAGCAGGTGGTTACATTGGGCAGAATTATGGTATAACACAAATTTCTACAGCTCCACCAACACCACACCATTTGAGGCTGTCTATACTGCAGTTCATGCCCGGGGAATTCATGGTGGCGGCAGTGGCTGAGGCACTGCGCCAGCTAAAGTTCCATCTAGATCGAGCCCAGCAACGAATGGTGAAAGCGGCTAACAAACACCGCAGAGATGTGGAGTTTAGTCCGGGTGACCTTGTGTGAGTCAAACTGCGGCCTCATCGGCATCCGTCGGTCTCCAAACGCATCTGCCAGAAGCTGTCTCCAAGATTCTTTGGCCCCTTTCAGGTGCAAGAGCGCATTGGCGCTCTAGCTTACCGCATCAGCCTGCCACCTTCCTCTCGAGTTCATCCAGTATTCCATGTATCCCAGCTGAAACGGGCCACCGGAGACCACACCGCTACTCTAGAACTTCCGGCAGATCTTTCTGTGGATGCACCAGAGTTTTTATCCCTGTACCAATTCTAGCAGTGAGGGCCAGAGTCCGGGCAGAAGAGCCCTGTCACCAGCTATTGATTCAATGGCAGGGCAAACCACCTGAAGAGGTCACGTGGATTAGTTGTGCAGAATTCAGAGGCCAATTTCCGTTTTCCGGCCTTGTGGACAAAGCCTGTCCTGAAGGGGGCGGGGATGTTAGTAGGCCCATTTCGGGAAGGGGGAATTGGATAGTATATAGCCGTAAAAAGCAGAACGTTAGTGGTGGCTAAAAAGGAAATGAAATGTACAGCTGGCTGAAGGTCTAGGGAAGTTGTTAGTGTGCCCACAGATGAGAGACTCCTTCTAGGGATTGCCAATTTTGTCTAGACTATAAATAGAATAAGAGAGCACCTGAGTAGTCATGCCTTTCCCTATTGTATTGTCAGCTGTGTTGAAAAGTGAAATATAGTTTTATGAGGTTAGGGGGTTCTCTTGCCCTGCCTCTCATCGTCTCTGTGTGCTCTTTTCTCTAACAGACTCCAAAGTTTATTCTTACGGTACACAAATGACAAGGCAACACATAATTCAGCAAATAACTACTAGTAGCCTTAACATGTCCACCATAGCCTCAACAAAAAGATCCTCAAGAACCATTTTCTACACCCATGCTCAATGATTAGTACCCACCACATACCTCTGCATTTGGGGAAAAGTTTATAGACGTTAACTTTGTCTCTTACATGACCAATACATTTTGTTTAAATCCAACATACTTCCAGACAAGAAAAATTCAAACAAGAGCATGCGTAGATGCAGTTTGTCCAATTGGACAAAATCCTGCCAAAGGTTGACTCACTGCCTAAAAATATGTGCTTCCTTCGACAACCTAATACACTACTGGTAAAGAACTCTCCATCCATGGATTTGATGTCCAAAAGCCAAGCAAACTACATGTTCATTGTTCCAAAATGGTTATAAAGGCGTCAAATGCAGATGCAAGTCCAGAAAATAAGTGCATTACATGTACAAGTAACCATGAAATACCTTCACAGTATCATCACTGGTGTAAGCCTCTGCTACATCACAGAGTTTTCCAGTGATATAGGAAGCCGAGTACTTTCCATCTGCGGTTCCATATTCCCCCAAAACCCAACAAATTACCTGCATTCGATCTGTGAGTTAATGGATAAATTAACAGCTAGAGGTCTAATGAAAAGTTAACAGTGAAGAGAAGAACAATCTTAGAGATACAGGAAAAGTGGCAAGTCATAACAGTCAGTAGTCAGCTGAAAATGATAACAGCAGATGATAAACTGTCATATGGAAACCTACTTGAAGGAATACTGAAGGAAGCTTTGGATCTCCAATTATGCCCAAATATGACTCCACCTGCAACCATTCACGTTCAACCAAGGAACAAACAGGCTCTCTCAGAAACGTTAACTAGATTGATTGATATGCAGGATGAGTACATATATAACTAATGCACAGATGACACAACACAAAAAAACATCATACATCAATCAGGCAGCACAAAAACTTTGATAAGACATGAATTTGTTTCATTTATGAATCACTCTTAGCGTATAGCATCTCAAACAAAAAGAATAAGAATCCATTTCAACGGTATTATGCAGCTCATAGTTGTTAATAAGCGCTCCGTTTATTCACATATGTTATCCTATGTGATAGCAACATTAAGAAAGTAGTATGTCCTTCGTCCAAGATACCCTATTAATATTTCACAACCTAGGAACATTGGAACTCAGAAACACTTGGAACGGTTGGGGATAGTTTAGTCTACGAAGTGTACTTTTTGCCTTGAAAACTTTGAAGCTCCTCAGCAAATTTCACAGTACAAAGAAGAATTTTCCAATATAATTTGCTACATCAAATATGATATATAAACACAATGAAGGGTCAGGCATTCCGCTCTCTTCTTTATACTTTTGTTGAGCCAAAAAATGGTCCAAAACAGTGAGTAAAGTCCACTAAAACCTCATAATTACTATTAGGGAACAATTGGATACATATAGGGGGAACTAACAGCAACAATTCTACTATAAAAAATGAGTGCAGGAAATGATAACCTTTGCTTCGAACTACGGTAGTACAATGAAGAGGGTGGTATGCCTGACCTACTACCCCATAAGAATTATTCACATTATCAATAACTTTTTAAAAAAAATATTTTCATGTCTGGTCCAAGAATACACTTCTCAGTACAGCAGCATGACAACACCAATAACTCTCGACTACACGAATCAGACCCCCGATGATTACAATAGTGGTTTTCGAGTTCAGTAGGAAGAAAAGAGCGTGTATTGGTAATGGCATAACCATAATGTGTGCCCAAGCCAAAGATAGAAAAACAGCAGAAAGAAGCAAGAAAATAAGAGAAGTACAGATTCTACAAAGCACCGGAAGATCTTAGTTCCGATTGCAAGTTCACAATATCACATTTTTAAACATTAAAACACTAATAAAATCAGATATATCACTTGATCATGATTAACTACCAGATAGTTACAACTCTGAGTGCCATCTAACTGAAGAAGTATGGATAATCCTCTTCAGTTAATCTAAAGAAGCTCTCCCATAGAAATATATACTCCCTCTTGATCTAAATATAAATTTTTTAGTGCTTGCCACAAGTAATGAAAATAAAAGTAGACTACGATCTTACTTTTGCATGGAGATATGCGTATATTCATAAAGGTAAGAGAGGAAAGAGAAAGATAAAGGTAAAGTTGAAAAGTAGGTAGTAAAGTTACCCAGAAGATCTTTATATTGTGAACAGGAGGGAGCTATACACTCGCCAACTTTAATATCTTATCACTAGAAACTAATGTGTGCAACGCATGAACTTAAGTTAAGGGCCCAATTAAGAAACTTCAATACAGTTATAACGTTCTCATGAGCCAGATGGGCAGTGCAGCAAATAAGAAACATAAAACAGCAAGAAACGAGAATCATACACAATAAAGATTCAACATGAACAGAAAGTATATTTCAAAGTTTAATGTAGCTATAGGATAGATATACAGGGTATAAGAAGACAAACCGCTGACAATCTAAGCTGAGTATCCACGGTATCATCATCCTCACCAAATCCCTCCGCTATCAAGCGCATCAAGTTATGAGCTACTTTGATATTTACCAAATCACCAGCGTGCTCAAACACCTTATTCATCGTCTGTGGAGCAAAAACATCAGTGTAGACAATGAATATATGATATATGATGAGGAATCTAACTGATGTCCCACACCTGAATAAACCACTGGTTATTGGGAGCGTACTGCTCAGCAAGTTCCACACAACGAGATGCTATTTCAGTTTTGTAGTGACTATCAGTGATGCTGATCATGTAATTAATCATACGGTCAACAATCACTTCCACATTAGTGGACTTTGTCATCTTGTAAAGAAGCTCGAAGGTTTTTCGCTTAAGGGTATCATCTGGATCCTGAAACCCAAAGTCACAAAAACAAATGAATAGTTTTGATTATTACTTTAGTAAAACATTCTTTCTCAGCATAGATATGTTCCTTTTATTTGAATTAGAAGGCTAACATTGGAAAAATGAAAGTGTATGTAGAAACAAAGTTTTTTCTCCAATACACACTGACTTTTCTTTTATTTACACCCATATCCTGTATAATGTTCTGACTTTTCTTTCCCACCGCAACCCGCACATTCTAGCTGCAAGCAGATTGGAGCATATGAAGATAACACTATTTTTCATAACTAGCAGTATACTAGAAGATCACCACGATTAGAAGTGAAGCACAAGAGTGTGCTGTAGGAAAAAGGTTTCTAAAAATCATATTGTTATTTTCTCTACCGCAATGTTTGGTACGATGGGAAACGTCAGGGAAGGGAACAAATTTATTCTTTTTTTTCCCTTCTCTCTGTTTGCTAACTTAAAATAAAAGGGGGAAAGGGGAATGAAAAACAAAATAATTCCCCCGCGTTCCTAAATATCGCTCCCCCCCATCTACTTACGGGAAAACTCAAGGGGAAATAGAAATCGTCATTTCCTCTTCCCTTCGATCGATACCACCGTTCCGATTTTCATCGCCCGTCGATTCACGCCGCTGTGTACTCCAGTCAGAAACAAGATGAGTTCTTCTTCACCATTCAAAAAATCAAGTTGCTGAATATCACGAGTCTCTCCCGATTTGTGCAGGTGAGTTTTCAATTCTATTTTTCTTGTTATTGTCGCTGGTTTACTGAATAAACCCTAATTCTTGTTGTATAGCTGCTAGTCCTTTCTTCCATATTCACAGTCATCTTTCTACTCCAGGTTAGCAATATAATCGTTGTTGAAGTTTTTTATTTCAAATCTATGTTTGTATTTTTGAAGAAATCTGCACTTAATCAAATTGCAGGATAATCGGTTTCTGAAATTACAACTTAACTCTTAAAATCATTTCAGTTTTTACAACTCTTCTGCTTGAGCAATGCTCCTTAACCTCAGTAGTTTAGGCGCATGTTTATGCAAAAAAAAATGAACATCATTTACCCACGGGTCTTTAACTTCTGATATTTGGTCTTGCTGCTACTTATAGTACCACTACTGTCAGCTGTCAAAAGGTACAAACTACGATTGAAAATAAAAAATGTCCGAACTAATGGTTTGCTATTGTCTTCATTCTGTTCCCAGTCATTCAATTATAAATCTTGATACATTATGCTGCTGCTACCACTTCAGATAAACTTTAGTTTTCTATTCTGAGAGCAGTTACCAGACAGTAATCTGAGTATATTAAATAGCATCATTTTCTTATATGCTCGATATCAACTTATTTTGATACTTCATGTTACTACTGTTAAGAGATGTGCATGCTGAAGAATATCATGAAACCATCGGCAATATCTTTTTAGTCTCTGTTTCAGAATAATAATGTGAGCATGATTGCATCTGATTCTGTCTGATAATCATGTTAAATCTTCAAAATAGAGAAGTTCCTACTTTGAATGTATTATAATCTGTTTTGTATTTAGTGTTGCTGTCATAATATAAAAGATAGAATACATTGAACAGGGGGATATAAAGATATCAGAACTAACCCTACAAATAAGGAAGTGAAAACAAGAAGATTATCTACAATAGTAACAAAAGATAAATCTTAACAACACTCCATTTATTTCCCTGTTTTATTGCTCCCACCAACATAATTGCAGATGTATTATATATATATATACTAACAGTTTGATGTAGTTTTGTAAGTGGTCATAATTGAAGCATCTATGTTCATATGTTGTTTTTATGTCTTGTTTCTTGAGTTAGTAATATATTAGAGCCATTGTATGCCATTTATGCAATTTCTTGTTATATATAGTAGTAGTTTTTTTTACTTGCATGTGTTTCAGCAATTTATATGTAATCTAAATTATTTATGAAGGGAGTATCATCATTTCAGTGAATGGATATTGAAAAACGGAGGAGGCGTCAGCGTAACCAACTTATCTCAATGTTGTGCGTAGTTATCACAAAAGTGTGTTGTTTATCGAGTACTTGGGCTGCAATGACATTGGGTTTAATTAGGAAACATCGTGTTATGCTTCGTGATAGAGAGCAAAGAGCAATGAATCGACTTGTATATTTGAATAGGATAATCGAAGAAAGTGATGCAAGATGCCAAAGTGAGTTGCGGATGAATAGACAATCTTTCTTTAGTTTATGTGAAATGTTATGTGAAAAAGGAGGACTCACAGCAACAAAAAATATGCCTTTAGTGGAGATGGTTGCTATATTTGTGAACATCTTGGCACATCACAAAAAAAATAGAACGATAGGTGTGAACATGGTAAGAAGCGGTGAAACTATTAGTAGACAGTTTCATAGGTGCCTTCAAGCATTACTAAGCCTTCATTTGGACTTATTGAAGACTGCCACACCCATCACAGATGATTGTGTAGATGACAAGTGGAGTATGTTCAAGGTAAATTGGTTATAATTGTGAAAAATGTTTTAGTACATGGATGTCTACAAATTAACAATTTTTTATTTGATACATGTATTGTAGAATTGTTTAGGGGCATTAGATGGCACTCATGTAGAAGTTAACCCCCCAAGCCAATTTAGGGCAAGGTATCGAACAAGGAAAGGAAAGTTGACTATGAATGTTCTAGGTGTGTGTGCACCTGACATGCAGTTTATTTACGTGTTATCTGGGTGGGAAGGATCTGCACATGATGCACGTGTGCTAAGAGATGCCTTGTCTAGAGATTTCAATGTTCCCTAAGGTATTAACAAAAATGAATTTGATAAGTACTTAACATATGGAATAGAAATTATAATCTAACATAAATGTTTTTGTTATCTATTATACTAAGGTTGTTACTATCTAGTTGATGCTGGCTATGCGAATGCTAAAGGATTTCTTGCTCCATATAGAGGTCAACGATATCATCTAAAAGATTGGGGACCTTTACAACCACAATCAGCGGAAGAATTTTTTAATATGAAACATGCTAGAGCCAGGAATACAATTGAGAGAAGCTTTGGGGTAGTAAAAAGGCAATGGAGCATTCTTCGAAGTCCATCTTTCTTTCCTATTCGTGTACAAGCTCGAATAATTTATGCATGTTTCTTTGTACTTTTTACAACTTTACAAGACAAAGAAAAATGTTAGAGGAATAGTTTGAGAAGAGGAGGAAAGACATGTGAAGCTGAGGATAATGGAGAGCTGAGATGGATTTCATTACAAATACTCATTCTGCTGATGATGGACAACTTTTAGAAATGATATGGCACAAGAGATGTTTAACCAATGGAGAGCAAGCACTTAAACCTTTTGTTTACTTTATTAATTATGTTATGGACAAGTTAAGTCATTTTGTTTTTGTTGTTGTTGTATGAATTCCCTAATTAGAGATCAGTGTATGTCTGTAACTTATTATGTTTCTAATTATTAGTGCTAATGAGTAATCAGATTTTGTGAAAGTTCTATTTTCGTGTTTGCCTTTTAGTTATTTTTTTCATTTTCTTGAAATGACCAGGATGGATGAGATGGAAATTTCAGCATCGGTTGAAGTGAATAAGGGCAAAGGATCTCATAAATGGACAAAGTTTGAAGATGACACTATGCTGCAACACTTGCTGGAGATGAGTTTAGATCGTTATTGGAAACCAGAAGGGTCATTTAAACCTGGATGGACAACAGAGCTACTGAAAAGAATGAAAACTACTTGGATTGATTGTCCAATTGAAGTGAAACATATTGAGAATAGGCATAAATATTTGAAAGAGAAGTATTATGCGATCTTAGAGATGTTGAAGCAAACAGGCATTACTGGTTCTATTTGCTCCTGGAATCATGAATCATGCTTGGTTGAATGTGAAAAGGAGTGGTATTCTGTTTGGGTAAAGGTATGGTAATCCTTTTCAATTGAAACATATTGTATAACTTTTATGTTCTTAAGAATCTACATTCACTCATACGTGTAATTTCCTTGTGCTTTCTATCTTTGCAGACACATAAAAAGCTAGTGGTCTTTATGGGACTCCATTCCCATACTATGAAATCCTTGATAAGATCTACTCACGTGATAGAGCTATAGGAGATGTAGTGGAAACATTGCCTGATGCAGCTTCTGAATCAATGCCAACCGTAGAGATCAATAATGTGGAATCAGAGTCTTCGGGAGGATCTAAAAGGAAGTTTGAGACAGATAATGTAGTGCCGCCAGCGAAGAGAAAGAAAAAACAAGATGATCCATTGGCCAAACTATATGAAACTTTGCTACTTTCTTTTGAGAATGCTATGGGTGGCTTGAACACTCATGTAGCCACTATCGCTGATGCATTGAACCGTGAACAATCACGAGTGGAGGAAGATCGTGCTAAGGAGATTGAAAAAGAAAAACTCATTATAGAGGACTTGAGGACAGTTACTGGATTATCCTTTCGTCAAGTGATGACTGCTGGTCGTATATTGATTAAAGACAAGGCTCAATATGCGCTTTATGAGCACGTAAAAAGTGAAGAGAAGTATGAGTTTGTAAAATGGTTGCTCGATGAATCTGGTGGCGCTTTTACTAACTGAGTCAGTTTGTTGTTAATATGAATGATGTTCTTGAAGCTTGCAAGAAATCAAGATGACAAAGGTTCATACTCATCACTTTTGAGTTGTATTTTGGGTTGTATTTTAGGAATTTTGTTGATGTATGATGAGTTGTATAGAAGTTCATGGGGAATATAATGAGTGGAAAAAAGTTGTTAGTAAGGTTGTATTATGATATGCTATCGCCGATGTTAGGTTCATACTCATCACTTTTGAGTTGTATTTTGGGTATTTTGTGGATATATGATGAGTTGTATAGAAGTTCATAGGGTATATGATGAGTGGAACAAAGCTGTTAGTAAGGTTGTATTATGATATGCTATCGCCGATGTTGCGAGATTAATATATGCAAAAGGTGTTTTATGTTGCTCATCACTGGTGAAAATTTAATATTATATGGACTTTATCGAAATTTTGATGACTTCCGATTTTGAATAACTAAAAAGTTCTTTAACTAATTTGGCTGAAGTTGTGATCATAATCATATTCCCATTCGCTAGCAATGAATTTTTTCTATGAGTATATGGTATTATAACAAAAGAAGAGTTTTGAGGCATGTGGATATATTTATAGTTCAATTATATCAATATTTAAGGTCATTTTAATTTAGTATTTATTTTGAAAAATTATATTAATTGATAAGAAATAAAATTTAACAAATGTATCTTAATAATAATGATATTCATAGCAATTTTTCAAAAAAAAAAAATTATATTCATAGCAACGACAAGTTTAAAAAAATCTCATTCTCATTCCCTTATGTATCCAAACAGCATTACTTGATTCCCATTCCCATTCCTACCCATTACCAAACATCATTACTTGATTCTCATTCCCATTCCCATTCCCTTCATTTTCCCATTCCCTTTCCCATTCTCTTCCCCCCTATACATCCAAACATTGCCTACAGCTATAAACAAGAGAAGTGGACAAAATGAGTTCAATCTGTTTCTATTACATCTCTCCTTCCATCTACTACTTACCCAACTTAGAATCCTAATGCAATCACTAGAAGCTCTAATACCTTCAAAATGATTCCACACTCCTACTGTATGCTGCATCTGAAAGACAGATGCTTCACATTCTCTTTCACTCTTTGACGAAGAATGGAGATAATCCTTACTATAAAGTTTCCTTAATAATAATAAGACAAACATTGGAGCAAGTAAAGACTGTTTGGCTTATCCGATGAATAACAAGAATTAGCAACCATTCCATACAAGCTTTAAGTGTCTCACCTCTAAGCAGTCAATCACAGCTAACTGGTGTTGTTCAGCTACTTCTGGGCAAATCTTTATTAAACGACCCAAGGCATCAATGCCCATATACTTTAAATTGTGGCTATCACTCTGCTCGTAGGACATTATTGCAAAGACAAGAATGAATAAGAATAGCAAGAGCTTGATAAATATACAAAACTAGGAGTGGCAATTTTGACCCAACCTGAAAACCCAACCCAAACCCAATCCATAAATAACGGGTATGGGTTAAGATTATTGACCCATATTTTGGTCAGGTATGAGTTACCTATTAAATTTTTAGGTTAGGTATGGGTTAAAAGTCTTAACCCAAATTCAACACGACCAGTTTACTTAATTTAATTAAAAATAAATAAATTGATGAATATGTAAATATGTTACTTGGATATGTATTAATTTTATAACTACTAGTATAATAACAGTAAACAAAAATACTGCCAATTCTTTAGGCCTACAAAAATAATTTTTCTTTAAAATCTAAATTCATTATATAGGCCATCTATATCCACCATTCACTCTATGTTTAAAAACCTAAATAATCTATCATTCATTCTTGCAGCCGCACAAACTCCATTGTTCACACCATTTCTCACACAAATAACAGATATGAGTTGAGATTATTGATCCGTTTAACAGAATATTGACATTTGAAAGACCGACACATAAGGATCCAAAATAAATGACCCTCATGTGCATGCTTTTAGGGTGATCATTCTGCAGAAAAACAAGAGTATTTATATTTAAATGGGTTAAACGGGTTGGATAAGGGATCATTGATTTTAAATGGGTTGGATATGGGTTGAAAATTTGTAACCTGATTATTTTTGGATCGGGTATGGGTTAATACAATTTTAATCGGGTTGGATATGAGAGAGCTTCAAACCGACCCATTAACCCGAATTGCCACCCCTATACAAGACAATAAAAGGAAAGGAGCTGCCAAACCTTCAGAAACCTAGATATTGCCTCAGCTGCAGCTTCCAATAACTTGGCATTAGGATATATAGCAGCGGCACAGCATACTGATTCATACAGTACAGCATTCCCAATGTTGCTTAGTGGATCACTTTTTTTAAGTACGTCACCTACAACTGTATACATTTGCCCACTGGCATTCTTGTCACCACCACCCAATATTGCTAATATCTTCAGCAATTTTATCTGTAAACAATAGCTTGATCTGTTAAACAAAATAAATCTCATTCGAAGCAATATAAGCAGATAAGCTCTTCAAAAATTCGAAAGAGAAAACAGAAAACGAATGAGAATGAACGGGCACATTGACTGCGAAATCGTCTAAGTCAGCTCACTTTACATGCTCGTCCATGCACCAAAAACACTGATAGAGGAGAGAAGTGAAGAGCCAAGAAACTCAAAAGTGACTCCAGAATCTGTATAAATCAATCTACCATAGATACTCCCAATGAAAAACAAGAGATCAAACATTAGGTGGAATACCTGAATAAATGGAGCAGGCATCTGATGATAGTCATACGTTTTAGGCAATCTTCGCTCAGCTACTTGCTTTAGAATGCTTACAAAGCTGACCACCAGATCTTTGTACGAACTAGGATCTATTGTAGCTAGATCAAATAGAGGACAAAGTGCAGCTCCCATGACTCCAGGATCATTATCACACAGTTTCTGTGACAATGAACAGCATATGAACTTAATGATTCACAGGATTTGCTTCTTTTTCCAAAAAAGCGAACTCCTAATGTACAATATTACGACTAAACAACCAACATGCTTGATGTCTTTCTGTGACTTTAATGATATATACCAGCTAATGCTTGCCCATATAAATGATTGAAATGTCAATCAATATACATCATTATCGCAATTACATATTTTAAGCATGGATTTCCAGTTCAAACACAACAAAAACACAAGGACATCAAACCACTTTTTTGTTGAATTGCAATTTTGTTCATTAAAACACAGGAATGTTCTCATTACTACAATAGGTTATGGTACTGGTACATGCAGGAGACTTGCCAAAATGACAAAATTGTTCTAACTAATATGTCCTGAATGAAAGACCATATTATGCGTGAAAAGATATAACATCACCGAAATAAATTTGCCCAACATTTTAACAGCACCAATGAGGAGTGTGGCTGACATTAATAGTAAAACAGGTTGCCCAACATTTTAACTGCACCCATGGAGAGTGTGGCTGAGATTAATAGTACAACAAAATCTTGCATTCATACCCCAGGCTGTAGGGCAGATAAAGAATAGTTTAGAGAATAGACATGACAGTAGAAGAAAAATGTTACCACGACCTCATCAAATTGAGCAAATAGCCTCTTGCCATCTGAATGTTCTAACACCTAGAATAGAAATATGCACCTACTCAGGCTTATTAGTGTTCCTACTTATCTCCTTGAGGTCTTATACATGAAATCTGAGCAAACTTAACAAATTCCCAGAGCCGGTTTACTGCTACACCCCAGATCAAACAGGAAAGTACACTCTTCCAGAAAAGCCCATAGATCAGACTCTTTCAGCTGCTTTCAGTACACATCATCAACATCCTACACCTTGGTCCATAAATTTAATTTTCGAGGTCAGCGAAATCCAAACCTTCAAATTCCAACTTGCTCCAACTAGACAAAACTAAACACCATCACCACACCTCCATACCCAGCTAAAGTGTGCCTACTATTGATAGGTTGGAAATTCGCCTAAGCTTTTTGCGCTAATTCACGCTTAATTATCCACAATCTGGCCCTAAATTCCCTTCTTATAGGATTGATTATGCTTTATTGGTATATTTGTTCCCTATGATTGGTTTTATGATTTTCCAGGTTAAAAAGCTTGAAAGAGTGTTCTCGTATCAATCTAAGGGTGTTCAGATACTTAAATGAAGTCCCAAGAAGTTGGATCAGGCGTTGGAAGTCAAACCGGGAGATTGTAATTTTATGTGCTGGTCCGGGTATGTTTCCAGCACATATGCCTGGACCACACCAGGTTGCAAGATCACAAAAGGATTAATCGTGGGATTGGTCTGGGTATATGTCCGAATTTGTTTTCCCTGACCAGATGCTACTGCCTATTTTGGAGACTTGTCCGGCAGGGTCTTGTTGAATGTATTCCCGGACCAATCGTTGGGAAGACTTACTACCTATTTTGATGACTGGTCCGGGATTTATTCCAGAAACATTCCCAGACCCGAGCATTTTAAGCAACTAAAGCACGCCACAGCGTCTGGTCTGGGACTCATTTCAGGACAAAGACCCAAACCAGATGCAAAAGAAAGAGACGGTTTAGCCTATTTAGATAAAAATTGGATCTATTATTTGAAAACAGAGTACTCACGGAGAGGATAGTTTTTGAAGACTCTTGGTGATAGTTTGGAAGAGAAAGAAAGACTTTTGTTGGAGAATGAAGCTTCCCGACTTGACGAGTTCGATGGAGTCCTCAATTAGAGTTTTTCCTTCGTTCTTTTCCCCTAATACTCTTTTCATTAGAATTTAGTTTTGGCAATATGCCTATGGCTGAGTAGTTAGTTTTAAATCCGGTTTGCTATGTATCCCTAGTTCAACAATTCTACTTTCTATTGTGATTCTCCAGATTTAATAGAGTGAAGTACTTTTCTTTGTTTTAATTGTTAAATCTTTGGTGACTTGGCCAATTACTAGATTTTATTAGTTTGTTTGCTTACAAGTGAGAACTACGGCAATCAATAGACTAAAGAACAGTACCAGTCTAGACACAGGATTCATTTATAGACAACCCGACCATTAAACTGGAGTTGCTCTTAATGCTATTAGTAAGGCCCAATTCTTTTATCAACTGAAACATATAGCTGATGTCAGTTGTCAGCTGAAATTAGAAAAAGTAGAGAGAAAAAATAATTGATATGATAATTTATATATGTGACACACAGAGAGAAAAAACTAACTGATCAAATAAACTCGTTTGATAATGTGACAAAAGAATGAGGCCTAATTAGGAAATTCTTAACAAGAGTTAGCTACTTGGGGGGGGGGGGGGGGGGGTTCAAAATGCTGAAAAACAATGGGCCAGGGGTTTTATTCACATGTAAAGAGCCATCAAGCCTATTTTCTTAAATGTCACTACACATGCATCCCCACCTTTCCTTAACATGCCACAGTGTACTATGAATTTCCTCCTCCAAATGGTCATGGGGCAAGCATAAGGACACCTCAGGTGAGCGAACCACCTTCTGCTGACTTGGAACATGTTCAGTATATGAATAATGAGATTTCTCAAGCATTACCCTAACTATAATAATATAAACATAATAGAAGACAGTACATATTCAAGATGAGCAGAATGGCTTAGCTGGAAACGAATGAGGTGACACAGCCAAAATCACACAGAACCAAGGAGTAGCATTTCCTATATTTAAAGGCAACAGCTTCTACATCTAGTCAATACGTCAGGTACTAAACCTCTCCCTGGGTGGGATTCATCAACCCAAAGCATCAGCGTTGCAAAAGAAAAAAAAACAGTTCTGCAAATCACACCAAGATATTGAATTCATCTACGGCGAGGCAGAGAAAAAAAGTTCAGTGTCCCGTCAAAATTTGAGCAATGCAGATCGCTGAATACCAGAGTTCAATCACGAAAACCCATAAACCTCACAAAATAAAGAAAATTTCCAGCTTCTAATATTTTTGGCAGAAAAACGAGCATAATCACTCGGCAATACAATAACAATTGCTACCTTACGGAAGTTCGATACGAGATCCGAAACCATGGACGGAGACTTCTGATAAAATCTATGGAGCGCCATGATCGCCTTCTTCCTCACCGCCTCCTTGGGGTGAGCCAACAGCTCGACCACCTGCGGCAGCACGGCTGGGATTGTTTCCTCATTGATCAGCCTACAAACGGCATTCAGAGCGGCGCAAACGACGAGGTAATTGGCGGATCTCAAGTCCTTCTGGATCGTGTTCACGATCAGTATAATGAGGTCGTGATCCTCGTTCAGAAATAAGGTCACGGCGAGGTACCCTGTTCGCTTGAGGTGGATGGAGTCATCGTGGGTCATCTTGACCGCGTGGATATATCCGAACGAGGCGTCGTGGCCGAGCATCTCGATATAGACGAGGCGGATTATGTACTCCTTCATCTTGCGCTTGGGGATGTCGGGTTCAGTGATCCGACGCTTCAAGGTTTCGATCTCAGCGATGACGATCCTGTCCTCCTCGGCCTTCGATCTCGCCTCACCGATCGACTTCACCAGATCCAGAAACTCCTTTGATTGCCCAAACCCTCCCTGGGAGCCCATCGCGAGCTCCCTTCCAATTGTCTTCAGTTGCTCCATTGGGAGAGAGAGCTCCTAGTTCAGTTTCCTTTCCCCGAGAGTCTGCCCTCCCCACCGCGGGGTACAAAGAGAGATAGATGGAGAGACGAGAAGAGAGTGACGGGAGTAACAGAAGAAGTGCCGGACGGGGATAATGGGTACAGATCAGGAGAACGACGGAAAAGAGAGCAGAAAGAAAATCGAAAGGGGTGAAATTGAGAGATTTTGTTTTTTTTCTAACGCATCCATCTACCCATTAAACATACGAAGTAGATAAAGATATTACAAGGTCTAAAACATACAATAACCTCTAGTTGTGGCAAGATTGCTGACAACAACCTAAAGCTTATGATTTGTTGCAAGAGTAGTGGGTTAGGGTGCGTTCGTTGCTGGGCTTATTGGGCGATTTCGTGAAAATACAGATTTACTAAAAGCTTTGACCAATTAAAGTGGAGTTTGACCACCGGAAAAGCCCAAACTTTTCGGCTGAATGGGCTTTAACAAAAATGTGGGTTTGGCTGCGTTTCAAAATTGAAGCTCGATTTGTCTTGTTTTTTTGTATACAGAAATACCATATTACCCTTGCTTTCTCAACTGGACGGTTGTAGGTCATCATGTTTGTCTGGAATTGTAGAGGTGAGCATTCAATGCTATGGTAATGACGAACCCAACCACCGGACACCTTCTCGGTACAGTCGATTGTACCCTTTGCATCACATCTCCACTAATGTCGTTTGTAGGTGTGCAGGCAAATTGAATCTCGGGCCGAACAACAGCATTCATTCAATGTCCGAAAATATCTGCTACTCCTGGCCTTGTTGTGGATATATTCCGTTTTTTATGGTGTTTGGTCCTGTTCTTCAACCTCGAACAACTGCCGAAGGTCAAACCCTTACGCCCGACCATTTTGGTAAACACAGAGCCGCACATCAGCCGCATTACATTTCCTCACATTTTTTATATCGTTCATCTGGAAGATTATTGATAAACTATTGTCGATTTGTGCAGGCTCTTGTTGATGAACAACTTCCTCAAGTTCGCCCCAGGTAACAGTGATACTTGTCAATTCCATTCTCTTTTTTAATTATATAGTGTTCATTTCTTTGTTTGTTGTTTACGTTTTCATCTTGCAAATGTGATTTCACGAAATGCAAAGTACTTGACTTTTTCTGCAATCTGTGAGTGTGTATGCGTTACGGTTTATAATTTTCGAATGTGGTAGTAACCAGTATCTGTACGTATGTTTGCCCTTGCTATTTGTTAGAGTACTGGTTAAGGGTAACTCTAGTGGCAAGGGCAAGCGCCCACTGGCCGATCAAGTAGAAAGGAAACAAAAACATGATTGGACTAGAGGGGATGTAGAATTACTTATCCAATTGCTGGTGGAGGAGGCACGAATTCAGTTAGGAAAGGGAGGTTCTTTGGTTGGATTAACACACAAATGGACAAGCATTGCTGAGAAATTTAATGACCGAAGACCGGGACTACCCACTGTTGATAAGCACCAGTGCAAGAACAAGGGGGACACTCTGAAGACGGGATGGAGAAAATGGAAGGAGATTTGTCATAAGAAGACCGGTTTGGGTTGTGATGCAAAGACTAACTCAGTCACATATCCACCTGAATGGATTGAGAGAATGTCAAAGGTAATTCCAAAGAACATTTTAGACCCATATGATGTTCAATCAATTTAATGATCTTTTCAACTGTGACACTAACACTTTCGTCTAACAGGAGAACGTTGGAATTGCTAAGCTAGTAAACTTCAAATGGCCAGCTTATCTGGTCGATGAGATGGAACTTATTTGGGGCCAGAGTTACGCAAACGGAGATCTTCGACTAACGCCGGGCGGTGAGTTGCAACACCAAACAGAAGAGGAAGCTGCAGACTCTGACAACATTTTGCAAGACTCAAATAATTATGGTGACGACGACACGGAGGGATACATACCATCTATCCAGATAACATACTCTGAGTCTCAAGTGGGTGGACAATCTAAACGCAACAGGTTTTTGTGCGTGTATAATGAACTCAACAATGAAAACACATGTTTCCTTACACTGCGTTGTGAAGGCATTTCGAATCAGAGTCACTGCACAATGTTTAACACCTGATAGCAGAAATTTTGAGATCAGGCAACCAAAAAGCATGTTCGCAAGGTCGAAACTGGGGATTACCCACAAACAGAGAAGGATGAACTGAACAAAGATCTGAAAATTGACAAATTTGTGGACAAAACATCACCTAACCATGGCCAACGATACTGCGAACTTACCAGTTTGCACCTTCAGTCGTACGGGAAATGGAAGGGGAGGGATACCACCGTCGAGACAGCAAGAGTGCTTCACTTGCAGAGTTCTATTTCACATGTCGATTCATGTTCATTTTCCCCCCGAAATGCAGGGTAAAGTTGTCCATTCACCCGTAAAACTGTACGATAACAAACAGCCCAAAAACGAACGTACTGTTATAAAGCTGCGCGATTTGTGGGTCATTAAAGCCCAGCTGTGAAAACGAGAAGCTATCCCATAAAGTGACTCAAAAAATGAGCCCATGAACGAACGGGGCCTAAAAGATGGCAAAAAGCTACTAAAATTAAGGACTAACTAACAAACCTAACATAACCATCATAACAGAAAGACAAAAGACCGGAAGTCTGCCAACAACTGACAAACCACCTAAGACATGCCCAGCCAAACTTGGCCTGGATACCGGGGAATCTCTTCAGAAGGCGGCCTTGGAGGTTCTTTAATGCCGTTGGGCCACTGACTCTTCCATTTCCAATTGGACCTTTGAAGCCTTCAGCAGGAGAAACGGAAACTGAGACAAGACCTTCTTACCTTTCTGATCTGTACAAGGCAGCCTTAAGTCTCATAGCTCTTCACGTGATGCCGCCTCAATGAGCTGATCAAAGGTACGCTTACCTGGCTCGTGCTCTGGAGCAGGGGCATCGATCTACATGTCATCAAAGAAGGCGACGAACCTACTCTCTTTCACGGCCTAACTAGGAGAGGAGCTTTCACTAGAGATACCAAGTCCAGGTTTGTGGCAATGGAAAATGTGCCTTGGCCAAGAAGATTAGAGGCCAAACTGTTAGAAGACAACCAAACTTCCGGGATAAGATTTGCCCCGCTGGAACGTAGTTTTACTCAATAAGACTTCCGTTATGAACCATATCTTGTAAGAAGTATCGCCATCTTCAAGAGCATTCGAGGTCACCATCATCGATTAGTGGCATGCGTGAACAACCCTCACTCTCACAGCTACAGGCATGTTATCATATGTTGTTGTGAACACTACACTAGTAGAAAAAGACCCTATGTCGACGGTTGTTTGGCCCCTCTGGCGGCAGTTCAAAACCTCTGAAACGGGTGTCACTGCGGTAGAGGACCTATTGCAAATCACCAGTTGAATCATGCAACCCTGTATGAAACAATATTGTTTCATCTATCAGCTCACTATCATCATCGTCATTGCTTTCATCCTCAAACAAAACCAGTATTCTCCCTAGAAGACCAACAGACCATCTACTATCTTTTGGGTCTTCAACATAAAACACCTGGTCATAGTCTTTACCCAACACAAATTGATCTTCCTTATAATTTGTAACACATGAAAGATGAACCAAAATAAGTCCTTTATCATTTTGGTGTCCATGTCGGTTGTCTACCCAATTGCAGTGGAACACTAGAAACAAATCAACGTGGTAGTCTAGTTCTCATATGTCCTCTGTGACACCATAATACCAACTACTACTACTCATTGGTTGAACCTGGTTACCGAGACCATATTCAGTCACGGATGCTTCAATTTTTACCCCACTGTTCTAGTGTATTGATTTAGCATCTTGGCGTGCAGTGTAGTATGTACATCCATTAATGTCTTACCCTTTAAATGATACAACATCAGTTCCAAGACCAACTGCTAAACATCTTATTTCTTTTATAACATCCTCTGGGTTCAATAAAGCTTGCTCAAACACATATACCTTAACCCATTGGACAAACACTCGATTTTGTTCTTTTTTAAGCCAGATATGGTTTTTGGTAGGGTTTTGTCGCCTCAACTCAGTAATGTGAATATCGAAGTAGGGTTCAACAACCTCAAGGTGTTGTAGTACAAAAAAATGTGCTTGATAAATCAGATCACGAGAGATACGTATGACCTTTTTTCCAATAACACCTTTACCCTTAGATCTACCATGGTGACGTGGTTTAGGAATACCAACTGACTCTACATCGTTCAAATAACTTGTCACAAATTTTGTGACTTCCTCAGTCACTGTTGCTTCGATGATGCTACCTTCCGATCTATATCTATTTTTCATTCTACCCTTCAGGATCCCCATGTATCATTCGAAAGGATACATGTAAGGTAAGTAGACTGGACCACACAGTTTGATCTCCCAGACAATATGAACTATTAAATGCACCATTATGTCAAAGAAAGATGGTGGGAAATACATCCGAAGCTGGCATATTGTCACAACAATTTCATGTTGTAGATCATTGAGGGTGTCTGAGTCAATTGCCTTGCAGCAGACAACATTGAAGAAGAAACATAATCGAGTTAGAGCATTTCTGACATTTTCTGGCAATATCCCTGGGATTACAACTGGAAGAAGATGCAACATTAAAACAAGATAATCATGAGATTTCATGCCTAACAACTTCAAATCTTTCATCGAAACTAGGTTCTTCCAGTTTGAAGAGTACCCAGATGGTACCTTTAATGAGTGTAAACATGTGCAAAAATTGAATTTTTCACTCTTAGAGAGGGTATAACAAGCAGGAGGTAGATATGTTCGTTTCTCATCCTCTTGTGGGTGAAGTTTTTTGTGTATGCACAACTCTTGCATATCTCTCCTCACCTCCAATCCGTCTTTCATCTTGCCGGGTATGTTGAGAAAAGTACCACTCACTGCCTCACCGACGTTCTTCACAATGTGCATGATATCCAGTGTCTAACAGGCAGATGCCGACAATATGGTAAATCCCAAAAAATGGAACATTTTTTCCAAATTTTCTTTGTCGGCTTGGATGTGTTTCCAAAGACATTTTCAATGTCCTTGACCTTTGCATACATTTCCTCAGAAGTCAGAGGTAGACGGGCCACACTAGTCTTGGGCTCATTATTGAATAGTTTTCGCTTTCTTGAACAGTAAGGGTGATCTACTGAAAGAAAATGTCGATGACACATGTAAACATTTTTGCCATAGTGCTTCAGACGATTTGAACATGTGTCATCCTCACATATCGGACACGTGTAGAATCCTTTCACTGTGTATCCTGACAAGTTCCCATTGGTAGAAAAGTCGTTAACAGTATAGAACTACAATGCATTTAGTGTGAAATTTTCTTTCACGTGAGCATCATATACCACTGTCCCTTCATTCCACAACAACTTGAGATCATCGATCAGTGCTGCAAGATATACGTCAATGTTATGACCAGGTTGCTTTGGATTAGATATTAAGGTGATAAGATAATGTAGTTTCATTTCATACACAACCATGACAGTAAATTGTAGATCACTAGTAGCACCGGCCAAGTGTTGTGCTGACTACTCAACGTGCCATATGGGTTCATCCCATCGGTACACAATCTAAGCCTCAGATTCCTATCATCATCCCCAAAATGATGTTTGAACTTTTTGTTGATATTTCTTCACTGAGGTCCGTCTGCAGGATGTCTTAATTTCTCATCAATTTTTCTACCACCCACGTGCCATCGTAAGTTCTTCGCATCTTTCAGGTTGGCAAATAACCGTTTGAATCTAGGAATTATCGGAAAGTACCACAATAATTTCGCTGGATGATTTTTATTCTAAAATGAGGAATCCTCATCCTTGTCCTTGTATCGGGACAGTAAACATTTAGGACATTTGTCTAAATGTTTGTATTCACCCCTATACAACACAGTTATTTGGGCAAGCATGAATCTTTTTATATTCAACTCCCATTGGACACATTCATTTCTTTGCCTCGTAGGTGGATGTAGGAAGACAATTCCCATCAGGAAGCATATCATGTACCAGCTCTATAAGTGTCGTGAAACACTTGTCACTAACTCCATATTCCCCTTCAAGTTGAACAAATTAAGTACAGCCGTTAATTTTGTGTATTTAACGCACGAAGGTATAACCCTGTCTTTGATGCGTCCAACAATCTTTTATACTCATCCGGTCTATCGACAAAAGTATCCGTAATATTTTCAAACATGTCATCCATTTGCCCATCATAGTGAATGGTCTCACTGTCATTGAATCCTGAATTACTTAGCGGTACCGACTCGTTGACGGTATTGAAGGTGTGGTCGGTACTTGTTATCATAATTGTATGATGTTGAAGCACTATCTTCAACAATTTCTCCATGAAAATGTCATCTTTTGTAATGTGGCATGAATCCACGGGTCTTAAGATGGAATATGATGCCCTCAATGTCTACATATGTCTTTGTGACCCCACAGTCAACACAAGGACATGGAATTTTTATCGCCTTTGTCTTGTCCTAGTGTTGCACTGCCGCTTTGAGAAACTCTTTCAGCTTCTCATCAAAGTGATCCCCTCAATCACCGTACATCCAGTCACACTCCATTCTATATGGGAAAACAAAACATGTATAAGATCGATTTATCTTTCAGTTTCGTCTGCATTTGTATGTATGTAGAGCTTATTTCTACTGGATTGATATTTCATGATATCTCTCCTAACTCTAAGGTTCCAACCAAACTAAGCACTACTCCAAGGTTCCAACCAAACTAACCTAGCCTAAGTACTCTAACGTTCCAACGTAACTAACCTACCTTACTCTAACAATTCCAACACAAGTAATTAAGATAGTATTCATTTAACATCAACAAATCATTGCATTTTTAAAACAAAAACTAAAGTTTAATTACTTACTTGTTTTTAGGTTGTACAGAGGGGGAAGGTAGGAGACTGCTTTGGTGATGGGCAGGGAAAGTACTGGTATGAATTCGATATAATATGCAAATGACCTGACAAAGAAAAGTAAAGACTGTTATACACAAACAACAAATAAAATGAATAATTAGACTAATACAATTCTAGAAAAGTCGGCATGACCTTTGCGTAATCGTGCTAATCCTATGCTTATCATTAAGCATTCACCAATATCTTATTTACAACAACAACAAAATTCAATAATTGGCAGCAACCATCCTTAATCGCAATCACTCAATATTAACCACATCCACTTTTTTTCGCAATAATGAATTAAACAAACAAACATTTTCACTATTTTCCATTTCACCAGCAACTAATGACTACATGTAACATCTCTATCCCATTTTTTATGCTACAATTATTTTCTTAATATCTAGCAGAAAATGAAGTGGACACACCATTTCATGATATTCCTTCTACGCCATTTAGTGTTGCAAAATTACGCGATTGAAGAGATCATTAGTTTAAGTATATTACTAGTTTCCGAGTGATAATAGGATCTAAAAAGCCCCTTCTTCAATTTGACGTGTGAGTGATGTAGAGACTTCTAACCAATCTCTGCAGAGGGCACAAACAACACAATTTTCCACTCAGGCATTTTATCAAACACCATGTATGCACAACTAATTAACTAATTCAACAATATAACTATACACAAATTATCCACACTCAACTAAACTAGAAATCAACAACTACGTTACATCATTTTTTTGCTAATAAATCATACCATAATTATGCCAATTACAAGTTACAAATTCAGAATAAATATGCTAACCTTTCTGCAACTTGATGCGGCCTGATTCGAATCATGTGACGACCAGTGGCTCACGCGGTGGCGGAGGAGACGGTGAAGGCGGCGAAGCAAGTGGCACGGGTGGAGACGGTGGGGTGGGGCGGTGGTCGTCGCAGGGTCAATCGCCTTCAGCTTTGTCGACGGGAACAGAGAAGATGGAAATTAGGGATTTGAGAGAGCAGAGTGTGGGCTGGTATATTTGACGAACCTATCGCAGAGGTTCCACCCTATCTCAATGGTTTTAAGTTGGAACCGTCGCGATAGGTTCATGAAAATTTTAAAATGCCCTATGTCAGCGGTTACAAGTAAAAATCGCTAAGATAGGTTAGCGAGATTTTTAAAATCGATCTATCTCATTGGTTTCTTGTATAACCGTTGTACTAGGGGCGTTGAGATAGACCTTTTTTCTACTAGTGCTAGGTCCTTGCCATCCAGGGAGATAGGGAGGAAGCGCCAAACCGGTTTGGAATGCTTAATAAGACCATGAAGCGAATGTACTTGAAGTCTGCGAAAGCCTGGTTCTCCATAACATTGGTGAATCACCTTATCTTGGAGGCCACTCGTGCCATGAAGTCGATGGTACAAGAAACTTTGGGAACGTCATAGGCGTGGGTCCAGAAAGGAACCCAGAGAAACTCGTGATCCTCCCAAGAGATCCCAGGCTTCAGGTGCTACACCGCAAAAAGCATGGCGTTGACAATCTAAGGGCCTCTAAGAAGAACAACATGCATGGCTTGGGTCTCAGTGAATTCAAAGACAAACATGTAGATACCAACCTTGGAAAAGCGGAATTCACTATAGTGACTCCAACTATGCTTGAGAGTTTTAGCTACGGGCAAGGATTGAGATGAGAGTGGGAAAAAGACTTTCCAAAAAGACATCAATCAATAGAGAGTATGGGGTCGTGAATGCCAAATATCTGCATCAAAAATTTAGAAAGCAAGGGAGAGGAGAAGCATGAAGGTGAGAAAGATAAGAAACATAAGAAAATAGTTGGGAATAAGGTGGGAACAAGAGCACTTGGAGACCCTAATCCATTTCTGGTAAGTACCCATAAGACAAGTTCTAGATTGTTCATATGTGACACATGAAAATAGGAAAATCCCGAACACGAACTATTACATAAGCAACAAAGGGATGGGAGGAAGACGTAGAGACAGGTGCCTAGAGAAAAAAAAGTCATCACTTTAGAGAAGCAAACATCAATCATGACTTGGATCTTCCCAAGGCATCTTAATAAAGACGAAATCGGCAAGAGAGCAAGAAGGTGAGTGCTTATGGCAAGGCTACATCCGAAAAGAGAAAAAACACTATCCAGCTTCACGAAATTGAGAGATGTTGGCTCTGAGTGATAGTAGTAAGAATACAATGGTGTGCACCGTTTGATGATAAGAATTCTGAAATGCAAAAATCGATATTCTGCTACATAAATTAAGAGCACTTTTAGGCTCCGTTTGTTAAAGGGCATAATGTATTGTATGTTTGACTAGCTTAATTGGTTTTGACCATGTTCATTACATTTGGAAAACTTGGATATCCTTCTCCCCTAAATTACCAAACCTTTCTATCATCCAAGTGAAAGTAAAGTGACACTAGTATAAAAATGGCCTATTACGGCGCCCCTATCTCGACAATTGTTTAAACAACCATTGAGAAGTTTATTTAGGAAATATCAGGAACCTATTTTGACGGTTTCTTACTAGAAAATGCCGAAATAGGTTTTTTATTTTTTAAATGAAGGACCTATTTTGACAGTTTATAGTCAGGAGCTGCCAAAATAGGTAGTTTTTTTTTAAAAAAAATTTGGCACCCTATTTCGGCAGTTCCTTACTAAGAACTGCCGAAATAAGTAGTTTAATATGTTACGATTCCAAATCCGACACCTATTTCATTCTTGTAATACCTAATCCCTCTTTCTCTTTCTTTGTTATTACGATAAACCCCTTTGCGTCAACCACCATCACATTATCATGTCGGCCACCATCTTCACGTCTTCCCTCCCCATCGCCCACCGTCACCCACCGTTGTCCACTGTGGTCTATCACCACCGAGTTCATTTTTTAAGCTAGAAAGATGTGAGTTCGAATTTCAATTTAAAAACTGTCACTTTTTTGTAATAAGGGTTAGATTTAGGTTTAAATGTGATTGTGGATATTGAACTTAGTTGTGTGTGCAAAATATGTGTATAAATGTGAGTATTGATTTAATATTTTTACTTGTGCACACAAGGTGCTCGATAAAATGTTTGAATGGAAAAAATGTGTGTTTTGGCTTAATACATGCTCTATTGTCTTCATTATCTTTGTGTGTATGCGTATTTGTTGGGTTAATTGTTGCATCTAGCACACCAAATTAAATATTGGGTTGTAATTTAGCTAATATAACTAGAAACATGAACATACATGCCCTGCCTCTGTCTTTATTCACTTCTTGTATCTGCGCCTCTACAGGAACTACTGCATCTAGCACATCAAATTGAAGAAGGGCTGAAAACACTTAGGAGTTTTCACACACCAAATTGAAGACGGGGCTAAAAACAGTTTAATTTCTGAACCGGTAATACTCTTGAACTTATCTTCTTCCATCTGTGATTACATCAATAGAAGTTTTTTATTTATTTTGTCACGACACCTGGTGAAACAATCATTAAAAATTAGAAGTTGTAGCTAGTGAAGAATTGGAATGATTAAATGCAGTTTGATGATTGAATTTGTATTTGATTGCTGTCAATTGTTTAAAAATGTGGTTTGATCCTTTGCTATGTCTATCTTAATTATCTTGACTGATTGTGATTAAGTTTAATTGTTGTCAATGGTTGGAAAATTTTGATGTTGTATGGCTTTAGTGAATGCTTAATAATAAGCATGAGATGGGTAAAATTATGCAAAGGTCATGCCGATTTTTTTTCTTAAAAGTCAAAATAATATTGTATTTTGTCTCATTATAACACTTTTTATTTTTCTTTATCAGGTCTTACTACTGTCGCTGCCCGTCTACAAACCAGCCTCCTTCTTTCTCTATACATCGTAAAAATAAGTAAGTAATTTAACTTTGGTTTTGATTTAAAAAATGCAATGATTTTTTGAAATGAAAATGCTAGTTTAGTTAGGTTTGAACCTTAGAGTTATACTAGCTTGTTTGACGCTCATCCAGTCACGCTTCATTAAGTTATAAACACGTGCAAACAATGCAAACCACGTTAGTCTTAGGTAGGGTAATTTAACATTTGTTCTCTGTTGCACATATAGTATGGAGTGTGACTGGATGTATGGTGATTGAGGGGATCACTTCGATAAGATGCTGAAAGAGTTTTGCGAAGCGGTAGTGTAACACAAGGAGATGACAAAAGCAGTGAAAATTCCATGTCTTTGTGTTGATTACATAATCATACAAAAAATTTCAAGCATCGAGGAAATACAATTTCATCTGAAGTGTCATGGTTTCATGCTGATAAGTGCGAAATATATCTATTTTAGGGCTTTAATTCTTCCTATTTTTATAACAATTCATGTCATATTTCTCACTTATCTTATGTTTTTCCTTATATTTATGTTTTCATGTGAACTGATACATTTTATGTGTCAAATGTAGGAAAAGATATTGGAAATGCATAGATTATTTCACAAGCTTCGCAACGCAACAACCAGGAAGCAAAACGAAGTTTGTACGAAGAATCTAGACCATGTTCAAGTTGTGTCCATACCACATTTTCCATTGCAATCATTGGCGGTTGATTATCACGGACTACTCATTAGCTGGAGTCAAAAAAATGTTGGCTGCAAATTCTCACGCCATACACTCACATGTTGCAACTGAGTGAGCACGTCATTTGTTGATGATTAAATCATCATCATCATATATATTATATTTGGTTTCTTATTCCGTCAAGATGTATTCGCTGCTACATATGACTCACGTCAACATTGACGTGGCCAAATATAGAATTTGATGGGGTTGGAGATAAATTTTGATAAAGATATTAAACGCAACACTTGATTAATGAAGACGAGAGGGGTCGCTGCAGATATAAAAACAAAGTTAGGGTTCGACAATGGGGAATTGATTCACGCTCTATATGCCGCCACACCAGAGAGAGGCTTCGGCCTCTCAATCTCCCCTCGCACACCCACAATTCCATCATTGTTATCACACCACACTTCTGACAGAGGATTAATGCAGAGACACGTGAAGATGGAAGGCAGAGCAAAAAATCTTCTTAATTGGGTTTCTTCTTTCCTTTTTATCTAATATGTCAAAGTGTTCTTCCTTTGTTGTTTTTATTATTTTTAGAGTTATATTTGAGTAGTTAGTTTAGCTCCCTGGATTGGGGTAGCAACCGGAACTTTATATTTATTTTGTAATCTTTTCCCTGGTTATTAATGCAGTAGTTTAATTCCTGTTCTTCATGCGCTTTAATTCTCTAATCAATTATTAAAGCTATATTTGTAGTTTTCTAATCAACACGCGAGAGCTGAGATAGATAACAAGACGTAGGAGTTAAACCTGATTAACGACTAGAAGCGTGATCCCGCCTATAGGTTAATCGGTCTTGAATAGAAACTGTTCTTTATGCGATTGGTTGTGTCCGGATTAGAGCATTAGTCTGCTGCTGACGTGGCCAAATATAGAATTTGATGGGGTTGGAGATAAATTTTGATAAAGATATTAAACGCAACACTTGATTAATGAAGACGAGAGGGGTCGCTGCAGATATAAAAACAAAGTTAGGGTTCGACGATGGGGAATTGATTCACGCTCTATACGCAGCCACACCAGAGAGAGGCTTCGGCCTCTCAATCTCCCCTTGCACACCCACAATTCCATCATTGTTATCACACCACACTTCTGACAGAGGATTAATGCAGAGACACGTGAAGATGGAAGACAGAGCATAAAATCTTCTTAATTAGGTTTCTTCTTTCCTTTTTATCTAATATGTCAAAGTGTTCTTCCTTTGTTGTTTTTATTATTTTTAGAGTTATATTTGAGTAGTTAGTTTAGCTCCCTGGATTGGGGTAGCAACCGAAACTTTATATTTATTTTGTAATATTTTCCCTGGTTATTAATGCAGTAGTTTAATTCCTGTTCTTCATGCGCTTTAATTCTCTAATCAATTATTAAAGCTACACGCGAGAGCTGAGATAGATAACAAGACGTAGGAGTTAAACCTGATTAACGACTAGAAGCGTGATCCCACCTATAGGTTAATCGGTCTAGAATAGAAACTGTTCTTTATGCGATTGGTTGTGTCCGGATTAGAGCATTAGTCTGCTGCTAGTTCTAGCCACTGGTTAGGATTCGTTAGACTTAGCCGTTGACGAATTAATTATAGTTTCTGAGTTTATTGCAGAATTAGGGAAGAGTTTATTAATAGATTAGAAAGTGAAGGTTTGCAGAACAATCCGGGGTGCTTCCTTTTATTTAGAGTTTTACTCTTATTTATTTATTTAGTTTATTTTATTGCTTTATTATTTTATGTCAGTTTGTTGATTATTTCTTTTTATTAAATTAAGTAAAACCTGAAAAGTGACATTTTCTGTTTTCTTAGTTTAGTTTCTCAGTTAATAAATAAATTGTCAATTAATTGAACGAGGTCCCTGAGATCGACAACCCCCACTCAATTCACTATTCTGCAAAACGATAGGTACACTGCCTAGGTAGAAGTATAGTAACATATATTTCTGCTAACACATGCCATATTATAGAATATGGACTTTTCATGGAGAAAGCGTTGAAAGCAATGACGTGTCCTCGTACAATCATGATCAATGTCACCTAAGAACCAACCACTCCTTTGAAAATGGCATTGATTCGAAACTCTAAAGTAATTTAGGAGTCAATGATAGTGAGACGAATCACCATGATTATAAAATAGACAAGATGTTTGATAATGTTGAGAACAACTTCGTTGATAGGCTGGATGAGTATCAAAGGTTGTTGGACGCATCCAAGACACCCTTGTACTCTACGTGCATTAAGTTCACAAAATTGACGATTGTACTGAATTGTTCAACTTGAAGGGGAGATATGGATGGAGTGACAAAAGTTTCATGACACTTCTCAAGCTACTTTATGATATGCTTCCAGATGGGAACGGTCTTCTTACCCACACCTACAAGGCAAAGAAATGGATGTGTCGAATGTGAATTAAGTACAAAAAGATCCATGCATGTCCTAACAACTATGTTGTACAGGGTGATTATGAACAGCTAGACAAGGGTCCAAAATATTCGTTGCCCCGATATAAGCATAAGGATGGTGACTCCTCCTTCATTCAGAAAAAAACCTCCAGCTTTATGGTATTTGCCGATCATACCATGATTCAAAAGGTTGTTTTCCAATCCGAAGGATGCAAAGAACTTACGATGACATGCGGAGGGTAGGAAAAGTGATGAGAAATTAAGACATCCAACAGATGGACCTCAGTGAAGAAACATCAAGAGACGTTATGAAGAACATTTTAAGGATGAAGATAGGAATTTGAGCCTGGGTTATGTACTGATGAGATGAACTCGTACGACACGTTGAGTAGTCAACACAACACTTGGCCCGTCTAGCCAGTGATGTACAATTTGTCATCGTGGTTGTGTATGAAATGAAAGTTCATAATGTTATCACTCTTGATTTCTGGTTCCAAGTAGCCTGGTAATAACATTAATGTATATCTAGCCCCACTGATTGATGATTTGAAGTTATTGTGGAATGAGGGGACAGTGGTGTGTGATGCTTATGCAAGAGAAAATTTCTCGCTCAAGGTATTGATGTTTTATACTGTCAATGACTTCCTTGCATACGAGAACTTGTCTGGATACACGATGAAAGGAACATTTGCATGTCTGGTATGCAGGATGACACATGTTCGGACCTTTTAAAAAATAGTGGTAAAAATGTTTACATGTGTCATCGACATCTTCTACTTGAAGATCACCCTTATCGAAAGAAGAAACTTTTCAATGGTGAGGCCATGACTCGTGTGGCCCGTCTACCTTTGACCTATGCGGGAGTGTATGCAAAGGCTAAGGACATTGTAAATGATTTTGGAAACACATCAAAACCAACAAAGAATGTTAGGAAAAACGTTGTAGCTTTTGGGATCTTCTGCACTAGCGACATCTACTGATGAGACACTGTTTAGATATCATGCACATCGTGAAGAACATTAGTGAGGTGGTGAGTAGGACTTTGCTCAACATACCTAGCCAAACAAAAGATGAATTGAAAGTGAGAAAAGACATGCAAGCCATAGGTATACGAGCAGAGTTACACCCATAAGATAATGAGAAACAGATATACCTACCTCCTCCATGTTATATACTTTCAAAGCATGAAAATGTTAGCTTTTGCAAATGTTTGCACTTTGTAAAAGTACCATATGGGTACGCTTCAAACTGGAAGAACAATGTATCGATGAAGGATTTAAAACTGTTAGGCATGAATGATAAGTGCAAAATACATCTATTTTATGACTTTAATTCTTCCCATTTTCACAACAATTCATGTCATATTTCTCACTTATCATATGGTTTTCCTTAGATTTATGTTTTGATGTGAACTGATACATTTTATGTGCCTAATGCAGGGAAAAGTCTAGGAAAGACATAGAATTTCTCATGAGGATTCTAACACAATAAATGGTGATATATATAAATAAATATATGGAAAGAGGCGCTGCCTAACAGAAGGATATATCATGAATTAATCACGTTCACATTTGTATATCACTCAACTCGCACTCACATATATACAAATCATTTACATATCAGTTTTAGATGAAGATAATGATTATTTAATCATCATTTCCATGCCTCACGACAGTTAACGGTTTCATACTCATTCACTCATGGTTTGATATCTGCCATCTCACACATGCACGAAAGATCTCATCAAATCATCATCGGCCCACACAAATTAATCGATGATTGATTAATCATCACTCCATGTCACAAAAGGCTGGAATTGATAAAGATTCTGGTGGCTGTTATAAAAGGATAATTAGGTTTTGCTAATGGGGGACATTCACGCCTTTGTAGCACCTCCAACAGAGGCTACATACTCCTCTCTCTCCTTCCACACCCACAACTTTACCATTGTTAGCACTTCACATTTCTAGCAGAGGATTAATGCAAAGATACTTGACAACGGAAGGCAGAACGAGGAATCTTCTTAACAGAGTTTCTTCTTCCTTTTTATGTAAATTTGTTAATGTGTTATTCCTTTGTTGTTTTTTATTATTTCTACATTTATGTTTGAGTAGTTAAACTAGCTCCTCGGATTGGGGTAACAAACCGAATCTTTATATTTATTTGTAATCTTTCTCTAATTCATTAATGTAGTAGTTTAATTCCAATTCTTCATGTGCTTTAATATTCTAGCTAATTATTAAAGCCCTCTTTGTAGTTTTCTAATCAACACGCGAGAGCTAAGATAGATAACAAGACATAGGAAGTTAAACCTGATTAGCGACTAGAAGTGTGATCCCGCCTATCGGTTAATCGGTCTCCAATAAAAACTGTTCTTTATGCGATTAGTTGTGTCCGGATTAGAGCATTAGTCTGCTGCTAGTTCTAACAACTAGTTAGGATTCGTTAGACTTAGTCGTTGACGAATTAATTATAGTTTCTGAGTTTCTTGCAGAATTAGGAAAGAGTTTATTAATAGATTAGAAAGTGAAGGTTTGTATAACAATCTGGGGTGCTTCCTTAGATTTAAAGTTTTTATTCTTTATTTATTTATTCAGTTTATTTTAATTATTTTATTATTTTTATGTTTGTTCATTAAGTCAGTAATTTCGTAAAGTTAAGTGAACCTGAAAAAGTGATGTTTCCTGTTTTCTTAGTTTAATTTAGTTTTTGTCAATTAATTGAACAAGGTCCTTGAGATCGACAACCCCACTTCATTCATTTTACTCACAAAATGATAGGTACACTGCCTAAGTAGAGGTAGCCACAGTCTGCTACAATGAAGTCTTATGATTATCATGTACTGATGTTACATCTTCTTCCAATTGCAATCCGAGGGATATTGCCAAATGATGTTAAAAATGTGTTAACCTGTTTATGTTTCTTCCTCAACGTCGTTTGTTGCAAGATAATTGATGATCTACAATATGAAATTATGGTCACATTATGTCAAATGAAGATGTATTTCCCATCATCTTTCTTTGACATAATGGTGCACTTAATAATACATATTATGTCAGATATCGACCATAAGGGAGCATAATTGAAGTGATAGTGACTAAGGAGGTCATTTGTGATAGATTATTTGAATGAAGCGAAATCATTTGGTATTCCAAAACCATGACACTATGACAAATTTAAGGGCAAAAGTGTCATTGGGAGAAAGATTGTGCAAGTTCCACGTCATCTGATTCATCAAGCACATCTATTTGTGTCACAATCCTTAAGGTTGTTGAACCTTTCTTTGATACTTATATGGTTGAGTTGAGACAACAAAATCCTACCAAAGACTACCTTTGGCTGACAAAAGAACAAAACCAAATGTTTGTTCAATGGTTCAAAGATCATGTGTTTGAAAAGGCATCATCAAATCCAGAATTTGTTAGTGAAAAGATCAAATGTTTAGCAGTAGGATCTGAACCTAATATTACATCATTTGAAGGGCATGACATTAGTGGATATACATACAACACTGCACGCCAAGATGCTAAATCAATAAACCAGAATAGTAGAGTAAAATAGAAGCAACATTCATTGAGTACCAAATCGGTAACCGATTATTGAGAAACTTACTAACATAAGTAATTAAACCTAGCTAAACGGGCAAGTGCACCCAATTTGTTGCAATATAACAAGTGTCGTATCCACAAAGAAATTGGTTTCCAAATCCTAAGCTTCGGTACTTTAGTAAAATGCAAATAAAAACTGTAAACGGGGGTTCAGCCGAAGGCAAGCTTAGTTGTTTGTAATCAGGAAAGCAATAAAACAGTAAATTGATTGTTTGATGGAATTGGTGGAAAGTACCCTAGGATAGTGGGGAATCACCTAAATCACCCAAAGAATCTCATAACCATATTATCTCATTGCCTATTATAGCTCATTCATGAATCCCCAAATCATGGGAAACCCAATTCTTACCTACTTAGCCAAACCCCTTAATTAAAGGAGGTTTAAGTCACCAAGTAGCATTAAGTAAAAACTCTTAATAATAGCTCTAAGACTTTACCCCCAAAATCAAGAGAGCAAAAGTTAGAGTTTATCGTCCTTTTAGTCAAATTCCAAACTCAAACTCAAATGTTGAATGGAACCACCATAAATGCAATAAGTGATCAAATTAGAGCATTAATTGATATTAAAGGGAATAAAACAAGAGCATTCATTGAGTTAGGTTTCTAGCATTCAATGAGAAATATTAGGGTCAAACCCCATCCTAGGATACAAATGAGACTACCCAGCCATTAATAAAGGAAAAAGAAGGGAAGAAGGAGAATTAGCCATTAGAGAAGCTCTAGAGCTTTAATGGAGGTAGATTTCTTCACTTTCTTCTTCCTCATCTTCATCTCTTTACGACATGTATACACGAATTAGTGAAAGAATGTGTAGCACATACATAAATGGAATACCAAAACAATATATTTACATAAATTAAGGAAATAAATAAGTAACACAAAATTTATTCATGTGTACACGAATTACATGTGGACACAAGTTATATGTGTATACGAATTATTTACAGGTACTTTTTCGTGTATGCACGATATGTATGCAATTAGATACGATACACAACATGTTAATGAACCATGTATATGCGATACACAACATGAAATTAGCTTTGTATATAAAATTAAATACCTATATATGTTAATGTTGAGTCGTGTTTTGGATCGTATATTCATTTTCGTTACTTTTTTGCCAGGCCTATTCCCAAAAAATAGCATCCTGAAAATCCTAAGTACAATGATACCACAAAAGACATTATCAGAAATGGTAAGTATTAAAATCCTAAAATAATATAATGATTGTTAATTCAAATTTGGAAATTTAGTTTGTGTAACTTTCTACTAATTAATAATAACATTTGCATTATTCATAATAGGATAAGTTAAGATCTCAAGTGTCCCAGGTTACTGAACTCTAATTAGGCATCATGATCCTCTTTCTCGCGCTCTTGGAAGGACGAATTATCCAGGCTGCGCTACCGGTTTTGGTGGCCAAGTTGGAATCCACCAAGCTCTTGGCAACCTCGTGTCCAGGCGAAGCGAGCAAGAAAGATGATGACGCACAAGGAGTTAGCTATTGAAATAGAGCAGATGATTGAATAGAGGTTTGAGTAGAGAATTATTGAGGTTGTGCCTAGAATTCAAACCGAGATGTATAGTCAAAAGTTTTCTAGACCACCACTTGGCTCACCCATTCAGACGGAGAGCACACAGTTGTACATCAATGTAGAATAGTAGCATCCACTCGGTTGATCCGGTTCCATATGCATCTCGAGTCTACGTCGTTCTTCATTCTCTTCTTTAGTTTGTGTGTTCTTCATTCTTCACTTGTCATTTCTGTGTGGTTCTTCATTCTCTACGCGTTCTTCATTCTCTTCTTGAATTTGTGCTGATGCATCTCGTATTTGTATACCTCCTCTCTATATGTTTTGATATGGAAATTTCTTTTCTCACCACTCAAGCCAGAATCCTAGAATATGAAATCGCAAGTGAGAGCGAATAAGTGAACAAGAAAATACATGCTCTCTCTACGCCTGTCTTCATTGACTTCATGTGTCTAGGCTGTTAGAAATATTGTGGGAGAAAGAATAGGCCCAACCGAGAGAATGACATAAAATACTCATATAGACTAGTAAGGCCTAATAACTCATGAGGTTCCATCCGAAAACCAATTGACATTAGGTGGAGTAGCCCATAGGCTATATGAAATACTTATTAGCTATATAATTTGTCAATGTAGGACTTACACTTGATCTCCAACATACGCCTCTGTAGAGATTTAGTATTGCATCTTGCTGCACCTCTTTCTCTTCACTTACGGTCTATTTGGCGAACAAGGAACATACACACTCTGCTTTTCATTCACTTCTTGTGTCTGTCGCGCCTCTACAAAGACTTCGCAGTTAGCCCTGCTGCATCTCTCACACACCAGATTGAGGATAGGGGCTGCAACTGCAAGCACCTCAATTCGAAACCAGTAATATATATGCATACTATGTTTGATCTATTTCTCATCACTCACGGTAATTTTTCTAGTCTAAATGGCGAACAACATACATACTCTACACCTGTCTTCATTCACCTCTTGTGTCTGCGCATTTGTAGAGATTTGGCACTACTACTCTCGCACACCAGAGTGAAGACTGAGGCTGAAAACACTGCTACTCCACGGTAATTTTGTTAGTTTAACTAGCGAACAAGGAACATTTCATTTGCATCTCTTTGCGTCTTGTCTTCATTTACAGCAATGAACACCTACTGCTTCGCTGGTTTTATACTATCCTTTTAGGAAAGTTTTCCAAGACATTAAGAACGTCAAATTAACTAAGAGCTGATGTGGTATAATTTCCTGCTATGCACTTAGAATCTAAAAGGGCCAACTGGCCAAATTAGTGAGTTGGAACATGCTTTTAGTATCAGAATGTTGTCTAATATTTTGCATCGAAAGTTGCCTCTTTTGTGAATTGGAATATAATTAGTGAGTTGGAACATGCTCTTAGTGTGAGAATGCAATATGACCATACTTTTTCTGCCTTGTTAAAGGTATTACATGCTAAATGTCCGAACCAATTGGATAGCATACTTATTCATGACATTTGTTCATTTTGTTTTTCTTCTTTTATGTATGAGTGGCTTTGTGTTTTTGTATGCCTACTATTGCCATCCGCTGCTGCTGATGCACTTTTGCACGATGACTGCTGCTGCTATCAATTGTTTTTGTGCTATCTTCTACTGCTGCTGCTATCTATTGAATTTGCAAGTTCATAGTTTATTATAATAGTGTCTAAAAATACCATATTGAGTAGATACTGTCCTTTCACAATGTTGTTGCCATCAACTGAAAGAGCGTAACTCGGTGATTTGTTCAACATATTTGGTAAACAAGGTGGCAATGTCGAAAATGACTTTATGAAAACAATTGTAATTCATCATTTGAAGACCAGAGTAGTACTAGGAATGGAATCGACAGTTGAATCTTGAACCTGAAGGAATTATACCCCTTATAATATCACATGACCTCTGTTCAACCGCCGTCATATGCAAAACGATTGTATATTCATGAGCAGTATAACTCTCATAGTATAGAAAATGATGTTTTGGAGTCACTATTTCTGACTTCCAATTTCACTGAATATATTTATATGTTTCTTATTGTTATAGTATGTATTTATTTAATCTCACCGGTTGTAGAATTTGATGGGTTCGTTGCTCTGTGGAGACGTCTTGCCAAATGGCGTGTAAGTTTTCCTGTCCATCTCCTTTGCTATCACCTTTTGAAGTAAAATACCATTTAACTAAAATAAGATCTAACAGCTTGTCTGTGCCACCTTAACTTTAAAATTCTAACTAAAATACGTCAGTTAAATACACTTACTCATGCATCAAAGGTTAGGAAGGTACATACTACCTTCTTCTTTTTGTTATTAAAGCGGGTTAATCTTTGTGTATTGGCTGATAGTGATTTGTTTACCCAATAAAGTTACTACTATTAGATCTTCTTCTGGTGAATCCCATCTCCAGTAATTTATGTGGTTCTCTTCTTTATTCAAAGTGATGCTTTCAACTGCTAAAATGTAATCAAAAGAGGGACTTGGTTCTAACGTGCTTTAGAATTTTTTCACCTAAATCTTAATTGATTAAAATTTTTTTTCTCAGATATGTGTTCATATAAGTTGCTCTTGCAGTCTCAATGTAAGTCTTGATTATTTGATATAAACAACACAATCTTCTCAATGATTAGTGGTAACGCGGCTCCTGCATATGTTGCAGACTGCAGTAAAGAAAATGATCTCAAAAGAACTGAACTGTACACATTCAAGGGTGTTCTGTTGTTTATTTTCTCACTGCAACCATAATATGTTTGTTCAAAATTGCTCTTATTGGCTGCCATTAAGAGCTGAAGTTCTTTTTTTTTTGTGGGCAGTAGCATGACTTTTTTGTGCAGAAGTTGTTTGCTTATATGTAACTTATGACGAGGGCAGTGTCCTGAATCTTTGATATTTTAAAGGACGATCACAATTGACATAGAGAAAGAAATGATTAGAGCTGCTAGTGAGGCTTCTAAAAAAGATGTTGGTCTATCTTACCATCTATTTATAAGGATCTTTTTTTTTATTCCTTATCTGCATCGTATACTCTCATATCCTGGTACAAGATTTAGATGATATTGGACCGTACCGGAGGCAAGCAAAGCATGTGGATCATGAACTAGCACATGTTGTTTCACTTTGTTTGAAGGTGTGGATGTTACTCTCTTGTTTTTTTTTTCTACATGTATAAGTCACTTAAGTGCATGCCAACTTTTCTTTTCCCTATGCAAATTCCCCTAATCATCCACTATTCCGTGCTCTTCATAATTAAGGCAGCTGAGCTGGGATGGTCCAAGCTTGATGGGAACCTTATGTCCGGGGATGTGGGCTCAATTCCTAAGGGCCAAACAAGTTAGATGACTTGGCCAATGTCAAATGTTGCAACCTTTCATTCTCACCTGTCTTATATATCATGGTTCCATTATGAGCTTCATGAATTATATTTGTAGAAATAAGATACAATACCTCATTGGTTACTCTTGGCAGACATTATATCACAATATTCATGAAAGCTGGTTTTTATGTGCTTATGAAAATTATACGCTCTTAGAATGATGATTTATCCCGTCTGGTCTTCTTGGTCATTAGAATCTTGCAAACTTCATATTGAACGTGTTGTCATATCTCTTACTTGAAATTCTTAGCCTGTTGAGCTGATATAGAAATAAATACCTGGTTTATAGAGCATTGATACCAACCATATAATCATGGAGTGCTACCAGGCAGCAAGTACTCAACCATCAATATCCAAATTTACATCAGATACTCCCAGCAGTCCAGTTGGGTACAATACTACTAGGTCTGATAATTAATCATGCCAATCTACCATCAGAGTTGTTGTTAACTTGCGGTCAAGGATATAAGGTATACACTTTTTTCCTTTATGATACCTTCCTCTATCGAAATGATTCAATATATTTGAAAGAAATTAATGTTATAACTCATCACTAGATAATTATGGATAATAAGAGCCTTCCTCCATTCTTGAAGTTGATGCGATGATGGTTCTTGACATCTATGTTACTTGAGAATCAGTAGCGGACCCAGAACTTTTGTTTAGGGGGGGCAAAAAAATTTTTTGACACTATTGTTCTTTAAAACATTATATTATTTTATATTTTTCAAAAATTTATAAGAGCATTTTACAAATTTTCAAAAGTTTCGGGGGGCCCGGGCCCCCCCGGCCCCCCTCTGCGTCCGCCACTGTTGAGAATACAGGTGTATGTGTAAAACAATTTTCTTTATAAGTTAACTATTTCACCGGTTGTATGTCCAAACCGCCAAAATAGATAAATTTACAAATGTAATTCCGACACATCTGTTTTGGTGGTTGTACAGTAGAACCGGTGAAATAGCAATGTTTATTTGACTAGTTATTCTGTACAACCGCCAAAATATGTGTCCTGTTTTTCTTCTCCAAATGCATCTATTTTGGCGGTTGTACAGAACAACCGGTGAAATAAACGTGGCTATTTCGCTAGTTGTAAAACCGACTAAATCTATTTTGTCGGCCTTTATTTCGCGGCCTCTAACAACCAACAAATAAGTTCGCCTCCTTGACGATATTGTGCACGGTCAAGAGCTTAGATATTACCATATTCGAGTGCTTTTGGATGATTTTGTGTCAGAAAGTGGTGATGTTGGACCGTCAGTGCCTCTACCCGATAGAAGAATAGTGTGTTTTGTACAAACTTGTACAGTTTAAAGGCCAATGAAATTGGTCAAACTCGTGAGGCAGGTAAGTGAACTGAACAATTACTCTTAAATTACTAACTTTTACAGTACAATATAGATTTAAAAGCGTTGTAAACTTAATTAATTAATATATTATGAAAAAGTTGGGCCCAAATATGATAAGATACTAAGATTTGATAAAAGGAAAGGAAAGAATTGTTGTTTGATTTTAGTTTGACATTGAAGCGCTGTGGAATTCACGAAGAATGAGTCGGAGGAAAAAGGAACGAGAAGGAGAGAACGATAAATACTTCTTTCTTTCTGAATGAACAGTACAACACCCACACTACTCACTCTAATGACTTATAAACTTCTAGCACATAACCCGACTAGACAAACAAACTCACTCACCCATACTAAGCCCACTCAACATAACTTAAGCCCAGCTATATAACAAATGCAAAACAATTCAGCCCAAAACCTTAACTGAGCCCACTAACACCTATTCTAACACCCCCCTCTCAAAACTCAGAAGGGTAAAGCTTTTGAGATTTGCAAACACATAAACTAAAAAAAAAAACAGCCAGACAGAAATAATTACATAAGCTAAACTAAGCAGTGCAGTTCTTCGAAGACAAAAATCAAGGAACAGTCAACCGCAGACCCATCTTCCGCATTTGCAGTGGGTAAGCCCTTCCTGGAAGTGTCTTAGTCAAAACGTCCGCCACTTGCTCTTTAGAGGTAACAAACTTCAAGGCCAATAACCCCTTTCGTAACTTCTGCCTCACGAAATGCACATCCAATTCGATGTGCTTTGTCCTTTCATGAAGCACCGGGTTCCTAGCGATATAGATCGCAGCTTGGCTATCTGATCTGACAGCAACTGGTAGGATGTTTTCCACTCCTAGCTCATGAACAACCCTTGTTATCCACTCAGCTCTGCTGTCACATTCCTCATGGCCCTATATTCCGCCTCTGCTGAAGACAAGACAACTGTCGTCTGTTTCTTCGACTTCCATGAAAGGGGACATCCACCAAATTGTATGCAATACCCACTGATTGATCTTCTAGTATTGGGACTGTAACACCCCTAAACTTAAACCTGTAATGACGTCATAACTCGTAGCAATATAAATAGCAAATCGCAGCGGAAAAAATAAAACTATCTAACCTTGGTGTTACACGCCGTCACTCACCCTTGTGAGCAACAAGGCATCCTTACTCTTTCTAACATTACAACTTTTCACGCTGTGATGAACAGATACTGAGCACTCTACTTATTACAAACCAAATCCCACTAAATGAGCAAGTAACTGGAATACAACATCTCCAAAATATAATACATAACAAACCCACAAGTGTTTATAAAAACACAGCGGCTACCCTGTTCCCCGCACTCCGGCTTGTGTATTCTTCAGAGACCTGAAATGTTTGGCCCAATGAAGGGCTCAGCAAACTATGCTGGTATGCTAAATGTAGTCCTAAGTCTTCTAGATTCCTTAAGTCGTTTTAGCCATCTTGACATTAGATTCTTTGCATGAAATACCGGTTTACGATAATAACAGTAACAACTGTAAACACTTAACAAACACATAACAATCCACCTGTAAACACCAGTGTACAATAGTACCCAACACAATAACCACACAACAATAACCAATAATCACACATTAGTAAACCATAACAATAATCAAACAAGATGCGCGTATTAAACTGTGCTTGTTAGTTAGTCACTTGGCTCTTGTCCTTTAACCAATCATTTAACCTTCCCAATTAATTTCCATCACAAGAGTCATGATAAGACAAACCTTAACAACCTGTGAAAATGGACAGTGTGTCCCACTGGGTTCCAAAGGAACCGTTACCAGTAGACCTTATGGCCCTGGATAAATATATGTAATGACCGATCCGGTCGAAACTGTGCACCAACGGCAGTGCATTCCGCCATCCCCGAATGTGGCTGATGGATTTGGAGTGACTCCCTTCTTGAGTCTCTCATAGTGATCACAATACGCAACCAGAAAGTCGAAACGATCTGGATTCCTCTCTTTATAAGTTAGCCCTTTTGTCAGTGACATAATAACCAATACTTGAAATAAGACTATCACATTTGACCCTTGTTAGGTTCAATAATACCTAAAGGTCAGTTAGTCTTTTTTTTCCAGTTTAGATGTATAAACTTTAGTCACAAGACATTCGCGTATAAAATACAACGCAACAGTTTGAGCAATCCCACATACAATATCATTCACATAAAATCACAGATATCTTCTTAAACATTTAAACACACAATGTCTGGACCTTAGGATAATCCTTAGGACATTCAGACCACACAATTAACATACCGTTCACCGTGACAACAGCTAGCTTGACAGTTCACGCTCTAGTAACCTTTCCCGTACGCTGTTGTTTATACATACAATAACGGATAATATTAATACGACTACCCACTAAATATTACAGTATTGTCTCTGTATAGTTTATTCTCGTCGTATAATAACTCTGTATGTTATTTATTTTCCCCTGTTATTTTAACAGTGGTTCTAGATAACCAACCAGTTCATTATTTTATGTGAAACTCACATGTGATAATGAATTCATTTATACGGTATATCTTTACCTCATTAATTATATACTTATAATTATTTCCACCTATCATTTATATTAAATCCCTTGGTCATTTTTTATTATAACCAAAATTATTTTATAAACTTTATATTATATTCCTAATATACCATAATACATTATATTACATAGTTTACCTCCTTTCCTTATTAAATTACAAAACCAATCTTAATATTTCGGTATTATATATTATACCCAACAACTTAATAAATTACTAAACAACCACATATAAATTTCTGGTAATCATATTTGATCCCATTAACTTTTACAACTTACCAAATAACCATATATCTTTATAATTACTAAATTCCCATATCAATTTCGGAAATTGCAAAACAATAATATTATCTTTTATAAATTGCCAAATAACCTTATAACTTTTATAATTCACTATTTACCCACATTAACCTTGGTAAATATTAATTAACCACCTTACTTTTACAAATCACCAAATACTCTTATTATTTCGGTAATTACAAATTAATACCACCAATTTTTCTAGTTTACCAATTAAGCCCATAAGCTCTTTGGTTTAATCATATAATTTCTACATTCATACTTTTATCCCCAAAATTTTATATAAGTTACATATTAACTTATAAACTATAGTTTAAATATTTTATTTCTTTAAATAACCTAAGTAACCCATATCTTTCCTTAAATTACATATCCGCCCATATTAAATTCTATTCTTCATATATACTTCCATAAATTACATATTCACCCAAAACTTTTATAAACTTAATATTTTATGTCATAAATCATTTTATCCCAAAGTTTTTGGTCAACACTTTGACCAAGACTTAATTTCATAATTAATACTCTAATATACCCATAAATTATATGTAATTCGGTTTCACTCCCAAACTTCTTAATAATTATAAAATAGTTCCAAAACTTTATAAATTGCTATTTAAACACTTAAACACTTATTTAAATTCACCAAATTCATAATATTAATCCCTACCTCATATTATATTATAATTATACCAAACAACTCCTTAAGTTCTCGTTTTTTATTATTGGTACTCCAAACTTTTCAAAATTTACATATTAGCCACATAACTTTATAAACTAGCCATTTAAATACTTGTAGCTATTTTTAATATTCCCAAAATTTATAATATAAGTTAATATACCTTTATATTTCGAAAAATCACATTTAACTCATTTAATCCTCGGCTTTAATATGATTTTACCATATAGTTTCCAAAACTTGATTTAAACCTTATGATAAATACTTATAATTGTATATAAGCCATATAACACTTTCTAAAAATTATGCTAATGACTTAGAATGTTTATAACTCAAAATAGGACATTTAATCCTCAATATTTCGGTTTGAATATATATACATCTTAATTAATTTTTGTGACACATATTTATACCTTAAGGTAATAATCTTACCTTATATGTTATAAATTATTTTCCTTGACATTATAATCCTTATATTTTCGGCCTTAATTATTTAAAGGTCATTCATAATTTTTATACCAAAGTTTGAAGCTTAAAATCAAGCTTAAACTTAATAACTTAATAAACCTTAATTATATACTTACTCCTTAAATCAAGACAATCCTTGCACTTGATTTTCTCCTTGAATTCCAAGCTCTCCAAATGCTATCTTGATGAATAATTTTCGTCCTCCTTATGCATATTTAGGACATCTATTTGTTAGACCTCTAACAAAATTATAAGCTTTGGAGTAGTTTTTACAAGAGTTTACCTTAGGAATTTATCAAGGTATTTTTGATACACCTTGTGATGATTGAAAATCCAAGTTTCCTTCATGAAATAATGAAGAGAACATAGGTTTAGAAACTCTAAAATTCGGCACTAATTATAGACACCAGATGGTGGAAGATAGGGATCATCATATCTTACCGAAATTTCCAGATTGCGCACTCTCTCTGCGGTTTTTGTCACCCAGCACTGAAATGACCACCAAAATTAATGATCCTTATATGTCTGGAAAGATAATTCAAAGAGGAACAACTTTGGTGTTGAGAAGATTTTGAGAAAACTTACGGAAAATTCAGAATAACTCCCGAGATGAGACCTATTGAACAGATTTTCTGCTGTGAACCACTTCGCCTTCTTTTATTCACCCAGAACGGAATACACCATGAAAATTAATGATCTTTATATGTATGGAAAGCTAATTCGAAGAGGAACAAGTTTGATGTTGGGAAGATTTCGAGATAACTTACTGAAAATTACAGAATTGCTCCCGAAGTCAGACCTCTTGAACAGATCTGCTACTTGATTCTTGTTTTGTAGAATTAGCTAGGAATTTTGACATAAAATGAAGTTAGAACTTAAACCTCCATTGTTGGAGCTTGAAGCTAGGAAGGAAGAAGAAGAAAAGACAGAGTAAGGGAAAGAACTTACCAGTTCGTGAATGGCAAATGAAGAAGTGAGCCTACGTGAGTTATTAAGGCAAGAAGGCAAAGAGATAAGTTGGAAATTATTGGTATTATTTGATGTATTATTTTTTATGTCTTATTTTTTTGATTAATTTGACTTAGATTTTGGCTACCAAAAGTCTCTTAATTGGGACATATTTTCGGATGATTGATGAGGAAAATAATGGTGACTTGTTGATAATTAAAAGCTAGAGACAAGAGGTATGGTGGTGGTGGTCTTCTTTTGAACTTTGGAGTCAACTAACATGTTAAATCATTCCCCTCCATTCCTTATGTCTTACGACGTTGTTCATGTGCTAAATGACAATTGATTTTTGCTTGATTGGAGGCAAGGAATAATGCTGGTAGGGTTGGTGTTTTATTGACTATAATTGAGATAACCAAACTCCCTTGTTTCTAGTTGATTTCGGTAGTCAATACTACCACTTGAGACTTTGATTTTTGTTTATATGTATAAGTGTAATTAACTTTGTTATTTGTTTGTTGTTGCAGGTGGCAATCGTTTGGAATGAAATGGAGCAGCAGCCCCACCATGTAGTAGACCTACGACAATCACATGCTAGATTGAAATCTCTTTTGTTTGTTTATATTAGCATTAGATTAGGCTTAGCTAGGTACTACTTTTAGTTTTTTTTTATTTGATAATTATAGCACTAACCTTATCTTCTTATGCAGGTACACGTAATGGAGGTTTCCTTGCCATAGTTGATTGCTATAATATCATCTATTATTTACTAAGATGACTCATCATCTACTAACGTTTTTTTTTTGAAGTATAAACAGTTATATATGGCTCATTTTAACGCCTACATTAGGGATCAATTGAGAATTATTTTTGCTTTAATTTCTGTCACATTATTTTTACTAAGACCATACTAATATGTGTAATTGGTTCCAACATTTAATTGGCACATTTTTATTATGAAGAAAGATGAAAGTTTTAAGGTAAAAATGCTGATTTTAGGTACCTTTTTGACCTAAAAATCGCCCCCATATATACTATGAGTTTAGTGTTGCCATCAATTAATTTAGATGGTCATTTTATCCACTTTTAAGTTTATCAATTCGTGGCTTGTTAAAAACTTCAAGACAATTGCGTAAAACGCATTTTTATGACACCCGAAGGTGCGTTTTTGTGCTTTAAGGATTTTTATAGGAATTAATTAGTCGCTATGACTTCCAAGTGTTTATTGATATTGTTTATAGTCAATAATAATATATTAAGGTGTTACATTAAGTTATATGGGGTTATATAAACTTGTAACTCAATTTTCGGGCTAAAGGGGCACTCCCGAGGTAAAAGGAGCGTTAGAATTCCTCCCCCGAGCTCTTTATTTATTTTTGAAGAAGTAGCTTGGGAATTCTCTTTAGAATAATTAATAATGATTTTAGGAACTCTTAGAATAATTTTTATGGAGGTTCGTGCCATCACGGCACTCTTCCTAGGCATTCCCGGGCCTTTATGGGCCCACATCGGGAACTTCCGAGAACTTTGTATTTTTACTCAGTTCTAACTGAGAACTTGTATTTTAAAGATCATAAAGTGATCCTTGGTTAAATTCGTATAATGTCCATAGCTTTTATAATTGTTTAACTTAAGGTCGGGCTTTTAACGCTCGTTTATGACCTTAAGGAGTTTAGGTGCGTTTTTAACGCCCAAGTGTTTATATGTTTCCTTTAATAACCCCTAAATAATATTTATAATTCCTCAAATAATATTTATTTACTTATATTTAATTATTTAAATGTTAGGGGTATTTCAGTCTACCCCCCTTAAAAGGACTTCGTCCCGAAGTCATAATTTATATTTGTTCATCTTATGGAATCAAGTTCCTTATCTATACCCTGTATACCTATCATTCCAGGGTGTCAATATTATATTGACAACTCTATTTTGCATCACTACTCTGAGTGTATATAATTCCTATAACAGATATTCTTTATTTGTGATAGTAATACATCACAGCATAATCACTTAATAATGTAAACAATACGTGTTCCAACTTCCTAGCTATCCCACTCGGTCATCACCACACAAGTGCGATACCAAATCCTCAGTCCTACAGAGTGCAGAGGCGTAAACCCTTGGCAGTGAATCTCTTGTGTGATTGTAGGAATAAATATAAATATACTGTAAAGTAATTAAGTGCTTCAAAACATTCAAGTATTACATAGAACACAACCATAACTTATTTAAGTGTCACATAGGACATATCATTGATCACAAAATGTCACACAGGACATAACCATCTAATTAATTGCACACATGCGCAACAAACAAAACACAAATAATCATACACAAAACCAATATAGACTGCAGATATGCAAGTCGCATGTGGTGCTCTACCCCCCTTAAAAAGGGTTACGCCCACGTACCCCTACAAGTATACACAAAATGATAAGAAAATTGTTGGATACTTGTCTCGCATGGAGTCTTCTAACTCCCATGTCGCCTCTTCAATGTCGTGAGTTTACCACAGAGTTTTGACCATTCTAATGGTCTTAATCCTTGTCTCCCTAGTGTTGGAGTTTATCATGCGAATTGGGGTCTCCTCATATCTAATGTAGGATTTAGCTCGAGTGTCTCGGGCTCTAAGTTATGTGATACACATCGTGCACTCTTCCAACTCAACATATAAGTCTAATCTGTAGGCTAATGGGCCCACTCGCTCCGTAATAAGGTACGGTTCTAGATACTTCGGGCTAGGCTTGCCCTTCTACCCGAATCTAAACATTCTCTTCTTAGGTGAAACTCTAAGGAAGACTCGATCGTCTACTGTGAATTCGAGGTCTCTCCTATGGATGTCAGTATATGACTTTTGTCCGTCTACGAGGTATAGTCCTCAAGAATCTATGTAGTCTTGACATGTTCTCTAGTGCATTAGTATGCTTTTATATTTGAATCCCGCATGTATGGGTGAAGGTGATCTACGATTTTGTAGATTGCCAATACTATTTTATGGCTTGTTTAAATTATTTGTGTATAACACACTTCCATTAATCGCCTCTAGTAGTTGTAATCATCGGCGCTCGGGTCTTGTATTAATTTTGGGCATTCTCAAAATCCCTTTCTTTAGGTTATCATCTTGTGATTCCAGTATTTGAGTTTACTGCCGCCATATACGGCTTTCGTTCTCAATGTAAAGTCTGAGCCACGGTCAAGCCGTGCATCTTATGTATATTATAGAAATATTTCTTGATATTATTGACTCACCAATTATTGGTAGTATATACACGATTATTATCGTCTGTTCATCAGGTATACCACAGTAGGGTTCCTGTTAAGGTTTTTAACAAGGTGTAGTTTCCTCTTAATTAAACATGTTATTGTGGTTGTGAATCAACTCTGCTGAGCATTAATATAATGTTTCTACTCTTTATATTCTACCATGTTTATAGGTGGGTTCCCATTTAATATATTGGGTTCTAATTCATAAAGAAAGACATGGAAGTCGATCTTTCCTTCCAGATGGCAATTTGGCCATAATTTAGGCGGTAGCTAGAGAATACTGCTATTATAAGTAATTTTCTCTTTATCTTATATTTGATTTACCAACACGGTTCATGGGATAATAATAGTTAATATTCCCCTCATATTGATTATTTTTCCACATATGCGGAGTTATTTTTGCTATTTAATCTCCTCGAGGTATCCTAGACAACTCACTCTTAACTTACACAACAACTTCTACAACTCATATACTTCATTATAAAAAAATTATATTAAAATTAGGAACAAATACTTACTTATCGCAGAAATATTTGTGACCACTTGTAAGGAGTCTCAGGAATCATCCAACCCTGACGGGGTCAGCGTCAGTGTTGAACTACCCCTTCCACACCATTTTGTGTTTGGTTTTCCCTTGATCTGACCAGGATCAAGTTCGACCTCCCACGTCAAATATCAAACAATCACATAATTGTTATCTTCCAAATTTTATCTTATTAAACTTTGTGACGTGGTGAGTACTACATTTTCTCTTGACCACAATATAACTAATCCAATATATGTTATATCCTATACTCGAATCTAGTGTATTTCCAAATCCCCGGTACTATATTCCTTGATCAAATCATCAAGCGGGGAAGCCAGTTTTTCCTCTTGGCTTAAAAGGTAGATTCTTACTAAGGCATTTAGGCTCGTAATGTCTAGTAACTATATCCATCAATCATTTCAACTCTTAAATCCATCATACAAGTAATAAATTCCGTCATGGACTTGCATACTTTAGAATACTCTCTTCACTTTAAAAGCTTATCCAGTATTTCTCCTATCAGGGCTTGATTATTGCCTATACCTGATTATCATCAGTTGGAGCAAGGACAGTCACAGTTAGACTTCAAGAAAAGTTTCATGACTCCATCCACAACTACAGTTCCATAAAGTATCATTTCCTCCACCTTAACGCTTAGCTTTTTCCTTATTCCATCTAAAATCCATAATTCAGGTGGATCATATTTTCACCCTAGTCAAGTATCTCTTAATATTAGTACCATCTCAAACTAAGGTTTTACAATTTGAATCCTACTATTTGGTAATAGGACAATCAAGGCTTATTGTTTGTTTCTATCTCTTAGAAACATGGTTAATCCACTAGCTCAATGGCTTCCAACATAGGTCAATTAGGTGTATCAATAAAGAATTTAGAATCACAGGGTTTAGTATATAACGTTAGGACGGTTTACGTATAAAACAATGGTTACAAACCTAGGGCATGTTTCCCTACTTTTATATTTAACTTATACTCATTTTGTATATATATACGTTTCACACTTTTTATATAACTTACACTGCCTTCATTGCAGGTGCAAGAAGAGTTATTCGTTACTATGTTCATACTAAAGTTTATACTACATACGTTTTAACTTTAGTTGATTTATTGCGATCCTTTATTCGCATTATAATTTAAGCTGTTATAGCAGGCATATACTCGTATAGATTCATAAGGTTAATGTAGGACATGTGTCTCAAAATAGGGTAGGTATATTAATGATGCTTTAGCCCTCTGAAACGTATCAATACCCTCAATGTTTTAGGTTAATAACCTCCAAATTATATTTATATATATAGCATTTGGTTGTGCTAATTAGGTAACCCTCCCCCACTTTAGAAAATATATATTCAAGATTTGTTCTCTCCCTTTTTTAACTGGGAGTCCAGCGTTGTTATATATTGGTACTAGCTGAGACCCTTGGTATTTGCTCAGGTATTTCAAAACCCGTGCTTATCCATTATGGATGTTTAGTCATATTGTTGAGATTCCGTTTCTCAATTGTCATACTTCGAGGTTTCTCACTATCTATCAGCTCTCAAAGTTTATAAGAGATTGTAAGATTTCCTAAACTCGCACTGAGCGGTAAGCTCGGTGCCTGGGTATCCCATAAAATTCCAGTGTTTGCTCTTTACGTGAGCTCTTTTGACAGTTCCTGTAGTCTTAAGTATTTATATTAATTAATGTATTCCCGTTCATGACATCTGCTCGTCATTTAGGCAGGTCATAATTTGTAGTTAAGTATTTCTTGAGTAGGATCATACGGGGTCAAAGTACTTGGCATTATGCCTCGGGATATTCCCGACCTTCACTCATAGGCTCAGGTGACCACGGTCTTTTAGATAAGGGAAAACAAATATCAAGGTATCTTATTATGTGAGAGGTTACCCACAGTAGGTCTCTCTAAATTTTGATACTCACTAATCACATATATAAGTCTCATCGACTGGTACTATAAACACATATTTATGCATCATGCATTTAGTTTAGGTTCTAGGCTTACCGGTTTCGCGCTAAGCGCTAGCTTCAGCGCTTGAAGTTCCCATTGAGTACTGGGCATTTCTTTCTGGAATTATCTCCTTTCCCTTCTGGATCTCGGATGAGGATGGCTGTCCTCCCGGTCCTGTAGTATAAGTATTAGTCTGCGGCGCTTGACCTCCTCCTCCGGGTCCGCCTGTTTCCACAGCCGGTGTTCTCTGCGAGTCTCTAGCTCCTTTGTATACTCGACTCCCTGGATTGGAAAAGCATTCATACTCCCGGTGACCCTCCTTTTTGCAATAACGGCACTCCACCTTTCTTCCCGCGCAATCTACGCCTGGGTGATCTTTTCCACAAAGTTTACAGTAATAGTGACGTCGGGTTGGCTTGTTGCCTCTAGGTGGTGCTGTCCTTAGTGGCTTAGCATCAATAGCTGAGCCGGTCAGACGAGGGACCTGCTCCTTCGTCTTCTGACCATGGGAATTCTTCTGTCCCATCTTCCTTTCAAAGGATTTCTTCCGCTTCTTGCAGTAACCGCCAGGGGTTGCTCCATCATCATCTCCTTCAGTACTTTTCCTTTTCTTTCTTTCTGAGTCAGAGTGGTTGACTCCTGGTATATTGTCCATAAACTGGTGATCCGCACGTAGTACTGGTCAACTGTTTGTCTCCCTTGGATTAAGGTCTTGATCTCCTGCTTTTCTTCTCTGCTTTATGTGTTCAGGATAGTACTTCTCCCGCAACACTTCTACGAACTCAGTCCATTCAAATTCCGGTGTAGCTCTACGGTGGCCCTCAATAGTCCACCACCAAATGTCAGCTGCGCCCTTCAGGTTGTATGGCGATGTCGACCTGTTGGTCTTCTGGAACTCCGACAGTCTTGAACGCCTTCTGGTGCTCTGCAATGAACTTCTCCAGTGCGGCGGGGTCTGGTTCCCCTGAGTAAGTTGGTACTTTTGCGCCTGCAACGCTCTTCAACCAGTTGGTTTCTCTGGGCCGCGGCGGGTGGGGTACGGCTCCCATAAATTGTACTCGTGGCTGCAGCGTGAAAGTTGCCATGGCTGCTATTAGGTCTTGTACTGTTGGAACATCCGCCGGTGTCTTGCTACTGCTGCCGTCTGCACTGCTGTCTCCTCGTGGTCCTTCGCTGGTCGACATCTAAGATAGTATATTTTTATTTCTACTCGGTTGCTACACCGTATCACATACACAATCAAAAACATGTAAGAAAGCTAACTACTAGCAATAAAATATCCCTAGGGTTTTTTTCTTTCTAGGTCACGAATCCTCACAGACGTTTCCCGTAACCCAATATTCCTATGCTCATTGTCCTAGACTCAGTATCTTTCATCAGAGCGGTACTCCGCTCTGATACCACTTTGTAACACCCCTAAACTTAAACCTGTAATGACGTCATAACTCGTAGCAATATAAATAGCAAATCACAGCGGAAAAATAAAACTATCTAACCTTGGTGTTACACGCCGTCACTCACCCTTGTGAGCAACAAGGCATCCTACTCTTTCTAACATTACACTTTTCACGCTGTGATGAACAGATACTGAGCACTCTACTTATTACAAACCAAATCCCACTAAATGAGCAAGTAACTGGAATACAACAATCTCCAAAATATAATACATAACAAAACCCACAAGTGTTTATAAAAACACAGCGGCTACCCTGTTCCCCGCACTCCGGCTTGTGTATTCTTCAGAGACCTGAAATGTTTGGCCCAATGAAGGGCTCAACAAACTATGCCGGTATGCTAAATGTAGTCCTAAGTCTTCTAGATTCCTTAAGTCGTTTTAGCCATCTTGACATTAGATTCTTTGCATGAAATACCGGTTTACGATAATAACAGTAACAACTGTAAACACTTAACAAACACATAACAATCCACCTGTAAACACCAGTGTACAATAGTACCCAACACCAATAACCACACAACAATAACCAATAATCACACATTAGTAAACCATAACAATAATCAAACAAGATGCGCGTATTAAACTGTGCTTGTTAGTTATTAGTCACTTGGCTCTTGTCCTTTAACCAATCATTTAACATTCCCAATTAATTTCCATCACAAGAGTCATGATAAGACAAACCTTAACAACCTGTGAAAATGGACAGTGTGTCCCACTGGTTCCAAGGAACCGTTACCAGTAGACCTTATGGCCCTGGATAAATATATGTAATGACCGATCCGGTCGAAACTGTGCACCAACGGCAGTGCATTCCGCCATCCCCGAATGTGGCTGATGGATTTGGAGTGACTCCCTTCTTGAGTCTCTCATAGTGATCACAATGCGCAACCAGAAAGTCGAAACGATCTGGATTCCTCTCTTATAAGTTAGCCCTTTTGTCAGTGACATAATAACCAATACTTGAAATAAGACTATCACATTTGACCCTTGTTAGTTCAATAATACCTAAAGGTCAGTTAGTCTTTTTTTTCCAGTTTAGATGTATAAACTTTAGTCACAAGACATTCGCGTATAAAATACAACACAACAGTTTGAACAATCCCACATACAATATCATTCACATAAAATCACAGATATCTTCTTAAACATTTAAACACACAATGTCTGGACCTTAGGATAATCCTTAGGACATTCAGACCACACAATTACATACCGTTCACCGTGACAACAGCTAGCTTGACAGTTCACGCTCTAGTAACCTTTCTCGTACGCTGTTGTTTATACATACAATAACGGGTAATATTAATACGACTATCCACTAAATATTACAGTATTGTCTTTGTATAGTTTATTCTCGTCGTATAATAACTCTGTATGTTATTTATTTTCCCCTGTTATTTTAACAGTGGTTCTAGATAACCAACCAGTTCATTATTTTTGTGAAACTCACATGTGATAATGAATTATCATTTATACGGTATATCTTTACCTCATTAATTATATACTTATAATTATTTCCACCTATCATTTATATTATATCCCTTGGTCATTTTTTATTATAACCAAAATTATTTTATAAACTTTATATTATATTCCCTAATATACCATAATACATTATATTACATAGTTTACCTCCTTTCCTTATTAAATTACAAAACCAATCTTAATATTTCGGTATTTATATATTATACCCAACAACTTAATAAATTACTAAACAACCACATATAAATTTCCGGTAATCATATTTGATCCCATTAACTTTTACAACTTACCAAATAACCATATATCTTTTATATTTACTAAATTCCCATATCAATTTCGGAAATTGCAAAACAATAATATTATCTTTTATAAATTGCCAAATAACCTTATAACTTTTATAATTTACTATTTACCCACATTAACCTTGGTAAATATTAATTAACCACCTTACTTTTACAAATCACCAAATACTCTTATTATTTCGGTAATTACAAATTAATACCACCAATTTTTCTAGTTTACCAATTAAGCCCATAAGCTCTTTGGTTTAATCATATAATTTCTACATTCATACTTTTATCCCCAAAATTTTATATAAGTTACATATTAACTTATAAACTATAGTTTAAATATTTATTTCTTTAAATAACCTAAGTAACCCATATCTTTCCTTAAATTACATATCCGCCCATATTAAATTCTATTCTTCATATATACTTCCATAAATTACATATTCACCCCAAAACTTTTATAACTTAATATTTTATGTCATAAATCATTTTATCCCAAAGTTTTTGGTCAAACACTTTGACCAAGACTTAATTTCATAATTAATACTCTAATATACCCATAAATTATATGTAATTCGGTTTCACTCCCAAACTTCTAATAATTATAATAGTTCCAAAACTTTATAAATTGCTATTTAAACACTTAAACACTTATTTAAATTCACCAAAATTCATAATATTAATCCCTACCTCATATTATATTATAATTATACCAAACAACTCCTTAAGTTCTCGTTTTTTTTTATTATTGGTACTCCAAACTTTTCAAAATTTACATATTAGCCACATAACTTTATAAACTAGCCATTTAAATACTTGTAGCTATTTTTAATATTCCCAAAATTTATAATATAAGTTAATATACCTTTATATTTCGAAAAATCACATTTACTCATTTAATCCTCGCGTTTTAATATGATTTTACCATATATTTCCAAAACTTGATTTAAACCTTATGATAAATACTTATAATTGTATATAAGCCATATAACACTTCTAAAAATTATGCTAATGACTTAGAATGTTTATAAACTCAAAATAGGACATTTAATCCTCAATATTTCGGTTTGAATATATATACATCTTAATTAATTTTTGTGACACATATTTATACCTTAAGGTAATAATCTTACCTTATATGTTATAAATTATTTTCCTTGACATTATACCTTATATTTTCGGCCTTAATTATTTAGAGGTCATTCATAATTTTTATACCAAAGTTTGAAGCTTAAAATCAAGCTTAAACTTAATAACTTAATAAACCTTAATTATATACTTACTCCCTTAAATCAAGATAATCCTTGCACTTGATTTTCTCCTTGAATTCCAAGCTCTCCAAATGCTATCTTGATGAATAATTTTCGTCCTCCTTATGCATATTTAGGAGATCTATTTGTTAGACCTCTAACAAAATTATTAATAAGCTTTGGAGTAGTTTTTACAAGAGTTTACCTTAGGAATTTATCAAGGTATTTTTGATACACCTTGTGATGATTGAAAATCCAAGTTTCCTTCATGAAATAATGAAGAGAACATAGGTTTAGAAACTCTAAAATTCGGCACTAATTATAGACACCAGATGGTGGAAGATAGGGATCACCATATCTTACCGAAATTTCCAGATTGCGCACTCTCTGCGGTTTTTGTCACCCAGCACTGAAATGACCACCAAAATTAATGATCCTTATATCTGGAAAGCTAATTCAAAGAGGAACAACTTTGGTGTTGAGAAGATTTTGAGAAAACTTACGGAAAATTCAGAATAACTCCCGAGATGAGACCTATTGAACAGATTTTCTGCTGTGAACCACTTCGCCTTCTTTTATTCACCCAGAACGGAATACACCATGAAAATTAATGATCTTTATATGTATGGAAAGCTAATTCGAAGAGGAAAAAGTTTGATGTTGGGAAGATTTCGAGATAACTTACTGAAAATTACAGAATTGCTCCCGAAGTCAGACCTCTTGAACAAATCTGCTACTTGATTCTTGTTTTGTAGAATTAGCTAGGAATTTTGACATAAAATGAAGTTAGAACTTAAACCTCCATTGTTGGAGCTTGAAGCTAGGAAGGAAGAAGAAGAAAAGACAGAGTAAGGGAAAGAACTTACCAGTTCGTGAATGGCAAATGAAGAAGTGAGCCTACGTGAGTTATTAAGGCAAGAAGGCAAAGAGATAAGTTGGAATTATTGGTATTATTTGATGCATTATTTATGTCTTATTTTTTTGATTAATTTGACTTAGATTTTGGCTACCAAAAGTCTCTTAATTGGGACATTTTCGGATGATTGATGAGGAAAATAATGGTGACTTGTTTGATAATTAAAAGCTAGAAGACAAGAGGTATGGTGGTGGTCTTCTTTGAACTTTGGAGTCAACTAACATGTTAAATCATTCCCCCCATTCCTTATGTCTCACGGTTGTTCATGTGCTAAATGACAACTGATTTTTGCTTGATTGGAGGCAAGGAATAATGCTGGTAGGGTTGGTGTTTTATTGACTATAATTGAGATAACCAAACTCCCTTGTTTCTAGTTGATTTCGGTAGTCAATACTACCACTTGAGACTTTGATTTTTGTTTATATGTATAAGTGTAATTAACTTTGTTATTTTGTTTGTTGTTGCAGGTGGCAATCGTTTGGAATGAAATGGAGCAGCAGCCCCATGTAGTAGACCTACGACAATCACATGCTAGATTGAAATCTCTTTTGTTTGTTTATATTAGCATTAGATTAGGCTTAGCTAGGTACTACTTTTAGTTTTGTTTTTATTTGATAATTATAGCACTAACCTTATCTTCTTATGCAGGTACACGTAATGGAGGTTTCCTTGCCATAGTTGATTGCTATAATATCATCTATTATTTACTAAGATGACTCATCATCTACTAACGTTTTTTTTTTGAAGTATAAACAAGTTATATATGGCTCATTTTAACGCCTACATTAGGGATCAATTGAGAATTATTTTTGCTATAATTTCTGTCACATTATATTGTACTAAGACCATACTAATATGTGTAATTGGTTCCAACATTTAATTGGCACATTTTTATTATGAAGAAAGATGAAAGTTTTAAGGTAAAAATGCTGATTTTAGGTACCTTTTTGACCTAAAAATCGCCCCCATATATACTATGAGTTTAGTGTTGCCATCAATTAATTTAGATGTTCATTTTATCCACTTTTAAGTTTATCAATTCGTGGCTTGTTAAAAACTTCAAGACAATTGCGTAAAACGCATTTTTATGACACCCGAAGGTGCGTTTTTGTGCTTTAAGGATTTTTATAGGAATTAATTAGTCGCTATGACTTCCAAGTGTTTATTGACATTTTTTATAGTCAATAATAATATATTAAGGTGTTACATTAAGTTATATGGGGTTATATAAACTTGTAACTCAATTTTCGGGCTAAAGGGGCACTCCCGAGTAAAAGGAGCGTTAAGAAATTTCCCCCCCCGCTCTTTATTTATTTTTGAAGAAGTAGCTTGGGAATTCTCTTTAGAATAATTAATAATGATTTTAGGAACTCTTAGAATAATTTTTATAGAGGTTCGTGCCATCACGGCACTCTTCCTAGGCATTCCCGGGCCTTTATGGGCCCACATCGGGAACTTCCGAGAACTTTGTATTTTTACTCAGTTCTAACTGAGAACTTGTATTTTAAAGATCATAAAGTGATCCTTGGTTAAATTCGTATAATGTCCATAGCTTTTATAATTGTTTAACTTAAGGTCGGGCTTTTAACGCTCGTTTATGACCTTAAAGAGTTTAGGTGCGTTTTTAACGCCCAAGTGTTTATATGGTTCCTTTTAATAACCCCTAAATAATATTTATAATTCCTCAAATAATATTTATTTACTTATATTTAATTATTTAAATGTTAGGGGTATTTCAGGGACACCCAGCCCAGCCCAGTCTGAATCACAGAAGCAGTGAGTGAGAAATCATTCATGGAATTAAAGAACAAACCGTAATTAAGAGTACCTTTAATGTAACTAAGAACATGCAGGGCTGCCTTATAATGCAAGTCTGTAGGGCTACTAAGAAACTGACTCAAAACCTGTATGGTAAAGCTAAGATCTGGCCTACTATGAGCTAAATAGCTGATTCTGCCTACCAGTCTCCTATACACGAAAGGATCAGCCAATGGCTTGCCATCATCCTATCTCAGTCTCAGATTACTGTCCAGTGGACTAACTGCAGTTCTTCCTTATGAATTATCAAATTCTCTAAGAAGATCTTCACAATATTTCCTCTGAGTTAATATTACCCCTACTGTTGTATGCAGAAACTGAATTCCCAAGAAAAGATTTATTCTACCAAGATCTTTGATCCTAAACTGCTTATGTAACTCATGTTTAACCAATTTTATCAGAGAAAGATCAATTCATGTTACTAATATATCGTCTACATAAACCACAAGAAAACAAACCTTATTATTCTCATGCCTAGTAAACAATGAATAATCATTCAAAGATTGCAAGAAACCAAGAGATTTAAGAAAAAACACTTAATTTGTGATGCCACCGTCTGGAGGCTTGTTTCAGACCGTAGAAAAGACTTATTTAACTTACAAACATTGCCTGAACCCTCCTCCTTATGACCTTTGGGTATTTGCATGTATACATCCTCATCTAAGTCCCCATGCAGAAAAGCATTATTAATATCTAATTGACTTATCAACCAGTTTCTTTTAGTAGCTATGATAACCAAGGCTTTGATAGTAGTAAATTTGACCACAGGGGAAAACGTCTCCAAATAATCTATCCCATATCTGGTGTAACCCTTTGCTACTAACCTTGCCTTGAACCTTTCAATGCTACCATCAGCCTTACATTTAATCTTGTAGATCCACTTACATTTTACTGGTTTTATCTCTTTGGGCAAATCTACCAAATCCCAAGTGTTGTTTCTATCTAATGCAGCAAACTCATCATTCATAGCATTCTGCCACCTAACATCCTTAACAACTTGATCATAACAGTTTGGTTCTATTGGTCTATTTGATTCTGTGTACAAACAGGTATGTGCAGTGCTTTCAGCTAAGACAAGTCCTACTGTGTGACACAGATTACCAGGTTCAAGAATGCAATCAGAATCATCAGAGATAACAGCTCTATCATCTTTGTCAGATAAGTGCAGATTAGAAGAATTAGCACTAGTAATTCTATCCCTCAATATTTCAGAGAAACAATCAGAAGTATAGCAAATAGAGGAAACAACAAATTCAAACTTATCTCTTTTTGCTGTTGAAGATCCCACAACATAGTCCTCTAGATGCTTGGGCAGGTTCCTGGATCTCTCTGACCTTCTCAGCCTATGTCCCTCATTTCCTTCACTCCTTAAGTGCATCTCTCCTCAAGTGTCTCTTATGCAAGAATGGGACCGGTCTTTCTGATTGAGCCATCCTCATGCCTTTCTTCTTGTATCTGCTGAATGGGACTGGTCTCCCTGATTGAGCCATCCTCATGCCTTTCTTCTTGTATCTGTTGTTGACTTAGGAACTTCTGTCCTTCTTATCTATTACTTGGCTCGGCATGGTTAGTTTCATTAAATAACAAAGGAGAATCATCCTCGGGAAATACAAGATCCTTTTGAAGCATAACAGGTATAACTTCTATGCTATGGGTCTAATTTGTTTTTATCTAAAGGGATAGATTTCTTCATGGAAAATGACATCCCTATTGTATATTATCCTCTTTTATCCAAGTCATAGAGTTTATACCCCTTTTTATCCTGTCCATATCCTATGAAAACACACTTATTGGATCTTGGCAGAAACTTATCATGCTGATTTTTGTTCACATTTGCAAAGCACAAACAACCAAAACTCTTAAGCATAGAATAATCTGGTTTCCTTCCATAAATGTTCAAAAGGAGTTTTATCTTCCACACTAGTTAGGAGCATTATATTTATCAAATAGGTTGTGGTTAGGATACTTTCACCCCAAAACATTTTAGGAAGGGAGGAATGAAACATTAAGGCTCTAGCGGTCTCTAGAATATGCCTTGTGCTTTCTCTCGGCCACCCCATTCTGTTGGGGAGTATATGGACAGGTGGTTTAGTGCTTTATTCCCTTTAACTTAAAGAACTCAATCCCAGCCTTAAAACTTCCAAGTTCATGGGCTTTTTCAGACCTAACACATTTAACCCTCCTATCAAACTGATTCTCAACCATGTTAATAAAGCTTATGATGAGACCAAACAATTCTGATTTAATACTGCACACTTGAGTCCAAGTGACTCGACTTTTGTCATCGACAATTGTAAGGAAATAGGAGTAGCCATCATGAGTGTTAAGATTATATGGGCCCCAAAGATTAATGTGAATTAGCTCAAAAATGTCCTTAGTTTTTATTGAACTGGAAGGGAAAACTAATATGTGGCTCTTGGCCCTATTACATGGTTCACATACAAAAGGAATATGCATATCATGTTGACCAACTAAGTCTAACTTTGTCAACTTTTCTTTAGGCAAGTGCCCAAGTCTACAATGCCAAAGAGCTAAAGAATTACTTTTACATGATTTTTCTGTTTTCACTAAAACATCTCTTTCAGTTTCCACACTAAAACATCTCTTCCTTGTCTCATCACATGTTTTGTTAAGCACATAAAGACCCTTATGAACTCGGCCAATCTCCAATACCTCCTTGGTCTCATAGGCCAAACACAGCAGTTAGGGTTAAAACATAGTTTACCATTCATTTGACTGGTGAGTTTACTAACTGATATCAGACTAAATTTGAAGGTGGGACAAACAAAACATCTCTGAGAGTGATTAGTTTGTTTATTCTAACACTTCCCATTATTCTAACCAGCTGGGGATGCCCATCAGGCATCCCAACTGTGTGTGCTTTATCAAGAAATATTATATCATGAAAAACAGATAAGTTACCACACATGTGATCCGAGGCACCACTATCTATGATCCAATCAGAACATTTATAAACAGAATCATCGCAAGCATTCAAAATATTGTAAGTACTGTGTGTCCAATTAGTATAATTCTTGGTCAAGAAGTTACCAATAAAGCCACAGTTGGCTTCTGCGCCTTTTGAATCCTTGTCGCTGATTTTTGATCTGCTAATGTATGCGAGTAACTGATTCACTTGTTCTGTAGTGAGAGTACCTCCTAGGGGATCTTTGGTTGGTTCATCTTTCTACTCATTAGTGTTGTTTGCTTAATGTTTTTCCTTCCTCTATAAACTTTCTTTCCCAAATCGCCATCCAGGAGGATACCCGTGCTTCTGGTAACATTTTTCTTCTGTGTGACCGGCCTTGTTGCAGAAGGTGCACTGAAGCCCAGGTCATCTCGCTCCAGTGCTTTGCCCACGTCCAATGTTTTTCTTCCTTGATTTACTGAGAAGGTTGTCGGGGAATCAACTCCAGTGTCTGGGGATGAAGACAAATTCTTCTGTCGTTCGTGTTGGATCAGAATGGAGAAAGCCTGTTCGACGTCGGAAGTGGGGAGATCATCAGGATAGTTTCTCTCACTCCTGCTGTATCGATCATGGAGACCCATTAAGAACTTAATGAGTCTTTGGTTCTTGATGTAATCCTTCAGAGCGCCATCATCACACAGGCACAAGCAGGAAGAGAAGTCACAACATTGATCTCGTCCCATATACCTCGAAGCTTGGCAAAATAATCTCCTATTGAATCGCCACCTTGAAGAACGCTGATTAGTCTGTGCTCCAAATGGTACATCCGGGTGGCGTCGACTTGGTCGTATCTTGCGCTTAGATCCTCCCAAATTCTAGCCGCCGCATGACCAAACAGCACTGTGTCGGCAACTTTCTTCTCAAGACTCATTAATATCCAGGACCGGATCATATTGTCGCATCTTGTCCATGCCTGCGCCCGTATATCACAATCTGCCAGTTTTTCTAGGGTTCCCGTCACAAACCCTAACTTATTCTTCGATCCCAGTGCGATCTCCACCTGGTGCTTCCATCGGGAGAACCCCAAGACCCCCGTCGTATTTCATGGCCAAAGATAACCCAGGGTGATCGGAGCTTGATAGGTAGAGGGCATCCCCAATGTCTATCGTCACAGTACTGCTACTCACTGATTCTTGACCCGTGGCACCGATCTGAGATCCTGGAGTAACGTCGTCCCCTTTTGGCTGATGTTCCGCCATTGGAGTGTTGCGAAGAGTGATACAGACGCGGTGGAGCAAGAATCCGACAATTCCAACTTATCCCCAATCTTAGGGCAAGGTTCCTCCGATGATCAAAATGAGAACGAAAAAGAAAAGAATCGACTCAAGAGCTAGATCCCATGATCTTTATGCTCTGATACCATGTTTGATTTCAGTTTGACATTGAACTGCTGTGGAATTCGCGAAGAATGAGTCGGAGGAAAAATGAACGAGAAGGAAGAACGATGAATACTTCTTTCTTTCTGAAATGAACAGTACAACACTCACACTACTCACTCTAATGACTTATAAACTTCTAGCACATAACCCGACTAGAAAAACAAACTTACTCACCCATACTAAGCCCATTCAACATAACTTAAGCCCAGCTACATAACAGATGCAAAACAATTCAGCCCAAACCTTAACTGAGCCCACTAACACCTATTCTAACAATTGATGCATTAGTTTCATCAAAGGCATCCATCACTTTCATGGTTAGAGATAAATTAGTGCTGCATGACATACTTGATGCCTTGTCTCCTAATTTGAGAAAGCTGCACTCATCAGTTGTCACTACTGTTGACGCCACCTGACTATGATGCGATTATGCTGACGGTCGATAAGATGATATTTCACTATGATCACGGTTCCAACATATATATGACCGATTTTATGGACCTATTCAATAGGGATTGGTTGAATATCAATCATCGTCCATGTTGTGAATGACTGCTACCTTGTACCTATTTGAATAAAATTTTAAATTAGTATAGTTGAAAGTTAAATCACTAATTTTATTGTCTTTATGGTGCAGACATGTGTAGTATAAGGTACTTCAAGTGCATGACAATGACCATTTTGGTTACTTGTGTCTTGCTATGTGCTCCGAAGCTACAAATGTCAAGTGGCCTCGAGGGCCTTATGCAATACTTGAAAACTACAATATATAATTGTGGAACACATCTATCTACATTATGCTACTAGTTCATCAAGGGTAAGTTCTTCATCTGTTTCTTAGTATGTTAAATTTAGAATTTGTGCTACTTGTATAATGATCATTTAATTGAATTCAATTAATGTTATTATAATTCGTGAGCAACCGACACCGTCTTTACTAAATTTGTCCCTAAAGCACCCAAGGAATTGTAGTTTTGCTCACTTGGTAGGAATGCCAAGAAACCAATGATAGTGCATGTGCTGTCGAAGTTAGTAGCTTATCTCGTACAATAATCTTTATTACTTAATCTATTGGTTCAAAACTTGCAACTTACGGTGTATATTAAACTATATGTATAGTTTAGTGCCTTTAAAGCTGCAATGATGACATTGCAAAGACCAGTGAAAAATGACAAGATCTCGTGGAACAATGTCAATGTATTCTTTATTAATTGGTGTAGTTTTGTAAATACTTGTTAGCAAATATTGATAGTAGATCTTGAAAGAATGATAGTGATCATATATGTATATACGTATAGTGTCCAGTGCAGCCTGGAGGTTCTGAATATGGATACTACGTCATGAGATTTATGCATGACATAGTAGGAGCATCGACAGTTTTGCCACAAAACTTGTTAAACAAGGTAAGATTTTTTGATAGTGTTGGTTACATACCTTTATCTATTGTTACACTTGTTGTTTCTAATTAGTGTTGCTTTTTTAAGTCAAGGGTTTTGAACAGTTAGTATCAGATTATGAAGATCAACACATTGTCGAGATTCTTGAGGATTAGGCGGAATACGTTACCACAAATTTCGCTAATTCATTTTGTATTTCTAGCTGAATAGTTATAACTCATCACATAAGTAGTTGATGTGATGGTAGTAGTGAAGTGCAGTGAGGATATTTTCATTGTAATAGTTTGGTATAACAATGTAAACTTTTTTTCTACTTCTATGATTAGTTTAATTGTTATGTAATTGTGATGTTGTAGCACCCCATTGATGGTGGCCACTTTTATGAATTTGTGAATGTGAAATGGAGCGCCCCTCTACGGTGACAGTGTTATACAAGTGATATACATGTTTGCTTGAACAATGAGGTGTGTGTAGTGCATATATAAGCTAGGATGAAAAAAAGTCTATTTCGATAGTTCTTAGCTAAGAATCGCCAAGATAGGTACCGAAATAGGACAACCAACCCACAAGTTCAACCCTTATGGGTCGGACGTTTATAACCCAAACTCTATGGTTGCTCGACAATTTCCTAAACTCTCTAAAATTGACTGACCCAAAGGACCAACCTAGAGGGGCTGGTCGACAGTTTTCCAAACTCTCTGGAATCGACCGACCCAAACGGACCAACCCATATGGGTTGAATGCCTATTTCGGTGGTTATGGGGTTACAACCACCAAAATAGGTTAGCCAAAGTTCTTGATTTTGACGAGCACCTATTTCGGCGGTTGTGTATAGAACCGATGAAATAGACTCCCAAACCTATTTCAACAGTCATCATTTTGGCGGTTCAAAACCGCCAAAATAGGCTATTTGGAATTGTCTACATAGATTGTTTTTCTACTAGTGAGTGACGAGAGAGTGTCCAAATCAGAGTGACTTTGAGGAAGGCAATTTTCCTTATGGGTTGCGGTTATGAGCAGATTGGAAGATAAGCATGGGGCATGGTAGTTTGGGGAATTGGGTGACAATAGGTTCACTTATGAGAAAGAGTAGATTGTGAGGATACTTTAGAGCTAGAGAGTCGCTCTGATGAGGTTATGTCTGTTTTAACAGCAGGTGACAACATGAGGGTCTTGTAGGGGCAAGAAGCGCAAGTTTGACAAGATTATACAAAATGGTACACTTGAAGAAATTTAGAACTTGGGGAAGCTAGAAGAAGATAAAAAGAAAGGTAGGGTGGTGTTAGAAGTTAGAACAACTTCGATTAACTAGAACAATTCAGATGTGACTTTGCGGGAGACTCAAAGTTGCCTGCATAAATGATTTGTTTAGTAGCTAACTACAGGGGTTTAGGTGCTTCCCGTATAATTAGTCGGAGCTAGGTTTTGGCCCAGGGAAAAGTGCATGGGTTTGTGGTTTTGTTAGTAGCTAAGGTGAGATGTTTATATATGATCCATTTATGTGAACAACTGCTAAGACATTTAGGTTGTGTGTGGGTTGAGTTGTTTTAGGTAATTGGGGACAGTGTGAAACTCTTGTTGATTTCATCTAGGTGTGTGAGTTGTCTGGTCTTTGGCGTTGGGGAGTGTCAGGTGTGGAGAGGTACAAAAGTGGGAGGTTGGTTTGTCTGGTTGGAGCGCTCGAGACTGTGGTGTCATATTTATCAGGGTCTATATGCTCCTGTTGAATCATGCCGACTATTGATTGTGATGTGGCGTTTTCACAGCAGCTTGGGGAGAACGGTATGTGGGATTGGACTGAACTATTCATTAACATGTGGGCAAGGACAGTGCTATATGGTTGGGTTCAAGTGTGGTTTGGGTTTTGAATTACAAGATCACATCTAGGGGCTCGATTGTTCCAATACTATGGGAAAATGGCTATTTCTCAGCGTGTTGGCATGTGCTATGGGCTGGTGCGACTATTCTTAATGGCAAGCCCCGAGGTTTGCACCTTGCTTGTAAGATATGGATTGGTAAAAATATCATAAGTTGTGAAAATGTTGTAGGTTTTATCTTAGATTAGATGTTATTACAGGAGTAACAGTGTTGATTAGTTTCATATTAGCCCACCTCTTAGGGGGTTCAACGATTGTATTCACATTGGTTGCCTGCCGATGTGCTGAATGCTGATACGGCTAGTAACTCATTGATGTATGCTGGGTAAAACGGTGGTGATGGCGGATGTACAATGCTAGTGTTTTTTATTTTTATTTTTGCAGGATAGTTGAAATTGGTAGGGAAACCTATCATTATGATCTTGTTTTGCTTTGTGACGACAACCATGCACCACTTATTTCGCATTCCCGAAGGAACCCCTCCCTTTCAAGAGGATTCACGACATGTCAAGTCTTGGTAAGGTTCTTCGCTTTGCATCGAATTAATCCACATGCTCCACTCCACCGCTTGTGCGGGCCCCCCGTCAATTCCTTTGAGGTTCATTCTTGCGAACGTACTCCCTAGACGAGATACTTAACGTGTTAACTACAACACTTCACAGGTCGATACACACAACGCCTAGTATCTATTGTTTACGGCTAGGACAACTAGGACTGATGTGGATTGTGTGTGTTCAAGTTGTATTTTGAATGTTAAAAATCAGTAAATGATGGTCATATTTGATAAAAAGAAGTATGGTCTCAAAACTTAGGTTTAAATCTAATATATTAAAATAGTCATCCTAGTTAATTTATTTTTCTCAAAACTGTGGGTTGAATCTAATCTATTAAAATAGTCATCTTAATCAATTTCTTTTTGATAATACTTCCTACTCAGTTTTGATTATCTTCATGAACTAATTCTTATAAAATTTACCCCCAAATTTATGCATGAACAAAAGAACCTAATGCCCATGCCGCCCACGCCCAATAATGATAGCTAATAGTATACTATCATACTTCCTCCGTCTTGAATTGAGCGTCCTGTTTACTTTATGTCACGTTTTTCCATTTCAATATTAAACATATAAAATAAAATAATTTTATAAAACTAAATTTTGTATTATATAGTTTATCATATAGAAAATCATATGATAAACTTAAATTTTCAAAATTATTATTTTTACATATTACAAATTAAAATCAAACAACAGACCACTGAGTAATTCACAACCAAAATATAGTATTTCTTTTTTTCTCCTAAAACGATAGGTAAATCGTATAAGATCATATATATGTCCACTACGTCTCTCACCTTTTTCACTTTTTGAATCTGATCAACCTGCCAGCTCTCTAGGCGAAACAACGATTAAGCGTGATGGAACTCTCAGAACGCGCGAAATCGACATCCGCGAGAGGCCGATTGGCCGTACTTGCTGCTCATCTGTTATCGGCCGAGGACCCACCAACCTCCCCTTCCCGCCACCGCTTCTGGAAGCGGCTTGCGTTTCGTCCCAGTCGTTAGTTCAACCACCACCAAACTTGAAGGGCTCGCTCTCCATCGTTGACGAGAGGACCGGTAAGAAGTATCAGGTTCAAGTCACCGAGAACGGGACTGTCAAAGCTACGGATTTGAAGAAGGTGGTTTAAGTTTTCCTTTTATCCTCCTAATTTTATCTCTGTATCTGATATCTGGCGCTGATTGTTCGAGTCCGGATCTGTTCGCGCCGCTTTGTTTATTTGTCTCCTGTTAGCTCATATTCTAAGAATTCATCCCTCTCCCCCCCCGCTTGGCGTATGTCATGGCTACTCAGCCATGAGAATTGAATGATATGTTGATAGCAACGGTTGGTTTAAAAAGTTTCAATTGATTGGTTTAAACTAGGAATACAAAAGGGGAACAGAGCAATTCTGTTATGTTCTGTAAGCTTGAGCATTTCTGGTTCTCTATCCCTGTTAGGGAGAGTTAGGATGCAGACCAGCGGTAGTAGTTGCGTCAAATAACTTCCTTGGGGACATCTGATAAAGGATAGTTCAGAACAGGGTAGAATTGGCTAGCCAACCCTATCCAAGGTTTGTAGCCGGCTGAAATTTGTTTTATGTTCCTCGTTTACTTTTTAATTACCGCTCTGCGCTGCATAAAATTTGCTCTATGTTCTATAATCCATGACCACGATGTATTGAATGATTATAAAGGTTCGCCTGATATGGTCGCTCGTCATTCTCAACTATGCACGTTTGAGAGATGAATGCTGATGTTCCGCTTCCCTTGCAGATTTCTGCCGGAAGTAATGACAAGGGCTTGAAGCTATATGACCCTGGTTACCTCAACACTGCTCCAGTTCGTTCTACTATCTGTTACATTGATGGCGATGAGGGCATTCTGCGTTACCGAGGATAACCCTATTGAAGAGTTGGCAGAGAGTAGTTCATTTCTGGAAGTGGCATTTCTCTTGAGTAAGTTATGGCATTTTTCTAATGATTCTCGCATCTCTCATATGTCACTATTTTTTAGGATTCTTGTTATGAATTCACAGGGTAGAAAACCGGAATTCAACATGGCCACAGATCAAAGATGGAAATAAAGCAAGACATAAGAATTCGTGAGGAAAACCCCTTCTAATTAGGGTAAAATCTAGGGAGGGCAACATGATCCAAGCTTCCACTATAATATTTGAGATTACAGAAGAGGCTCTCAATCCTCACTAACTCTAACTCAGCCCAAAGTGAGTCACACTATAAAAGTGTATGTAAAGCTCTCAAATTTATCACACAGCTCTCTCAATTCTAAATCTGTTGTTGAATGATGAAAACAAGCAAATAAGCCACATATATGTAGTGGTTGAGACAAGCCGCTTCCAGAGAACTCAAAAGACATGCCCCTCTGCATCCATCATTGCATCTTCACTGTCAACACATTCATCTACGTGCATATAATGTCTTGATTAGTGTGACTCTTGCATTTCTCTTAATAAAGAAGAAGCACCTTAACGGTTGGAATTCAAACGATCTATATCCAAGCCACCATTTATGAACAATTATTTTGTAGTTATGTACTATCATGATTCGTTCTGCATGTACATATATGCTTCTTTTTTATTGGGCTCTAATCTATATATCGTTATGCAGTGTATGGAAATCTACCTTCCAAGAGCCAGTTATCTGAGTGGGAGTTTGCTGTTTCACAGCATTCTGCTGTTCCACAAGGAATATTGGTAGGCCCGAAAACTTGTATTAATCTTTAGGTTTCTACCCCTGATTTTCTCCTGATGAAGTAAAAACCAGTCCCGCGCTCATTCTATCAATTAAGCCTTTGATTTCCTTGCTATTCGTATCATATTATGATTCTCGTTGAGCTTTCTTATAGTGAATTTATTCTATCTTGTAGGATATCATACAAATGATGCCTAATGATGCACATCCAATGGGTGTGCTTGCTAGTGCTATGAGTGCTCTCTCAGTGTTTCATCCTGATGCCAATCCTGCGCTTAGGGTAAGTCAAATTTCTAGCTGCTTTACCTTTCTTCTCATATGTTTCACTCACTTTCTTATTGCTGACCTGATCAGCTACACTTGGGTATTGCTACCCGTCTGATCAGATCGTGTAGTGATATAGATACATAACTTTGGCGACAGGTTTATTTGTTGAAGGTTGTTGTTGATTGTTGAAAATTTCCAATTTTCACTTCCCATTGTTATTGCTGATCTGGTCAGCTATTCTTAGATATTGCTGTTCAACAGAGATCATGTAGCGGTATAGAATATAGATGCATAACTTCTGCGATGGATTTATTTGTTGAAGGTTGTTAATTGTTGAAAATATTCACTTTTCTTTTCGGAATTCAGTGATTAGGTGGAGCTATCACCTACTCATCCTTTTTCCAATTTTGAACTGTGCTGTTTTTCTGGAGCAGGGACAGGATATCTACAAGTCAAAGCAAGTGAGAGCTAAACAGATAGTACGAGTGCTTGGGAAGGTTTGTGTCCTCGTGATGTTACTGACATGTATATTATCTTGTGCTTCTTATCATATCATGCCTACTGGAAATATTTTAATTGGCTTATAAAGTGTCTTATTTCTCTGATTGCTATGTTATCATGCCTGTTGGGAGTTATATTTTTTTGGCATATCGAAATGTCTTTTCCCACCTTTATCATTGTAAAGTTACGATGCTTCTTGGATTTTTTTTTTTCTATATATATGCAGGCTCCTACCATTGCAGCAGCAGCTTTGTTGAGGTTGGGAGGAAGGCCTCCAGTTCTTCCTTCTAACAATCTCTCTTATGCAGAAAACTTCTTGTACATGCTAGATTCACTGTATGTTTCTATCTCCCATTTCTGTTGTTAACAATGTTTGATTTTGAGTGATATGTACTGATCTATAAACCTGTCTTGGTCCATTTTTATGTTCTGTGTCACTTGTGATGCAAAAGTGAAACATCTGGAACTATTGTTTAGTTCACTCTCATCATTGCAAGGATGATTGTAATATCAAAAATGAATGGAGCTAACCTTTTAGATTCTGTATGCAATGAGTCTGAACGCTCTATGTGGTGGGAAAAACTGCCTTATCCCACTATAGGCAGATTATGGCTAAATACTTTTCAAATTGCAGGGGTAACAAGTCGTACAAGCCAAACCCTCGGTTAGCCCATGCTTTGGATGTTCTTTTTATACTGCATGCTGAACATGAAATGAATTGCTCAACTGCAGCTGCGCGCCATCTTGCCTCAAGGTATTTCAGTGTGTTGAATATCTATCAGAAAATGGACTGCAACTGTTAGGAGAATTTGCTGATAGCTTGTTTAGAAAGAGATAGGAAGTAAAATGATGTTAGAGAAAACAAGCTAGTTGGACATATAGAGAGAACAAGCTAATGCTACTTTTTTTGTCAATGCAGTGGTGTTGATGTATACACTGCACTTTCTGGAGCAGTTGGGGCACTCTACGGACCTCTTCATGGTGGAGCTAATGAGGTATACATTGATCTGGGACGCTCTCTTCTCTTGTCTTTGGTGAGCCTTAATGGATGAATGAAGTCTGTTTGATTTTCTACTGCAGGCTGTGCTCAGGATGCTCAGTGACATTGGAAGTGTGGAAAACATACCAGATTTTATCGAGGGTGTGAAAAACAGGTACCTGAAAATCATTTAGCTACGTGTCTCTTAGTAACTTTCATGGGAACTGTCCTACACTGTATTGATGCATTATTGTACTGCATGGTGTGCCCCTTATCGCGAATTATCAAGGAAGCGGAAAATGTCAGGTTTTGGTCATCGTGTGTACAAGAACTATGACCCAAGAGCAAAAGTCATAAGGAAACTGGCCGAGGAAGTATTCTCCATTGTTGGTAGAGATCCTCTTATTGAGGTGAGCTTAATGTCCGCTAGCCCATATAAGAGCGTAATTTTTACCATGTTGCACCATATAGCTCGACTCTTCCTGGATAACAACCGCTCATCTCTACTACTCTAACATACGACCAGACTGGTAGTTCCTAACTAGCATTTCTGAAAGTGTTGGGATCCTTGGGGAAAGTATTCGACTTGGAACCATTTTTTGGGTACGCCAAAGATATTACCTTAACTTGATCACTGTGCAGGTTGCAGTAGCACTGGAGAAAGCCGCACTGTCTGATGAGTATTTCATCAAAAGAAAGTTGTACCCGAATGTTGACTTTTACTCGGGTCTAATATACAGGTGCGTTGATACAACTGTTATATAACGGTTTTCTCGGGGTTTATGGAGTTTTAGTTTACTGAAAGATTGTGTAAACTAGGGCAATGGGATTCCCAACGGAGTTTTTCCCGGTTTTATTTGCTATTCCTCGGATGGCTGGCTGGTTGGCACACTGGAGCGAGTCACTTGATGACCCGGATACGAAGATAATGAGACCAGCTCAGGTAAGTTTCTGATTATGGGCCGTGCACTTGCAGTTGGTGTAAATTATTTTCGTTTTTTTCAATCTGTTATTGGAAGTGTGAATGTTTTTGTAATGTTTACTCGAGTCACCTGATTAGTTAGTAAGAAAACGTTTTTGCAGATCCGCACCTTCCCGCTCCTCTGCCTCCGTTCATTGGATAGCTCAAGTGTTGATTGTTTTTATAATCATTTTCAGGTGTACACTGGAGTGTGGTTGCGACATTATACCCCATTACAAGCAAGAACTATGTCAGTAGAGGGAGACAAACTTGAAAAAATCTCGGCGTCAAATGCCACAAGGAGGAGACTCGCTGGATCTAGGGCTTAAAGTTGAAGAATCGAACCGTACCATAAATACAGATCTCCTTTTTCTTTCCGGCTCCAGAATAAACAAGCAAAGCGTGAAAGTTGGCTTTGATGTTTGGAAGTCATGTGGTAATAAAAAAAGTGGGTGAAAAAAGGGTAAGAAGGATATATGATTATGTTTTTATCCCGTGGTTATGCTATGAAGACGCTAATAGCAATAGTGCAATACTACATTTCGATGTATGTTAGATCGTTGTTGTAGGTCCCGCACATCATGTACGACTCCGCGACATTACAAAGATATGAAGTGCGGTCACTTCTTAGAGTTTTGGGATTTACTCCAGATATTTGCCTCATTAAAACCTCCGGTGAAAAAGTTTTATGGAGGAAAAAGAGTATAAAATGTCAGGTCTAGTAATCCTTCTCATAAACAATTGCGAGAGTAAAAAATCCTTCAATGAACTAGAACGCAGAAACTTTTGCAAGGCAGTAGATCCGTAGATCCTTCTAGCAACTTTTATCCACCTCCATGCTCCCATCTTGATCTTTCGAGCTATGACTCCTGGTACAAATTGTTTGTCTCAGAATATTAAGATGTTCTTTGCCGGCCAAATACACCAGACTCAATAGAGGAAAGAGATCACCAAATTTTTGTTTCTTTGCTACCCATTGAGATTGCACACCAGCCATAGAATATCTCTTGTATTAGGCCCTGAATAAGATGACTCTTCACCATCCCACAAGTGAGCTCCACACTTCCAGCGTCTTCGCACAGAAGAAAATGACATGCTCTATCATCTCCCTTACCTAGTACAACATGGGCATAAACTTTTGCAAATTGGAATAATACTCCTCTCAAGTAACATGTCCCTCGCCCTTAGCTTCCCCACCAGCAAGAACCATATCATAGTCTTTACCCTTGGTTCCGAGAAACCTTTCCAGATAGCTTTGTAATTTGTTGTAATGATTGCTCTCACACCTTATTAGCCGCAGACATAGATGGTTGTGATTCTACCAATCCCAGCATCATAACTTTTCTCCTTCGAATCTCCTCCCTTACCTTCGTTGCTTTGAAGTTTGAACCCAGTCCCGTAATATTTTGCAATCTGAGCACCACTATCTTAACGGTCATCTTAGCTCTTAACTAATCTTGGAGTTGATTTACGAGATTTGTCTAGGCCTAAACGGGGTATGAGGTAGGGCATTCGAATTCTCTTAGCATTTCTAGGCAGGCTTCAGCTTCAGCCTCTGCCTCAATGTTAGATATCGCTCCTACCTCATTTCTTGCTGGGGAAAAAAAATTGTTTCCTTGCAACGACATATTATGGACTAGGTCGACACTCAAAACAAATTTTGTTGTTGTTGTGAGACTTATACCTCATATGGCCAGTCCCTAGAAAAACTATATTATCACCCCCTTGATTTTCCTGGTTGTGTCTCATAAACTGGTGTGCAATCTCCTTCAATATTAATACCATTACTGTCCCCTTTGGGAATGTTTTCATTCTCAGGGTCTGCTGAGCCGCCCATACTATTTCCACTCTCATGAATGTATTGGCTATTTCCGTTGTATTCCTCCATAAATAGATCATTAATTCTCGCATGTATCCATTCCTTAATCCTTTTGTCCTCTTCTGAGCTAGTTCCTTCCACCACCTCACCTTGTCCTTCACTTACTCCCAGATCATTCTCCTCCCTTTTGTTACTAATATCATTGCCTCCCGCATTAACTTCACTGTTTTGGGAGTGTTCTTGACTCCCTGTCGAGCGAACTCCTGCAGGTCGCGACTCTTTAGCCTGATGACGGTCCATTTCCAACATCGTTCCACAGCAAGCTGGACTATACTAGCCTCTTCCTTCCCCTTTATTTGACCGGTGGTCGAGGCATTGACCTCCACTATGCTGACCGTGAAATTTTTGTCCTCAACTTGGACAATTATCTTCCAGCTAATGAGTTGAAGCGTGGACGTTTCGAGTATCGTCTTCCTTCACTTTGATCATGTCTCCCACCATCTGTGCTATTTTCCAGACATTGATTTAATTTCAAGCATGAAGGGGGATCCCCCTAATGACTACCCACTTGTTTCATTTTTCTACTTAATCAGACACCTGCCAGCTTCTCAAGCCAATCGTATATATCTTTCTTCCCCTGTATCTTGTCATGGCTTCTACTTCCTCATCCTCATCTGCTGGATTGAAGACCATGAGGAATTTACGTTTTGAAAAGGCCAATATGCCCGCTAGATTGGGCCAGTGATGAAGCAGGATCTGTAGGGCTTCCTTAGCACTCTTGTCTTCTTTCATTGTTGCCACCACACGTCTTTAGACACTCATTCATCTCTTCATCCGCTTTGACTTTGATGGATAGTCTTGAATGACATGGATCCTATCATTGCCTTTTGGGATTGGATTGTTTCTCCATTCAACCTCTCGTTCTTTTCTTCCAACGTGTTTCTCAGCCATCTTCCTCCAATCTATCTTGAGCCGTTGATATTCCATTTTGGCACTCAGTCTTGTTCCATTGATGTTCCACTCACATAACCATCTGATCACATTTTTTGCATCACCAATATTTCTTACATCCACAAATGTGCATGCGTTGGGATTTCCTCTTCTCTTCTTTCTGCTAATATAGAGACGAGTCTAGTGTGCACACCTTTGAACTATTCTTCCCGGTTGAAAGTCAGAGATTTGTTGATCAATATTATCCACAAAAACGGTGGTTGGAACATGTGTAGTGGATCTTCGATACCTTGGCGACTCTTTTCCTGCGTGTTGTGCTCTACTGGTGCCTCGAGGGTTAAAGTACCAATATTCTGGTGGCTCTCTGGTTGCGCATCCTGCTCCACTTACGCTTTAATATTAGTAAACTCTTCGCCTTGGTTGTCTTCTCACCTGGCCTTGCTTCGTTTTCCAGTCTTCATAATAGTTATTTTGTCTTCTTTGGTTGGACCAATTTATCTTTCTTTTGTTTTTCCTCCACTCTTCTCTCTTCCTTCTATCGTTGACCTTGTATGGTTTCCACCCTCTCCTCATTTTGTGGTTTGGGCCATGGTAATGGTAGGTGAACTAGCGTAAGGTTGGTTTAAGGTGGGTTTTTGTGGAGCTTGGCTACAGGTGAGTTTGGGTGTAGAAAGGAAGGTTAGGTTTTTGTGATGGCTGGTTTTTTGGTGACAAGAGTTTACGGTTCTACGGTGTTAGTGGCGGCGGAGGGATGTGTTTAGGCATCGTTAACTCGGTGGTAGTGGGGGAGAGGAATAGACGTTCAGTTTAGGTTTGGAGAGGGAAGAGAGAGCATATTGAAGATATTTTCTAGTATTGAGCTCAAATTATGACCTCACACTCATTTGCAATGGCTTGTCAGCAAAAGAACTTGTGCAACATATGAACCAAGCTTAGGCTGTAGCTGAACTATATCATTGACTTGAGGTGGAACTATTATATATAGCCTATGTAACGTTGGTGCTTAATTTTGAGTCTTATAGAAAACCTCAACTAGTTAAGTTCCAATGTCAGCATCAAGAATCTGAGATATATTTTCTCTGTGTTCTGGTTTGAGTCTAAAAAGAGTATTTTCTCTCAGTTGTGAACTCTCTTAAGCGATAGGATCACCCGCCAAATATATTTTTAAATATGTAACTGAATCTTCTCTTGATTATTATGGTGAAAAAAGGGTATAGGAATGATACATATTGTTTACCAATTTCACTTTAGAATTTCTAAAATAGAAATCACAACCTCAATTATTTAAAAAAGAGAGAAAGGTCATATTATTAAAAATTAGGTGGAGGTTTCTAGGAATCACCCAATAATTGGGTAATTGCCACTCATCCACCGAACTGGACAGAGGCCAACTTATTTGCACTGTGATGACAAAACTTATCAAAAGAACTATTGTTATCCCCAAAATCTTTACCTTCGGTTAAGCGAAAAAGAGATGTTTATAGGTTCGGTGCATGGCCAAGGTGGTAAGGGCTTTATGGTGGTAAGGTTTATGAGAGTTGTGATACTATGAAAACTGAGAAGGGTGCAATATGTGACAAGAAGTTAAACTGGTATAGTGGTGAAGAGTATGAAGAAATACAAGAGGTTAATGGTTTGAGGCTATAAACAACTTTTGTTGCTTTTGTTTTCTATTTTAATTATTCCTTTTTTTTCTTTTCTTACTTTTTTATTTCTAACTTTCAAATGTCAAAATCAGATTTCTTCTAAAATAAATTCATCGTTCCTAGTAGTTATCTTCTTAACAAAAAAGGTGAAAACAAAAACTTTTGAAATTCTTTTTACACATGAATATTTTGTATTTATATAAAAGTGGGTTAGTTTTTCCAATTTTGGTTCAATTCGTGCGATGCTTAAACGGTCTCTAAAATTTATGAAAATTTGTAATAATGTTATGAAACAATTACACTTCGGATCTATGCCATTTCCCATGTGTTTCGAGCGCATATGAGTCCCACGCGGCTTCATGAAAAGGGCACCTTAGTAAGTTGTATTATGTATTTATATAAATAGGATGATTTTTTTCAATTTTTGTTCGAATCAGGAGATGCCTAAACGGTATCAGAAATTGTTGAAATTTTGCATACTCGCAGTCAAACTATTACACTCCGATCCTATGCATCTGCCCAAGGATTTTGAGCTCATACGTGACCCACATGCCTTCACATAAAGAGCATCAGAGTTTGATGTTTTATGTATTTATATAAACATGATGATGTTTTTCAATTTTTGTTCGAATTAGAAGATACCTAAACGTAGACCTGGCAATTTGGGTCGATGGGTCGGGTTGTTATCAACCCTAACCTAACCCATTTTTAATATCATCAACCCAACCCAAAAATGGATGGGTCAGAAAATCATGACCCCAACCCAAAAATGGATGGGTTAGAAAATCATGACCCCAACCCAACCCATTTAAAATCCTTCAACCCTAACCCAACCCATTTTTTAAGCATACAATAATTTAGATGGATTAAGTGTAGAAATAAATAAATAAATCCAAAAACATCTAGTGCTAGTTGGCGCACTAATTAGGATGGAACAAGGAAGAGATGTAATGTTTGCTTGATCGACCCAACTTCAAACGAATTCCATGTTATGCGAAGAATCTAAAGAACTGCACCAATTTTTCATTAATAGAATAACTCGTACTTTTTCCTAAGTTTATTCTTATCAATCTAAGCCTAGAGCTCTACCTCTGTTGGGGAGGAATCCTATCTAGATATGCACATGATCTTAGTGCTCTTATAAAAAAAGTTAACGAAAAGGAAAATCTTCATTATGCATTAGAGAAATACACTAAAGACGAGTCTTTTAAAGTTAGATATAATTACTAAGTGCTTAAAACCTCTAGTTTTAAAATAATTACACCCTTTTAAACTGAGTGCTCACTTAATCGTTACTAACAGTTGAGGAACTTTTATGCAGCATGTCTCCGCATTGCTGGCTTTAGAATTCATTGAGAGGTCTATAATCAAGATCTTACAAAATATATATCAACTACTTTTGTTCACCCTTCTAGATAATCTAAACATACCTATGTTCTCAAGAACGTAATGGCAATGAGAATAAGAAAAACAAACCTGAGTGAACAACGACGTAGATAATAAAGATGGGTGTGAGTCTGCAAGACGAGCATTAGGGTTTTCAACATTATGTTAAGGTCTGGTTGGACTCTTTGTTTGATTTTTAGTTGGTTGGGTCGTTTGCTTAGTTAAGATTGTGTGATATTATTAAAGGTTGGATAGTCCAACTGCACTTGAGTTTAAGGCTAAAGTATAGTTTGATCTGAAAATGATATATATATATATATGTAAATTAATATTTTGATTTTTTATTTTTAGCAAATATATTTTCAGGGTTCGGGTTGGGTCATGGTTTTAGATCTCTACCCTAACCCAACCCATAAAATTAGCTTATTACCCTAACCCAACCTAAAAAATAAATGGGTCAATAATCAAGACCCTTACCCGTAAAAATATGGGTTGGGTTTCAGGTTGGGTCAAAATTGCCAGGTCTACGGCTAAACGGTGTTGGAAATGGTTGAAATTTTGCATACTCGTAGTAAAACTAATACACTTCGATCTTATGCGCCCGCCCAAAGACTTTGAGCTCATACAAGACCCACACAACTTCATTGTATGTGTCACAACCACTGTAGTTGCAGCTTTACACAGGCGTACCTGACTTTGGTACATAATTTGAGCAGCTCATATCTAATGTCGGTGCTATTTCAGCTAACTCCTTTACGCCTGCTGATTTTCTTGATACGAACTGGAATTTCAATCTTTTGGGAATTTTAGGGTCAAACAGTAGTGTGAGCGCACTTCCTACTAGAGCTGCCAAATTTTGACCCAACCCAAAAACTCGTATGTTTTATCTGAACCCGAAACCTGACCAAAATCCGAAAATATTTAAATATAATAAACCCCGAACCCGAAATGACCCGAAAAATTTGTAACCCGAAACCGACCCGAACTCGAAATGACCCGAAAAATTTATAACCCAAAACCGACCCGAACCCAAAACTGACCCGAACCCGAAATGACCCGAAAAATTTATAACCCGAAACTGACCCGAAATAATAGTAATTAAAAGTAGCCAAACTTGAATAACAAACAAAATAGTGACCATAAATTGTCCCAAACGTGAATGACTCAAATAAATATGACAAAAAACTTTATTCAAACTTATTATATCCAAATTAAATTCAGAATATGCATTGCATTGACTTTTTTATAATCTATATGTAGTATATTCTTAAGAATTTTGGTATATATTTATTTTATAAATTTTTCAAAAAATATTAACCATGACCTGAAATAACCGAAACCCGATTCTATCTGACACTATTACAACCCGAACCCGATTCGACCCAAACCCGAATGACCCGAACCCGAAATTAACAGAAAGTTTAATGACCCGAACGGATATTGACCCGAAAAGATATGACCCAAAACCAGAACGGATAACCCGTTTGCAAGATTTACTCCCCACCCAGATTTTCCAGCAGAAGACACACTCCGCTGCCACACAAGCTACGCCATAGACTCCATACACACCACTCTCATACGGTCAGGGTCCTTGAAAAATCATAAAGATTGATACTAGTGTGGTGATGTGACAACACAATTGAAGAAAATAAAGGATGCCAACTACAAGACACAATAGAGACATGACCACACAGTGGAGGAAAAGTAGAGAATCCTTTCATTATTGTCCTTAAAAAATTAGGACTCTGATACATAATAAAGAGGACAGCAGAAAAGACAAGTGGTTGAACATGATAACAAACTACATAAACGCTATGACATACTACAATACAGGATAACACACAATGAAGTTATCTGTCACTCATCCATCGGTTGTTGTCAGAGCCACCGGAGTCACCAAAAGTTGCAGTTGAATCATCTTCATGGCCTCAATATTTTCCATGTAATTGTTCACCATCATCTGCACATCGTTGTCATTCCTTATGACCATTTTCCTCTAGTATGGCTCTAGCCACCTGAATAGTATTTCTCTATACATTATCGATTTAGCAAAAAAGGACCGACGACCATTATCAAGGAAACAATCGATATGGAATTGTAATTCATTGAATGAGAGGGTGTCTAGTATATCAATACGTAAAACGTAGGACGAAGATGTTGGTTTAAAAGAAAAACCTTGTCTATCAAAAGATGGTATGTAATCAAGAAACACAAACATGGGATACTCATGATCAGAGCAATGAAGTATTGTGAATGGTAGTATGGTTTTGAGAAATAGTTAGCAACATCGTCACTTTTATAGGGCAATCACATGGTATATCCATGAGTACGGTGGTATGAATCGAAGTCTTTATTTTCTCTGACGCTCAAAAGATCTATTAGGTGTTGTCACATCAGTCGCGTTAAGTATTTGTTGTATTGTACAGTCAAAAGACCCGTTAGGTTTGTCGCATCAATCAGTATGGTTGCAGTCTGAGTCTTTATTGAATCTCACAAGTGGATGAACGTAATAACAATTTTTTTTCCTATTTGGTGGATGCTTTATTGTTGCTATTGAGTTGTGTGTTTTCTACTTCATATCAGTTGGATAGTTAACCAAGATAGTTAGGAATTAAAGATGATTGTACCAAAGAACCCGATAATGAACTCATAGTAACCTCACGATAGAGTATAACAGGAAAAAGTACTTACTACATAGTTCTTCTCTAAGATTACTCATTTTCCTCCTCAGTTGACTTGTGATAGTATGTTTCATCAGAAGAATTGAGAACTTAATTTGTAAAGGAACTGGGTCGTAGCCAATTAGTAGATGAACTTTCCCGGCGTCTTCGAAGATCTATATGAAATTATCGACCATTGCCTCCACGTCTTCATCTTCGGTGATGACACTTTGCCTGTAGTATGGTTCTGCAAATTAATACAACATCCCACTATGTATTATAATGTGAGCAAAATAAGTACGATACCCATCTGCAAGTGAGTTATTGATGAGTTGTCGGCAAATGTTGGATTACTTAAAATGTTGATAATGATCTTCTGGGAATATAAAAGCATCTCTTCAAAGGTAAACCCTTCAGTAGGTGTGAAGGTGACACCATAACGAAGGTACAAAGTGCAAAGAATTGGAAATAATCAAATAAGTAAAACGAATGTTTGTATTTTAAAAATAATGAAATAAGTAAAAAAAACTTTCAAATTCAAAAATAATTAAATAAATAGTTAAGAGAAAAATAAGGGGGTAAGAATGTAAAAAAAGTAAAAAAATTACCTAAAAGGAAGGAGGTCAATAACCAAAGTGGCAACAACAATTTTTTTTTTTTGCTTCAATATTCACGTGTAAAAAGATTTTCAAATGTTTTTTTAAAACTTTTTTTGTTAAGAATATAACTACTAGGAATGATGCATTTCTTTTGTTTTTGTTTTGTAGAAGAAATCTGATTTTGACATTTGAATGGAAAGATAGAAATGAAAAAAGAAGAATGAAGAATTAAATAGAAAGTGAAAACTACAAAAGTTGTGCCTCAACCCATCAACCTCTTGTACCTCTTCACATCTACACTATTATGACTGAAATACCCCTAAATTTTATAATATATTATAAAGTTTACAAGTATATTATATAGTTTATGGGTACATTATATAATTTGCAAGCATATTATATAGTAGTAGTTAATAAAGATAATCTGAGTTAATAAAATCATGTGTTTTAAGATAGGGCAGTTGTAATTTTTATTGTCTTATTAATGATCCTCATGTTTACTTTAATTAATTTGGTATATTTATATAGTTATAGAAGAGTTATAATAGTAATAATACTCCCTCCTATTCTAATTATAAGTCATTCTAGACCTTTTCACAATTTTTAAGAAAGAGTTTAAAAAGACTAGTATACCCTTACTTTTTGTATTGGGAGAATAAAAAAATAAGTATACTTTATTGGTAAGATAAAAAGTATAGTGCAATGATAATGATGATTAAAAAAGTAGAAAGGGTAAAAGTAAAAAGATAGATACAAAAAGTCTAAAACGACTTATAATTTGAACATAATTCTAAAGCCTAAAACGACTTATATTTAGAATAGGAGGGAGTATTATACTAGTACTATAGATTTTACTATATTAAATACGTTAGTTTTAATTAATCAGGTTTATCCTTTAGTTTTTTCTAACTTTATATAATGAATTAGTTTTAACTTTCCGTATTTCCTACTTATTTAATAAAAACTTTCAACCTTAGTATTTCCTAACTTTTAGTTTTTTGTATTTTAATTAAAATGTTTAAGTACCTTCCTTAATGAATTAGTTCATATTCCTTCCATTTCACATCACCTCACTTTCCTTACCTTCTGACGGGTTATATATATGTTGTCATCTTCCTCTTCTTTCTCCACAAATTTAGTTTTCAATCTTCCTTATCTCTCTCTAGTCATCTCTCTCTTTCATCCATCTCTAAGCCATATAACGTAAATGTAACACCATTACTCCATACCCAACCCGTAATCCGACCATTAATGTAAGTAAGCAATTCAAATGCAGCGTAATTCAAACTACAATAAAACAATCTCGGGTGCTACCATCGTTACTCACCCATGTAAGTAACAAGACAATCCAAAATAACGTACATTACAACCAACGTTGTGATGACTAGAGATAGCTTAAACCGAATTTACAATACTTGTCAAAACATATAAGCATTTAACTACATCATTATATATTCGAATATTTAATCCAAAATAAAAACCGATACAACCAAAATAAGAGTAGCCTCTGTTATCTACCCCATCCCGCTCTCCACGTTCGTCAGCAGCTACGGACCTGTAATATGTTGGCCATAAAAGGCTCAACACAACCGCTGAGTATGCCATTATGCAACCACCATGCAACCTCAGACCCCCTTAAGTTATTTGGCCGAGTTGACATGCGGTTCCATTTTCATGCATTTCCATTTAATATAATATAATCATAATACAACATCAAAACTTAAAAATTGACTTAAATACGTTCCAGCAACTCAACCAGCATACATAATCATACAATTTCACACATGATTCAATCATATAATCAATCCATATTCAGTGCAAGGTAAGAACACACGAGGGTTATTTTATTGAACCGTTCTCGATAACTAGCCTTCAAGGCTCTTGCTCGTTCTCCAAGTCTTACAAAAGTAGTTGTCATTTTGTATTAAGATTCAGCTGATAGTTTACTTCATTAATTGTTTAACTCTTTATATTTAAGGTGTCGTCATGTTAGAAGATGACATATTTTTAACAATGTTCCCCTATTAGATGGCGGGTCACCAAGGGCGGTAGTCATGCATCGACGTAGTGCCTCCGACCAATGATTCTTTCCGGCTCTTTGGATTTCCCCAATTCATAGTTTTCCATTCACATCCTTCCCTATTAGATGGTTGGGTACCAAGGGTCGAAGCCATGCACCAACGGTAATGCCTCCGACCAACGAATCTCTCGACTCATTGGATTCCCATAGAGTGGACCTGAATTCAGTCATCCTCTCGTGACCACATGCGCAATCAGGCGGTCCTGCACTTCATCATATTCAACATCCACCATTTCCAATACTTCACTGTGTGATTAAATTTTCTCTTAATCTAATTTCCTAAGATTCGTTCTTAGATTTCCAGTGAATAACTGTTCGAAGGTATTGTGCCTTTCAGGTCTTATGTATGCCTAGAAGTGTCTAGGATATTCAACATTCGAATTACTTTTCATAAGGGTGGTTTTTACCGTTGCTCTACCTAAGGAATGTTCTTAGGTTGGAATAATGTAGTTTATCGTTATCCTTTCTCATGTGACGTTTTTCTTATTACTCGTTGTATCTTAATTCAAGATATAATTGATGTTGCCTTGGTTTGGTTAAAGTCCACGAACACATAATATTGTAAGTCATTCGAACAATTAATTCAAAGACACCAATAGCATACACAATCATATATAACATTTATCAAACAATCACACAAATCATTTTGTCAATCATTCAAACATATCCGAACCCAAAGTGTTCCTTGGGAGCAATCGGGTCACACAATAACATACCGTTCACGAAGGGGTTGCTAGTGTATCCCGTGCCCACCCTTTATCCACTTAGCTCTGGAAATATAACATCACTTATTCAATCCTCTATAATTCTTAAACCAAACGATATTTCCCTTATAATTATGAATCCCTTGTAATTAATCCCAATGATTGACTATTTGTTATTCGGGTTATTACTTAGTGCATCCGTATATTGGATTACTCATTTATCCTTTCTCGGTGTTAGTAACTAACATGGTGTACAATCTCACAACCATTAGGATTTAATTTCAAAATCTTCTCACCTTTTAACCATATGTATATACATATATATACTAATATAATTTCATTTATATCATATTTGACCTCATGTATTAATGGCCTTTAATTTCTTCATTTAATTTAATGAGTTAGCTATCTTGACCTCCTTGGTCAACTTAGTTTATTTGGTTAATGTAGTTATAATTTCCAACTTTATCATAGTGACTTAGGTTAATACCCTAATCGTTCTTATCTATGATTTAATTCCAACCTTATCATATAATTCACAATATAATCCCAACAATTTAATAATCTTTTATTTCCCTCCAACTTCCAACATTAACATTAATATTAAGGTTTTTTTTACTTAATGCCACATTGTATAAAATTCAAACCCACTTATAATTTATATCAAACTCTTTATTAAATTATCCTATATAGCCCATATCCAATTCTTTTACAAACTGAACTCAATTTGTATTTTTCGATTTCTTACCCAGACTTTCCAAAATTTCCGAATTCACCCCACAATCTTTAGTAACTTTACAATTACCACCTATTCTAATATTTTATAATTCATATTTCTTACTTAATTTAATTCAAAGCTTCACAACCAATTTCTCAAAAATTCCGAACAGACACATGACATTTCAGATTTTTCAACTCAATTTTCTCTAATTCACGGTTTGCCCTCAAGTTTGTCCCAATTTACAAATTCACCCCCAATTCTTCCTAAATTCAAATTTAGATCTTTTCTTTCTTAATTTTGGTCAATTCCTTATGTAGACCTGGGTTTGACCGATTTTATGTTGCCTTCCACCAAAACTTTTGAGATTTACGGTTTTGACCGACCAAGTTTCTAACCTTTACAATGCACTCCCAAATATTATTTAAACTTATAATTTCAACCCTTTAACCAAATGAGACCTAATTTTTTAGCCTAATCACATCTATCACCCCAACACTTATTTTCTTTATATTCTACAACATTTCCTTGATCATAATCACCAAGACTTTTATTAAACTTCCAATCACATTATTACACAAGTTTGTCTCTAAGTTTCATACAAACACTTCCTAACTTTTGGAAGTATTTTTTTTCCACCTCATTTTGAAACTTCTACATCACAAAACTGCCCTCAAAACATTAGATAGTTACACTCAACTTTTTACCAAAATAATTTATGCTTTTAAAAGCATTACCCACCAAAGTGTACACATGTCTTGCATAAAATTTTGGCCATTATTTAATCATAATATGAACTTCCAATAACCACCAAAATTCTCATAACAACAAGTCCATTTTTGAACTTATTTACATGCTTAAGCCCAAGGTTCCAATTATTACAATAAACCACTCAAACTTTAGTTAAAAGTTACACTTAACCTATGAATCATTATAAACATAACCAAGTATGTTAACATAGGTTTAGGTTTATTTCAACGTCATAATACTCCATTCAATCCACCTCATTCTCGGCCATATTACCACCACATACCATAATTTTTCAGTTTTTTTATTAAACCTCTCAAATTGTATCAAAAGTAACAATCTAACTCTTGAATCATTAATATACATAAGTAGATATGTTAATGTAGTCTGTAGCCTCATTTTTAAGCTCAGATTAAATCCAAGCTTCCTTACTCATTCTCAGCACATTTAATCCCAAAGGTTAAAAAACTTAAAACACCAAACCGTCTTAAGGTTAAAATCTTACCTTTGATGTTCCAAATGAGACTTTTATTCTTCAACCTTTTTGGCTCTATTAATATATAAGGGGAAACATTTCATTTTTGTACTAATCCAAGGGTTTAGTGATAGATTAAGTACTTAGAACTTTAAATTAGAGGCTCATTTTTCTCAATGTTGATTTTCCTCTTGTTTTCTCCTGTTGTTCTTGCCCAAGTGGGCAAGGGCTTGAAGCTCAAAGTGAGTTTGGTACTCCAAATTGTTCGGACAAGGCTAGGAAAGAAGATAGAAGTTAGATCATTGATAGATCTAAGAGTAGAAGATAACTTAGGCACTTAAAACCTTAAATTTTCATAACCCACCTTTGGTTGAAGTCTACCTTGCTTTGAGTGAATTTTTTAATACTTAAGGGCATATTGTAAACTTTAAAAGTCTTTTGTTAACTAAAGGGGTATTTTTGTCTATTTTCCTTCTGGTCAATGACATAATTGTATTTCATGTACTTTTACAAAAATATAGTGACATTTTGTGGCTTTCTTTTTATTTTGAGATATTTCTTGAATTAGCCAAAAATATAAAAATATAGTGATATTTTATAAATTTCCTTTATTTTCTCTTCTTTCTTCTATGAACCGTATTGAATTGTTCAAATTTTTTTAATCCAGTATTGAATTGTTGATGAAACTTAACTACATTTCCCTTAAAGAAAAAAACCTTAAGGGAAAATTACATCCCCCACTCGTGACCTTTGGCGAAATTACACACCCAACTCACGAGGTTTCAAAAATTACTTTAGCCACCCATGTGGTTTCCTTTATTTTACATCTGACAACTTTTTTAATATTTGATCAACTTAAATAAGGCTTAAATGTTGTTCAAAATTGATAAACTTTACATGGATGATGCTAAGGTGTTATATTTTTGTCCAATGCCAAATCCAAAGTTTTTTAAGGTCATATATGACCTGTGGGACCCAATGAAAATACGTTCACATGTCACATGTTTCATTGGGTCCCACAAAACACATATGAGCTTAAAAAAATTTGGATTTCATGCTAGATCAAAATATAACACCTTAGCATCGTCCATATAAAGTTTCATCAATTTTGGACTACATTTAACCATCTTTTAAGTTGATCAAATATTTGAAAAGTTGCTGGATGTAAAATAGCGGAAACCATATGGGTGGGCAAAGTAATTTTTGAAACCTCGTGGGTGGGGTGTGTAATTTTGCCAAAGGTAATGGGTGGGGGATGTAATTTTCCTAAACCTTAATTACATTCAGAGGCCGAATGAAACTGAGTATAGATAATATAAAAGTCTAATAATTACCTTGAATGTTCTAGATCTAACAGTAGCCATTAGATTAGAATGAATAGATATGGATTGTAACACCCCAACCGTTAATCCTTCCATTATCCTCTAATCATACTCATAATTACCTTACTCGTAGCGGAATATTTACTTACTTACTTACTCTCCTGGCGGGTGATACAACGCCGTTAGCCATCCAAGACTAACAAGGCTCCTACCACTTACAATAACGATCTAACGATTAGAATACACTGAATACATGATACTTACTTTACAACGCCAACTACTTACTTACATTTGATTACCGAGTATCCAAAATATACGAATTACACTTCTTGACTATTCCCAAAAATTAAGAGTTTATATATCTACTCCTTTCTATCCAATCCTAATTCATTATCCAAAAAGGTGTACCACATGGTACACCGGCTACTCAAAAAGGCCTTAGCCGTGTACAACTCGGTACGCCATTCCAATTTACCAACTACCCCAAAAGATTTCAATCCGGTCCTTACTCGACCATCACGCCTCGCGAGTACCTGTAGAATAAAAACATTCCCCCTAGGGGGTCAGCTTACGCTGAATATGATAACCGCATACCCCGCGTACTAGCGAGGGTACGCCAACTATTTAGTCGAATACATGCGGTTCGTTTCATTCATACATACATACATACATACATACATGCTTTATACAATACAATTCGATACATTCATTTCACAAGGCATACATACATTCAATACATGCAAGGAAGACATCACAAGTCAACCATTCATACTTACCAAATACTCACCGCAATACGGAGATACACTTCTCCAATTCATGCAAAAGGTCTTGTTAGCTTCATTACACACCCGGGTTAATCGGGTGTTCAATACTCTTTTACTCAAGGTCAATGACTTACAATAGTCAAGACCAATACACATACAATACTTATTACTTACTTACTTCACTCAAGTCAAGTCGGTATGACCTCCGGGCAGGGATTACTACATCCCATCACCGGGCTTCAGGGCAGCGCACTAATCCAGGATGCTACCCATTCAAGGGATTTGGTCCATGGAAAAGATTACAGCCAGGATTCGGATCCAACCTCTCGTGTTTCCTTATCCTCACGTGTGGCCGAAACTATATCGGGCTTCTACTCATTCCATTTTACTCATTACTCATGTTAGGAGTTAGATGGTTAGGAATTAGTAGAAGTCATTACTTTCATACCATACACCAATACACTACTCAAGTACACAACATTTACACATACTCTTCATTCTCATTCATCTATTTCATGAATTATACAAACTAAATGTCCAAGAGAATACAACAAGAACAATATAGTTCAAACACAATTAAGTGCAATAAAAGTCCGATTTGTGCATTTATCTTATTGGTGATCACATAAGCACACAAATCGGGGTAACCAAGTTAGGATACATGGCATGAAGAAATCATACCGTTCACCGTCGTATTCGTACTACCGGTCCTTCGGTGTTCACAAATCGAATCCTATAACATACATGGAGTTGTATGGTTAAAGACTTATTATTTGTTTAGCTCCTACTCCAATACCTTTCCCTAGGCATACTCACTAAGTCTTACATGTTACAAGTGGTTACGAATTCATTTCTTACTTAGGGTTTGCTTCCTTACTCATGTACAAGTTCTCTTATTACTCTTAACCACAATGGTATATACTTATATATATACAGGAGTGTACATATATATATATACATATGATTACTAGGGTTAACACATTTTTTTTATATATAAGTTTGGGCCGATTGACCCACCGTCCGACCCAACCTCTGGGTCGGTCCATTCCAGTGAGTTTCCCGTACTTCAGACTTTGCCCGACCGACCCATGCACCTTTGGGTCGGTCCGTTACAGAAAGTTCCCGGCCCTGGAATCCATCATGACCAACCCACGACCGACTCACGACTTCTGGGTCGGTCCGTTCCAGGAAGTTTTGGTTCTGTTACTTATGCCCCGACCGACCCACCGACCGATCCAACCTCTGGGTCGGTCGGTAGCTTAACATGCCTACAGATTTTGTTTTTCATTTCCTTTCTTACCCGTTTCTTCCCTAATCTTCCTAGATACATCCCACACGTTTAGTACTAATTAAACCCTCTAATTCACCTTGGTTCATCCCCAAAACTCATTACTCAATCTTAGATTCTCTTACACATTCTCCTCATTTCTTTTCAACACTTGCAACAGTTTTCACTTCTCTATTGCTACATTTTTTTAAACTTTCTTCTATCCTCAATGCTTCCTCAACTAATTCCACTCCTAGCATTGTTATTCGTCGTCAGATGTCATGAAAAGAAATACACTAATTAACTCAAAACTTAAGACTACCTGAATTGGTGAAAGGGTTTGCTGAAGACCGTACGACGCCAACTGTCACCCACAAGGGAAGCTGACGACGAATAACAATGAGGATAGACTTTGTGAAAGGGTTATTATTTGTTTAGCTCCTACTCCAATACCTGACCAGGATCAAGTTCGACCTCCCACGTCAAATATCAAACAACCACATAATTGCAAGTTTCCAAATTTTATCTTATCAAGACTTTGTGACGTGGTGATTACAACATTCTTTCTTGACTGTTATACAACTAATCTATAACTGTTGTAACCTAGACTTGAAACTAGTGTACTCCTTAATTTCTGGAACTAAGTTCCTTTGATCAAATCATTTAGCGTGAAATCTAGTTTTTCTTCTTGGCATAAAAGATAGACTCTTATTAAACACCTAGACACTTACTGCCTAATAATTATTTCATCAATCATTTGACTCTTAAACCCATCATACAAGCAATAATTTCAGTTATGGACTTGGATATCTTGAAACATACTCTTCTCTTTTAACAAGGGCTTTATCTAGTATTTAACTTATCAGGGCTTGATCATTGCCTACACCTTGGTTATCATCGCTTGGAACAAAGACAATCATAGTTATTACTAAATTGGAATAAGACTCCAAGGAAAAGTTTCTATAACTCGATCAACGTTTATGGTTTCATAAGGTATTATTTATTCCGCCTTACAACTTGGCTTGTTCTAACTTCATTTAAACTCCATGAATCAGGTGAATCATTTGTTCAACCTAGGTTAAGTATCCTTTAATATTAGTACCATTTCAAACTAAGGGTTCCCAGTTTGAATCCTACGGTTTGGTGACAAGACAACCAAAGCATATTGTTTGTTCTTACCTCTCAGAAACGTGGTTATTTCACAAACTCAATGGCTTCAAGAGAAAATAGGCCGTTTAGGTGTATTAAATAGAGGTTTTAAAATCATAGAGATTGGTATATAACGTTAGGAACGTTCGCGTGTAAACCGCTTGTTACCAGTCAAGGGGTACGTTTCCTACTCTAAGTTTAACTTCCCCTCACTTTTAGTGTATATATGGATTCAAACTCATAATATAACTTACACCACCTCCATTACTAGTGTCAAGGAGTGTTATTCGTTACCATGTTCATATTGACCTTTATATTACATGTGGGGTTAACTTTATTTTGATCTCATGCGCTCTTTACTAGCCTTCATAAATTGAGTTGTCATAGAAGACATATGCTCGTATAGATCCATAAGGATAGTGTAGGACAAGTGCCTCAAAATGGGGTAGGTATATTTTATGATACTTAACCCTCTAAAATATATCAATACTCCTCAAATGTTTTAGGTTTATAACCTCCCAATTATATGTATTTATATATAGCATTTAATATTGCTATTTTGGAAGTCTTCCTGACTTCAAAATATCTGGGCTCAAAGTTTGTTCTCTTCTCACTGTTTATTATGAGTCCAGCATTGTCACTGTAGTGATACTAGCTGAGACCCTTGGTATTTAAGCAGGTATTACATCTGTGTTTATTTATGTTGGATGTTTAGTTATATATAGTGAGATTCTGTTATGCTTTTCTTGATATTGTCATTGGTTTTTTTTTTTGTAGGACTACACTGATAGTCATATTTCAAGGTTTCGCACGACCTTCTCGTGAAGTTAGTAAGGAGTTGTAAGATCTTCCAGTCTCGCACTGGGCCACAAGCTCAGTGCCTGGGTATCCCATAAAATTCAGTGTTTGCTCTTTACGTGTAGGTCTTCATTCTCCTTTATTTGGTTTACTGGAGCAGCACTTGTTGTAGCAAGTGCACCATGCAGGTTGGATCATCATGCAGTGTATGTCCATTGAGATATATTTTTACTCCATCATCACTGTATACTTGGCGGTGTTGTCAGCCTTTCTGGTTATCATCGGTATGGCGTCATTGTTATTCGTCGTCAGCTTCCCTTGTGGGTGACAGTTGGCGTCGTACGGTCTTCAGCAAACCCTTTCGCCAATTCAGGTAGTCTTAATTTTTGAGTTAATTAGTGTATTTCTTTTCATGACATCTGCTCGTTATTTAGGCAGGTCATAGTTTGTAGTTACTGTAAGTTTGGACAGTTGTTAACGCCCTTCGGCGGACCAAGTAAGAACTAACTTACTGTTCCTCACTGTTCTATCACACACCCTGTATCCCAAGGCTAATTTCGGTTGTATTCAGATCTTAGAGCGCAACTACGCTCTGATACCACTTTTTGTAACACCCCAACCCGAAACTCCACAACCTGTACGATGATAGCTCCCAAAGATAACTAGAAATGCAGCGGAAAATATATACATAACAACGGGTGGTGCTACAACGCCGCTAGTCACCCATGTGACTAACAAGGCTAACTTCAATACAACTTACAAATGATGCGGTCTGAGCGCTGAATACAAACCTCTTAAAACAACAAAAGTCAATAGTAAAAATACAGTACTGTAAATTGATGCTGGTAATAATAATTCCTGTCTTAATTCTACCCCACCTACACTCGGTCGGGTAATCTCTTCATTCTTCAGGTACCTAGAATTGTTTAGCCATGAAACGGCTCAGCAAATAATTTGCCGGTATGAAAAACGTGCAGCCCAAAAGCTACTGGGCCACACCAACTACTTTGTCGAATACATGCAAGTCATTTTTGTAAAGCTGTAAATAAGCATCATAGCATAATCATAACAAGCATCCATACAAGGATAACAATATCACACAGAACAAGACTTCAGAAGGTCAAGTTAGATGTTCTGGAGTAGCTTGATAGTAGTCAGATCCTCACAATGGGACTAACATGTATATAAGAGAACCTCACAGCAGTGGAAGTATAGTGACCTCGTTAAACTCCATCTTCATAGAGTAAATTGGTCGGGTATGATAAACCCTTAGACGAGATGGGACTCTCGTACAAGTATGTGGGTAATGAGTCCCTTAGAAGATAACGTAGTTAACTCCTGTACTTAAAAGAGGTGGGTATCAAACCCTCGAGAGAAATAAAGTCTTCCTCCCAACTTGAACTGTTCCGGTACGCAGCCGGTGAGTGACATAGTGCACCCAAAACTCCCGTCGCGACGTAAATTGAATAGGGGACGACCTGTGACAGGTACAGCTCCTGTAGCATGCATGGCCAGATCCAACTGGGCTCCTCGTTCTCGTAGTATAGAATTGTTAAGTGTCACTCAAGGACGTTAATCATGAACACAATGTGTATTGTCGATTATCACGTTTAGGATAACGACGTCTGTTATAAAGTGAAGTCAGTGAGAAACTTGAGTACAAGTTCTCGGTATGATAAAACGTAGGTATTTAATCCACTGGTAATGTAGTGTTGTATGCGTGGGACATACACGTTACAGTTAGCAACATCACGCACATAGAATAACACAACAGTGCACAAGAGTAATACAACATTTTACATACAATTATCTTGGTCGTTATCTCAAACAACAAATAGCACACAAGCCGGTATAATCCGGTAGAAAGTAGACTGCAAGATTTCCATACCGTTCACCGTAGACTGTACTTGTTTAGTTCCCGGTCAACGTCTGGTCAAACAATGTCTCTTAATCAAAGATGATTAAGTACTTGAACTCCTCTTGAATTTCCCAAGCTTCCTTCAATGGAGATTGTAGCTCCAAATTTCGGTATTAACACATGAGAAGGAAGGGGTTTAGGAGTTAGATCTTAACAAAGATCTTAAGTAGATTTATAAGATGTTTTCAAGAGATTTACCTTAGGTATTTTTACCTTGAATTTTCGGCCTTGATAGAATGGATGAAGATCCAACTTAAGTTAACCATGAATGCTCCTTGGTTTAATTGTTGATTCAAGACACTTCTTGGAGCATATATTGGTACCGAATTGATGTAGTGTTGCTACGAATATTTTTGCTTCAAGTCTTGATGAAGAAAGCTAAGAAATTGACATAGAAATGAAGTTAGACCTTAAGACTCCATTAATGGAGCTTGGAGCTTGAAAGGAAAAGAAATAAAGGAGGGAAGGAGAGCTTACCCATTCGGCTGTAGCAAGGAAAAGAATGGCACAAGTGCCGTGAGTTTGTATAGGAAGAAAGAGTTTGATTTGTTAAATGAAAGCATGATCATGACTAGTGTTGTGTAGGGTATTGTTGTTGATTTGCTTCAGATTTTTGGGTTCCAAAAGTCCTCCTTACAGCAAGCATTTTTCGGAAATCATGGGGATGAAATGATGAGGACAGGTCAAGCTTAGTGGGTAGATTGGTTTCTTTTGATTATTCAATGTCAAAGACTCCTCTTTTCCTTTGTAAGCATACGGTAGCATGGGCTGGAAAATGTTGCTTTATTTTTGTTTAGTTGCCACTTGAATATATGTATAGGTGTAGATCTACTTTGATGATTTGTCAAGACTAATCTCCTTGTTTTGTGGGCAATGGTAGAACCAGCTTGGACTAGTTTTATTCTTGTTACCAGTTCAAGTATATTACCGGCAGTAACATGTAACAGCTATAGACTTTAGTTTGTTTAATTAGCCTGCATGTATGTATTCCTGTTCGGTGGTCTTATCTAATTAGCATACACACTACTACCGTTCTTTTTTTTTATTGATATATATATATATGTATGTATAGTGTTCGCATGTGTATGGTGTAGGTTTTAGCTTGTTCATATTCTAGTATATATAGCATGTCTTATTCAATTGCAACTTGTATATATATGCTGCGTACAGAGGCCTAGTATCTAATCTTCTGTTTATTATATCATGCATACTCAAAAGCTACGCATCATATTTGTTGTTACTTTGAGCACATGCACCATGTGGTATAGGATGATTAGTGCAGATTTAATTTGATTAATTGCTGAGTGTATACCGACAATTGCTACATATTTCTTTTGCTTATTATAAGTAGATATACTATTGTTACAGTACAGTTTTTGTTTGATTACCTGTTAGTGGATGAGATTGCTTTGTTAATATTGTAGTATATCATGTCAAAAGTTCCTACCCATTACCGGTTGTATGCGACAAATTCATACAACTTGCTTAGAAACTTAAGTTGCAGCAACCATGTGACTGCGTATATATATGAACAAGTCCATGAATAAAGGGAATGCTACTCATACATAATTTAATCAATATTATACTCATGATGGAACGGGTGATGTTGTTTCAAAATGGTACCGAACAGAAACCATATAAACAAAATAACTAGCGCAGATCATATGCATGTATGTTACGGTTTTTTTTTTTGTTCGGTTCATGTATAAGCTCATGTCATGGTGATGATGGTATTGGTTGTGATAGTACAATACTTACCGTTGAGTGATACAGCAGCTTTTATCTGATTTAAATGCATATATACATACCGGTATGAGGTATAGTATGTGCTGTTGGTGTGCGTTTTGTTTATTAGCAATTAGGTACTCCATATTGTATGGAGTGTATTACCGGTTGTATAGGGTAATTTGGTAGGTATAATAGGTGGTTAATTGTTTTACTAAGTAAAATTGTGTCAAAACAAATACCAAACATGGTATACCAAAACGGCAATATGGGTTGTTTGGAAAAATTGTATACTTTGTGTTATATGTAATGTTATAACATTTCCTATGTATTTATTATGTATATTAAGTGTTGAAGACTAAGGTTTTGCAGATGATTGCCTCCTCAGTGAAAGTAGCGATGCAGAGATACTAGGCGCGATACAAAAAGATGTTCCAGCACGAGTACCTCTGCAGAAGCATCTGTCCACGATCTCCTGTATGCCAAGAAGCGCGACGTTGCTGAAGTAGTTGCGGAAATCTCGCATCGTTGGAGCAGTAGCAAGACGTGAGATCGTGACGCACAAGGAGGACCATAACTCCGATACTTGCGGAACCAACCCAAGGAGTCGTTACACTTGAAGACTCCACCGAAGATTTAGGAGATAGTTGACAAGTATATAAGCATGCGAATGTAATTAGTTAAGGTGTGCATTCGAGATTATTCAGAGAGATACACCGTCCTTGAGAGAGAAATATTCTTGAGAGATCTTAGTGAGATAGTGTCAATTAGCTTAGGTATTTATTACCTAGAGAGCACACATAAGAACATTCCCCTTTACTCCTTGTGACGCATTGATCAAAGCCGAGAGTAGAGCGAGTGTTGGATGAGACAGAATACTTCTGTCGAATCCCAAGATAGGAAGCTAGGTTGTAATTCACATTGAGTTTCAATACAAGCAGAATCCTATCTTGTTAAGTTTAAACAAAAGCTTCCGCGTTACTTTTACACACCTTTATTCTTCAAGCAGAGTTGATCTGAGATTAACACCTCAGACCTACTCGGTCAGCACCCCGATCCCATCAAGTGGTATCAGAGCCTGCGTTGGCTGACAAATCTCTCAAAATGGCGGAAATCTCAAACACCAACAACAACAACAGAATGCAAGTGGAGAATCCAAAGCTAACTTCCACAAACTACAACATGTGGAAAAACGAGATGGTCACACCTCCAGTCCTTGAATCAACAACTCTGGACGGTAGTGACGAAAGGCAACTTCCCAGTACCTGAAGGGAAAGATCCTAGCTCCTATACTGCTGAGGAGCGCAGATGCGTTGAGCTAAATGCCCAAGCCGTACGAGTCATCTACACCAGTCTCTCTCCACCTGAAAGAAGAAGAGTGTATCACATCAAAGTAGCCAAAGACATCTGGGATCACCTTCGAGCTGTTCACGAAGGAAATACTGAGCTTCGAAAATCAAAGATACAAGAACTGAAGATGGACTACGAAAACTTCGTAGGAAAGCCTGGAGAATCCCTCAGCGACATGCTCGCTCGATTTACTGAACTCACCGCTACTATGGAAGAGCTACAGATTGGAGAGTCAAATGAAAACATCAACAAAAATTTCTGGACAGTCTGGGTGAGGAATGGACCGAGAGCGTTATCTCCACGAAGGCGTCCAAAAGTCTAGAGAAATGGACTCTGACCGACTTGGGATCCTATCTTCAGTCCATCAACAAGTACAAGATGAATATCAAAAACAGAGGTAATAATTCTCACCCAAACCATGCTGTTTCGTTTTCCAATGTCCAAATGTGAATCAAGCTTTGCAGGTAAAGACTACGCCCAGCCAGATAGCAGCTCACCAGAATGAGTCATTCCACTATGACGCTAACTCTCCAAATCAGGAGTTAATCCAGCAGCTTCGGGACACTCTGATTGACGGCATAATAGAAGAAGGATCAGCGAACACCTTCGAAGACATGGCCATGCTGGTCAAGAACTTTAAGAGATTCATGCGAGATCGATCAGAAGGAACAATCCAAACAGGTTCAGTCAAAATCAAAACCGACAATATCAATCCTACAACGTAATCAGCAAGGTACTACGGGAACTGGAGACCGAGTATGCTTCAAATGCCTGAAGCCGGGGCACTACGCCAACAACTGTCCTCTCAAGAAGAAAGATGATCGCGAGCAATCATCACTAATGGCAAATTCAGCATGGGGAGACTCTGACTCAGAAGAACCTGAGATAGGAACGTCAAGCCTAATATGCCTCATGGCTCACAAAAGTCAGGTATGCAAGAGTCCCTCTTCAGAGGTAACTGAATATTTCTCAGATTCATGTGCTATTCCCTCTTTAGATTTATCTACTTACTACATCGACCCAAATCATCCTGAATTTGAATTAACTGAAGAACAAGACAGGATAGCCTCTCTTTATGAAGAAATCCATGTGCTAAAAGGTCATGTCAACAACGATCGTCTAAAATTGCAAAAATCTGAAGAAAAGGCCGAACGACTTGAAAAAGAGCTAAAAGATGCTCACAACCTCATCAACTCCTTACAAAATCAAGTCTCTTCTCTACAGAAAAATCGTTCCAAAATTCCACAAAAATTCTTCAAACCAATCACCTTTGTTCGTGAGGTTGCTGCAATGCAAAAGCCAAAATTCTTTGAAAACGAACTCCGTGAGTCAAAAGAAAGACAAGTTCGACTTGAGAAAGAGGTCGATTCCCTGAACATCGCTCTTAAAAAGGCACGGATGGAATCGGTCTCATCATCATAATCCTCCTCGTTGGCTGAGAAATAAAGGCAAAGTAAACCTACCAAAAATAGCCACAAAACCCAATGATCTTCAAAGAAGGAAACTCCAAAAAGAAAAATTTGAAAACAAATTCCGTTGGCAAAAGAAGTACGTTCATCTACCTTCTTTATTAATTTGTGGTTACTGTGGTTACGACGGGCATATTCACTCCTCGTGTCATAAGCTTGGCAAAGATTTGTCTTTTAATATGCAACGTTTACATACTCTGTCTAAAGCACGAGATGGTTATAGCTCTCTTTCAAAGAGGGAACCCAAGTTCGCCTGGGTTCCCAAGTCTAACTTTTGATTATCTTGTAGGGAGAGACCGTGGACAATGACTCTTGGTTTCTGGATAGTGGATGCTCACGACATATGACAGGAGACCCTGACAAGTTCACGACTCTCTCTCAACACAACGGGGGGAAAGTCACTTTTGGCGACAATGCTCATGGTGAAATCATTGGTATTGGAACCGTCGGTAATCCCTCTCTCTTTAAAATAGAAAATGTTAATTTAGTAAATGGACTTGGACACAGCCTTCTAAGTATCTCTCAAATCTGTGATCTCTCTAATGTTGTTCTTTTCTCGGCCTCTGACTGCAAAATTTTGACGAGCAAACAGGTCTTCTGAAAGCCACTGGTATAAGGGTGAACAATCTTTATAAGCTATCTCTTGAAAACCCTAACCTAGATGGTACTCTCTGTCTTAGTGTACAGGACAAGAATATCTCCTTATGGCATTTTCGCCTAGGTCATGCACACGGCAAACTACTAAACAAAATCAAAAACAGAAATCTTGTAGTGGGACTTCCTCAGACGAACTTCTTCCAGACCGACATCCTCTGTCCTGCGTGCGTACAAGGGAAACATTCTAGATCAAGCTTTCCAGGTAAAACAGATATGTCTACATCATCTTCACTGGACATGCTACACATGGATCTATGTGGGCCAATGCGTGTTCAAAGCAAAAGTGGTAAGAAGTACGCTCTAGTCATCGTCGATGACTATTCGCGCTGGACATGGGTACTATTTCTTAAGAGCAAGTCGGAAACTTTTTCCGAATTCGAAACCTTATTTAAACTGATCACTAACAAAATGTCCACCTCTGTCAAGACAATTCGATCTGACAACGGTACAGAATTTTGCAATATTCAGTTTTCAGAATTCTGCAGGGAAAAGGGAATCATGCATCAAACATCAGCTGCTCGTACTCCACAACAAAATGGAGTTGTAGAACGAAAGAATCGCACGCTTGTAGAAATGGCAAGAACAATGCTCATCGATAGTAACCTTCCAGCCACATACTGGGCAGAAGCTATCAACACTGCAGCATACATTCTAAATCGAGCATCAATTCATCCCTTCATCGGCAAAACCCCATATGAAATTATCAAAGGCCGTCCCCTTCAGTCACACATCTACGGCGCTTCGGATGCAAGTGTTTCATACACAACAATGGAAAAGATAATCTCGGCAAGTTTGCATCTAAGAGTGATGAAGGAATATTCCTTGGCTACTCATCACAAAGTCGAGCTTACAGAGTATTCAATAAGCGTACAGCCTGTCTTGAAGAAAGCCCTCATATTCGTTTTGAAGAGCTCTCTAACTCCAGTGACTGTGACCACACACAAAATGAACCACACGAAGATGCCGCAGATACTACCTTCATTGAAATACCAGTAGCTACTATCCCTGCACCACAAACACCTCTTGCAACAGACTCATCCTCTGACAGCGACGACGACCCTGATGACTCATTTAAAGATGCCTCACCTACTCCCACACAGGAACACACTACCTCCTCCACAAACACAACCACACCCACACCTAACGATCACCCAACACCAGATCACTCCAATAGTATTCCATCATCCTCCGCAAGAAAATTTCAACAAGCCTCCGCTCACCCCATTTCTCAAATCCTGAGTGATCCATCCAAAGGCGTGCAAACACGTAGTGAACTGCATCAGAATCTATGTGCCTTCAATGCCTTTCTATCCAAAATCGAACCTAAGAATGTCAACCAAGCTCTACAGGATCATGACTGGATACTCGCCATGCAAGAAGAATTACATTCTCTACAAAGACACTCTGTCTGGCGACTTGTTCCATGCCCAACCAATCATAAACCAATTGGTACAAAATGGGTGTTCCGCAACAAGTTAGATGATCAAGGAAATATCTCTCGCAACAAAGCCAGACTGGTAGTCCAGGGATATGCTCAAGCTGAAGGAATTGATTACGATGAAACTTATGCTCCAGTAGCTCGAATTGAGGCAATTCGAATACTCGTGGCCTACGCAGCACATCGAGGTATAAAACTCTACCAAATGGATGTAAAAACTGCCTTTCTACATGGATACATCGACAGAGATGTATATGTTGCTCAACCTCCGGGTTTCGAAGATCCACATCACCCAGAGTATGTCTACAAGTTAGATAAAGCATTATATGGCCTGAAGCAGGCACCTCGGGCATGGTATGAACGTCTTTCATCTTACTTATTGTCCCATGGATTCATTCGAGGTAAAGTTGACAAAACTCTTTTTACTCTCACCAAAGGTGAAGACATACTCATTGTGCAAATATACGTGGATGACATAGTTTATGGATCCACTATTCCTGAACTATGCTCATTCTTTTCTGATCTCATGAGTAAAGAATTTGAAATGAGTGCTCTTGGAGAATTGAAATTCTTTCTAGGTCTACAAGTCACCCAACAGGAAAACGGGACTCAAATTCATCAACAGAAATACATTCACGAGCTGTTAATCAAATACAAGATGCAGGATTCAAAAGCCACACCCACTCCAATGACAACAACAGAGAAGCTACATATGGATGAAAAAGGAATTGCGGTTGATGCTACGCTATACAGAGGTATGATAGGTTCCCTTCTTTATCTAACAGCAAGTAGGCCTGACATTCTATATGCTGTATGTCTCTGTGCAAGATTTCAGGCAAACCCAAAAGAATCACACCTACAAGGCGTAAAGCGAATTTTTCGCTATCTGAAAAGTACCCAAGACTTGTACCTCTGGTACCCAAGTACTCCTGATTTCACTCTAATGGGTTATAGTGATTCTGATTTTGCAAGCTCCTTATTAGACAGGAAAAGCACGTCTGGTACTGCACAATTTTTAGGACTATGTCTTGTCGCTTGGAGTTCAAAGAAGCAAAACACAGTAGCACTGTCATCCGCCGAGGCCGAATATGTCTCCGCCGCTGCTTGCTGTGCACAGATTCTCTGGATACAACAACAACTACAGGACTATCTCATTCTCCGACTTGTACTACAATTTTTTGTGACAATAATAGTGCTATTGACTTATCTAAAAATCCTGTTCATCATTCCAGGACAAAGCACATTGAAATTCGTCACCATTTCTTAAGGGATTGCGTTGAAAAAGGACAGATACAACTAGAGTATGTTCCTACTTCAGAGCAACTTGCAGACATATTCACCAAGCCACTGCAACGAGGTCCTTTTGAAGCACTACGTTCACAACTAGGTATGACCCGTATGACCTAGCTAAGGTCGTATCTCCTTCTCGTGTTTTGTTAATTTCGGGTGAAATGTATGAATATGTCTGATGACCTAGTCTGTCTGTTTAAGTAACAAAACACCAGCGTAAAAACAAGAGTGTTCAGTTTCTGATAACTAAACCCGCGAAATTCTCGCCCTACTATCCGCAACACCCCAGCTCAACCAATCACCTCACATTACCCTGACACACGACGTCTGCCTATATTCCGACGTCAATATCTCTCACCCCCACGTCCAATCACACCAAAGCCGACGATTTCTTTGCTTCTCTTCGTCTTCTACACTCGCTTGTCCACTTCGATCAACCTCCGATCTCCATGGCTTCCAACCCTAACCCTAACACCATGTTTTCCGACGCCGAATTACCCAACGACCCTTTGCTCCTCCAAGCTCTCATCAACAAACTCACCATCCTCCAAGCCAAACAAACCCCTACCTCCACCTCTGACTCAACCGCCGTAGCCCCTGCAATGTCCGTCGACACTCAACCCATCACCACCACACTACCCACCGTCACAACTGAAACAACCGCCATAGTTCACACTACGGCATCCACAAAATCGGAAGATACCCCATCACCAACCAAACAAACATCCCTCCCACCACCCCGATCATACCCACTCCCGACACTATCACAAAATCTCCGACTAAACTTCAGTTCGGATCTCTTCCACCCGCTGATGAAGAAGCAAAAGATCAACAACCCAACTCTCCTGCTAAAGAACCCACTGAGGTACTTGACCTCGAAGCCCAGCAACCTGCTCCTGAGTGTTCACCACCACCCAAGAAAACCCGCCGTGCTAAATCCAACGTCCCCCGCCCTCCAGCTACTCGAACTCTTCGTTCTCGAGCCAAAAACCCTCAGTCATCCTCAAAACCCACTTCTGATGCTCCTGTTCCTGCACCATCTCCTGTCGTCACGGCACCAACTACTGAAGAAAAGCCGCGCAGTACCACCAACTCTTCAACCCAGGCAGACTCCGACACGGCAACGACTTCCACCAGAAAGCGACTCCGTCCTCGCTCCGAGTCTGTCCCACCTACACCTGCTACTCGACTAGGTCTGATCGACACCCACTCTGCCGTCTACTCCTTACCAGCTGACGATTCTGCTGAATCACGACACTTGGTAAAGGGAAAGCTACTCGACCTGGACTGGCTCCAATCGATGGCCTTCGACATGTTCGAGGAGATGCTCCGCTTCCAAAACTGGATCCATCTCTTCCACGGCATTCAGACCTACCATGAGGCAGAGGCGTATGAGTTCTACCAAAATTGCGTCATTCGCAAGGGGAAAATGACAGAGGTACACGGCAAACCCATCCTTCTCGACTCAAACTCAATAGCAACCCATCTAGAATTCCAACTAGCGGATTAGAATTTTATGATAGGGCTGGTTTTCCTGATCTAGGGTTTATAAGTGCAAAAGAAGTCTATGACTTCTTCCTACCAAACAGCAGAGTCGGTCACTCCTTTGAGCGACCAGCTCTGTCCAATACCCACCAAATGCTCCATACATTGGTGATCAAAAACTTAGTCCCTAGAAAGGAAGGAAATCAGTTTGTTCGTCCGCTTGATCTTGCTATTATGTACTGTCTGATCCACCACCAAAAGATAAACCTCTCAAAGTTAATCCTCAACCACATTGCCTCAACCATCTCCTCACCCCGACACAGCCTGGGGTACGTATTCTGGCTCCCAAAAATCTTTACCCACTGTGATGTTGTCCTCGATCCCTCCAAAGCCAGTCGGATAATGGATACCGACATACTTGGTCAGATCCTGTACAACAAAACCCCGTCTTTCCAGATCAAATCGGTCTCCAAGACAAACCCTCCCTCCAAAAAGCTAGCCCCACCAAAACCCGCATCACCCCCTGACTCCGTCTCTTTATCTGAAAGGGTAGCAGCGGTAGAGAACAACCTCGCCACTCTATCCAAGAAGATAGACATGCTCATCGACGTCCTCAACAAGAACCACAAACAGACGATGAACATCATTGCAGGGGGAGTCGAGAAGCTGGCAGAGGAGTTCCGGGAAACATTTGCTGAAACTCTGGAAGCGGCTAAGCGATTGGATGGCGCTGGGACTTCGGGGGAAGATGGAGCACGGGATGAGGACACAGGAATGGATGGAGGAGATGACTAACTTGTTACCCCACCCCTTTAACCTTAGGCAGTAGTGATTCTTGAATACTTTTGACTTACGCTGGTGGTTTGTTTAACTAACTGTTTCAGATAATGGTTTTTTGGATATTTTTGTGCGTTTCCCCTGATGTTGGCAAACGGGGGAAGCGGTGTATCCCGCGGCTGGTGTCTGCGGGTAACTATGTGTGGATAATGAGTGCCTCTGAAGGCCTCATCTGTTTTTGCTTGGTCGTTTATTTCTGCAACGTGATATTTGAAGTAGTTTACGTACTATGGTTTTTTATCTGTTCTTATCAACTGCATTATCTTAAGGGGGAATATGTTTAAGGGGGAACAAACAGCAAGTTGTTCTCCCAAGATAGTTGCTCCGCTTTGTTGTCTGTTTTTTTTTGCAGGTACATCCTATACAAAACCTCAAGGTTACGCTGGATACACTGAGTTTGCCATCATCAGCAAAAAGGGGGAATTTGTTGAAGACTTAGGTTTTGCAGATGATTGCCTCCTCAGTGAAAGTAGCGATGCAGAGATACTAGGCGCGATACAAAAGATGTTCCAGCTCGAGTACCTCTGCAGAAGCATCTGTCCACGATCTCCTGTATGCCAAGAAGCGCGACGTTGCTGAAGTTTGCGGAAATCTCGCATCGTTGGAGCAGTAGCAAGACGTGAGATCGTGACGCACAAGGAGGACCATAACTCCGATACTTGCGGAACCAACCCAAGGAGTCGTTACACTTGAAGACTCCACCGAAGATTTAGGAGATAGTTGACAAGTATATAAGCATGCGAATGTAATTAGTTAAGGTGTGCATTCGAGATTATTCAGAGAGATACACCGTCCTTGAGAGAGAAAATATTCTTGAGAGATCTTAGTGAGATAGTGTCAATTAGCTTAGGTATTTATTACCTAGAGAGCACACATAAGAACATTCCCCTTTACTCCTTGTGACGCATTGATCAAAGCCGAGAGTAGAGCGAGTGTTGGATGAGACAGAATACTTCTGTCGAATCCCAAGATAGGAAGCTAGGTTGTAATTCACATTGAGTTTCAATACAAGCAGAATCCTATCTTGTTAAGTTTAAACAAAAGCTTCCGCGTTACTTTTACACACCTTTATTCTTCAAGCAGAGTTGATCTGAGATTAACACCTCAGACCTACTCGGTCAGCACCCCGATCCCATCATTAAGTATTAAGATTATGTAACATAAGTTGTTACATTGTTAAAATGTGTATATCAATTTACTTTAGCATCTATAAATGCTTAGGCAATCGTAAAGTATTTACATTGCTCGTTGGTATTTTTCACGTTTTTACAGTGTACGTTATTGTGTGTCGGGTCGTATAAACGCTCGTATATATTTTTCCCCAGTGACGCTCTCTTAATTGAACTTGTTTCGTAAGGGGTTTAATGCCCGTTAATGTTCGTACGTAAGCGTTTATATGCGTACGTGAAGATGACATTATATTAGCGTTCGTGGATCGAACGTTGTCATTTTATGAGTTGTATAAATGTCCGTATTAATCTTTCCTTGTTGTCGCTCTCTTTATCGAGCTCGTTATGTAAAGAATTTAATCCTTGTTAATAAATGCACATGAGCGTTTTGTACGAGTATGTTACGACGTTTGTAAAATTACGCCCGTTAACGTTTACGGTAAAACGACTATTTTTACGTAGGCGTTTGCGTGCATGAGTTTGCATGTGCACGCGTAATATTAATTTACGTAACGTTTGCATGCATAGATTAGCATGCGTAACTAAAATGATTTGTTTCTAGATCAATTCTTCATTATTTAATAATAAACAGGTATTAATCAGATTCAGGGTATTTCACTAGTCTTCAGCGCTCTTTCCACCAACAAATAGTAAAGTAGTTTTCAATGTTCAATAAACCTCTTCCCACCGAAATTCATTTCTGATGATTTTCTAAGTGTTTCACCGCCTTTGTAATTATTTCTTCTCTGAAGATGTTGTGAAATTGCAACACCAACTAGGTCATTATGTTCAGCCGCGTGTCATCACCTAGAAAATTGAGATACGGATGAAAGTTTAATTTAAAAAAAGCCAATTAAACATTAACTATTAAAAAACTTGCTTATTTTTGTAATTTTCTTTCTCAGTTTCTCTCATCCATGTGCATACTCAAACTTATCAGTCCAACCTATCAATGAAATCAATTTTAGTATATCTTGATGAATAACAATAATACAATAAAGTTAAAACAAGTAGTTATATGTACGTATAAGCAGCATTTTTGTTGTCCTACTAAATGAGGAACACTGATTTTGAACCGCTAGTTTTAGATTTTTAGAGATTATCATGCCTTAAAATTTCATCTAGATATGCCACCTGATAATAATGACATGAAATATGAAGATAAATAGTAATTTATAAGATGGTGATTAGTAACAAAGCTAATAATAGATTGTAAACATACATAGTACATACCACTAAGTTGATGTCTATTTGCTTGTAAGGCTGTCTTGAGTATCTTCTCACGAGTCCAGCGGAAAATTTGTTCTTTGTTCATGTCAGTAACTAACAAGTATCAGTGATTATCCTCATCATTCATTGGGATATAAATATGAAATAATCAGTACTTTAATGATTAACATACAATTGATAATTATATTCGATCAAAAATAAAATAATAAATTTTTGTTTAATGAATAAAGGCTTACATACCCTTTTCAAGCCCTTCACAATACTCATGTGGTCACTTTTACTTTTTTATCACTTTTTTCTACCTGTTTTTGCTTGTTTCTCTATGAAAAATAAACATGTACGAGTACGAACACAATAAGTTTAATTTATCACATAAAATAAATGTTATGGATAAATTCCTACCGTAAAATGACAAGGTAGAAACTACAAATCTTGGCCGCCTAGCTTTGATCGACCATTGATTAAGTGTTAACATGGAGACCACTAGATCAATTACCTAGATGATGCAATATGATGGGACAAATTTATAACACTGTAAATATGCATAAATAAAAATGTTTTAATAATAGAAAGAAGAAATAATTTTAGAAAATGTATACATCATCAAATATCATTTTCATCGGTATTAATGTGGACAATTTTGTCTTGGAGCATTATGAATGTATGTTGTTCTATCTGTTAAAATTAGTGGTACATTCCTGATAAAATAGACAAATCATATAACTACTTATAAGAACAACATAACAATACACATGTGCATATGCATGCCACAGTCATTATGTGGCTGAATAGAAACGATTGAAAATTTAATGATTACTCATGCAAGTATCTATTGCGGTTGCCCCAACAATGTATGTCGCAATAGCGATCTGCCTTACATTAAATTGCAACTCTCTCAAAGGGCAATGTTTGAAACCGCTGCAAAATTACAAAAAATTACGACAAAAAACATCAAAGAGGTTATCTAAATCACAACAATGAATTCAGTGCACTTACAGGGGCATATACGAAATATGTATAGATTTGGATGAGGCATTTCTTTCAGAAGTTTGATTTTAATATAGTACCCCGTCGGACTTGATACAACATTTTTGAATCACACTTCCTTGAAGAAAACAACACCCTTGAAACACTCTTTTTTTTTTCAATTCCAACTCCATGTGTTTGGTGCATAAATTTGCTCATCACATCTCTCATCTCAAAAAGCACCGCATCAAATGAATCTCTTATGTTTTTATTTCATCTTTCACACTCATTATAGTCATTCAGCGTGTCTTGGCTACCACCGACTCTAGCCAATTTGGCTACATACAGTGGTTTTTTTTTACACCCGGCGCCTTTTGTGTGTGTTTTTTTATTTTTTATTTTTTATCATAAAATTTTAAATTGTTGTAACTTTTAATATATAAGTCCAAAATGAAAAAAAATTATATCATTGTTCATCTAAATTCAAGCTCTACAAAACAAGACCAGTCATGATTATATTTTGACAACTTTAAAAAATATATTTTTACATGTATGGAGCATAGAACGTAAAAGAAAACTGTACAGATGGTCATACAAACCTGCACAAATGTCACTAAAACATGTACATCCTCACGTGAGACATGTCTCTCACATTAAAAACGTATAGATAGTCATATAAATCTGTACAAATTATTAAATATATACATCCTTAAATTAAAACCTGTACATATAAGGAAGAACACGTGTACAGACGGTCATACAAACATGTACATATGACCATACAAACATGTACAAATGTTCATTAAAAAACATGTACATTCTCACATTTAAACATGTACATCTTCACATTAAAACATGTACATTCTCACATTAAAATATGTACATACATCCTCACATTAAATATCATGGTATACATGTAAAAATATTTTTTAAAAAAAGTTGTCAAAATATATTCATGACTGGTCTTGTTTTGAAGAGCTCGAATTTAGGTGAACAATAATAAATTTTTTTCATATTGGACTTATATATTAAAAGTTATAATAATTTAAATTATTGTTATTTTAATAAAGATTAAAAAAAATAAAAGAAAAAAAAATAAAAACGAAATCGGCGGTGTAGCGCCCGTAGTAGTGAGTTTGTTTGTTTCTATTTTCAATTTTGTCCCACTATATTTCATTAATTACAAAATTACCCTATTATAAAAGATATTTTTTATTTTAATTTTACTAAAATCTCCTTGGATGTACCCAACATAGCTACATTCACATGTAGCTAAGAATTTGTCTAGTCATTTGCATGACATAGAATTGATTTGAAAGGTCCTGCATCATAATAATTAAATAAAATTTTGCACATTATAACTGATTTTAAATATAAGTACATGACAAGCTAACCTTCATATGCATTTTGTTAGAAGATGCAACATCATCAGAATTTTGCTTCCTTTTCTTATCGGATATATTTGTTTGCCGTAATATAAACACAATTACAATTTATGTATGTATGATATAAGTGCTTATTGTAGTATGAAATTAACTAAGTACTACTTACTCTGACGAAAGTAATATAAGAGCAGTACGATTGACTCCGCGGGCTGGGGAATCAACTTCAGCCGACTTTTTTCACCACTCATGTTTGCGCATTCATCAGTGTTGAACATCTCTAATGTTTTGGAAATCTGCAGTTGGGGATGCTGATTAAAAAACGATTGAGTACCGGTAAACCGTCTCTTCTCCCTTTACTCCTTCACTTTGCCGGATTGAACAATGGACGGTGGAGTAGTCGTTCAGGGGATGAATGCTTGTACACTGATGAATATTGAGATCTTCAGATCGAGGTGCCAAACTTTTGCTTGCGAATAAAAGTGATAGTTCAATAAATTTGAACGTCAAATTAAATTTGTAACACCCCAACTCAATCCAAATGTGGTCTCGCAACTTAACAGCATATATATATACATGTCACAGCGGAATTCTTTACACTCCAGGACCTTGCCACGGTCTGACTACAGAATATACCGAACATTAGTACATAACAACCTCAACCAAAACATATTCTTCTTACAATCCTCTCACAACCTATACATCTTACTAATTCAATTGCCATACGAGTGTACATGCACAACTCGTAGGTCACACTTAATCCTTAACACTTGTATCCTCTTCTTACTCTCGCGACGACCGCCTCCTGATGTACACCTGTGTAGTAAAAATAGCCCCCAAAGGGGGTCAGCACGAATGCTGGTACGATCCTCTCATGGCCCCCAAGCTAACGTGGCTACGACGACTAATTGTCGATAACATGGAGGTTGATTAGATGCACAACATAATAGAAAGTGCAGTAAACAACAACTCAGATATGAACAATCAAAGTTCACTCACAATGAACGACTTAAATGTGTTCCCTTAATTAGAGAGTTAATTATTTAACTCCTTAAGTAATGTTCCCTCTTAATCTTAGTCCATCCTTATCTCACCTTAATCTTAGTCTTATCTTAATCTTAGAAACAACCATCCTTTAATAAGGAGTGGATGTAGCTTATCTTAATCTTAATAATACAAACCATCCTTTAAAAAGGAATGGTTGCAACTTATCTTAACCTTACCTTAATCTTAATCTTAACTTATTCTCAGTATACAAACCGTTCCTGGAAGGGAATGGTTGTAGCTTAATTCGAACCTGGGATTTAGGTGATCCCACCGCACCATCTTAATGCCACCTACTCTGGACGGGAGTCCAGCGTAGCCGAGCCGGCAACCGGCCCTAGGCTACAAGTCCGAAGACAAGTCCTTAAGGCGGAGGGCGGATCTGATTCAGATACCGTCCCCCTTTTCCTTAGCATGCATGACCGGAGATCGGTCCCGGGTTTCCTCACTCAAGTTCCAGTTTAGTATAGTCTCAAGACCATGTTTGTTGTTACCTCTTTTGGTTTATATCAACCCATACTAGGGTGCGTTCCTTAGTCTCAATTATTTCCTTACTAAACGTTGGTTAGTAAGTTCTCACGGTATGTTGTGTTAGTTTTCAAACAACACATAACAATACAATAAGTATAATATATTCCGGTTGCATGCTTATCTTGTTTAGTGAGCACACAAAACAAATAGCACACAAGCCGAGGGACACCTCGTTAGCAAGCAGGTCACAAGAAGAACTGTACCGTTCACCGTTGGTCGTTCGGTTGCTTACTCTCTTCCGGAGTCCAAATTCCGAGTACTAAAACATTCATTCAGTTTTAGGTTGTTAATCACTTAACTCAATTCAACTTACTAATCTTACTTAACTTAATTAACTTACTTAACTTACTTAACTTACTTAACCCTTAATGATCCCCACCTAACACCTCTTAAGTCTTACAACTTAATCTTACAAACTTAACCTTAAGTTTTTAAGCTTACACTTAACTTAACTTAATCCCTTAAGTTCTTAGGGTCCTAATCATTACCACCCTACCAAAGGTATACCTTATTACCTATTACCATCCTTAGAATCCAAAATTCCTTTTTTTTATTTTTAGGCTCGACCGAACTTCCGACCGACCTTACCTAAGGTCGGTCCATTCCAGAACATATTACCGCTTTGAAATTCTACCCCCCGACCTTGCAAGTCCGGTCCCAAGGTCGGTCCATTCCCGAGAGTTTCCCCGTGGGATATTTAAGCCCGAACGAACTTGCCATGTTCGGTCCCATGTTCGGTCGATTCCAGAGACTCAATTCCTTCACAAATTACAAGCCCGACCGAACTTGCAAGTCTGGTCCCCAAGTTCGGTCGGTTCCAGAAACTTTCTCCGGCAGTGTAAACTGAGCTCGACCGACCTTGCAGGTCCGGTCCCAAGGTCGGTCGGCTCCAGAACCTTATTTCTAAATTCCCATTTGACTCCAAACTTCTCTACAAGTTCCCCCATGTGTCCTAATACCATTTAGGCACTTAAACTCACCTTAGAACCTCCACCAAACTCTCCAAAACAACTTCCAAAGATCTTCTCAACATTTACTAAATTCTTACAAACACTCCTAACATTTGTCATATAATTCCTTACATTTCCAACATGTACATTTTGTCTAGAACTTTAACTATCCCAAGTGTTTCTTTTCAACCCATATAACTCCTCCTTAACATCATTGCACTCCATCTTGCTAGTTAAACCTTCCAAGGTCATCTTGCATGTCCATGCACAATTTCTCTTCTTTTCATTTGTTACTCATCACTCCTAAACTCTTGAGCTTACTTATACATTCTTTTATTCACTTACTCACCTTCCTCATGATCACACGCTCTTTTACATTCCTAGTCATTTCCTTGACGTTTGACAACATTCTCCCTCACCTTTCTCTTCTATCACCTAAGTCCACTTATTACAATCTAAACTAAACCTCATTAGTCCTCTACTAACATCATCACTACTTAGGCAAGCTTCCCAAGACTTTCATTGATATTCCCAAGTTCATACCTAAATCACCTTAAGCATTATACACCTTCTCCTTAAAACTTATGCACAAGTCTTACATTCCTCATATCATGATTTTGGTGTGTTTAATACACTCACCAATCCTCTAATTCCTCCTAGACATCTCTAGGTCATTCTAAACCTCAAGAACTCCTTAGTTAACTCATTTCCCCCAATTTCTTTTCATGCTCCCTAGTAAACCCTAGGGCATATTAGCTCACCACTACCACTAAACACTTTGTTTTCTACTCAAATTTCGCCATAGCTTCTCTAGCATCTTATCATGCCCAAATGCATTGTTTTCCTCATTCATCCATCTCACACATCAAGTTCTTTCTCATCACATCTCACCACCAAACCAACTCATTCACCACAGCTCATTATATTGCAATAATCTTAAATTGCATAGCACCAAGGCTCTTAAATGACATGGCTCTTAGGCCCTTAAATACTTAAACTTAAACACTGAATTTCCCACATATAAAAGCTTTCAACCTGCAAATACACCATCAATCTCATAGTAATTATAATGCTCTTAAAATCCATCCTAAACTTATATTACTAACTCATTCCATTGGCTCCTTAGTCACAGTTCACAAGCTTATTTAAGTTCTTTTTCTTAGGTTACATAACCCATTACCTAATGTAAGCCCTAGGCTACATTGGTACCCATCTAAACTCTCATTCCTTAAACCTTAAACCACCATTAGGTAAGCATTTTACCTTGTTTTCTCAAGCTTATCTTATCTTCCTCTTGGACCTTCTTCTTGAATGAATCTCGGCCACCACTTAATTTTCCCTTGCCATTGTTCTAATCAGTATTCAATGACTCATATGAGTACTAAACAATACACTAACCTCAAGGAATGAAAACCTAGGTTAGAAATGTGTTCTAAGACATAAAAGTGGATGATTACCTTTGAAGTCTCAAAGTAGACTTGGGCATTGAATGAAATAGGACCTCCACTAGTCCTTGGTGAATAAATCAAGCTAGAACAAGGCATAAAAACAAAACCCCATGAGAAGGAATTTTCGGCCATGTAGAAGAAGTGGTGGAAACATGGTTTTTCTTACATTTTCTTTACCTTAAAAGAATGGAGAAGCCAATGAGCTCTTCAAACTTGATTTTCCTCCATCAATGGAGTTTTACCATGGCACCAAACTTGAGCTTTGAAAGATTTGAAAAGATGGAAAGATAGGTCTTGGCCTAACTAAGGAAATCTAACTTAGTTTTTGATTTGGAGCAAGATGAGCTCTTGTGAGCATTTGAAGGTGGAGCACCCATGGATGAGCTCTCTCGGTTTTGGAGCAGAGAAGGGAAGAAGAATGAACCGGGTGGAAGAAAGGAAATGAAGAGAGAGAAGAAGAAAAGTGGGCTAATATAAATTATTTGCTTTAAAAAGCAAATAGTACTCCTTTTACTTATCTCTTCTTTCTTCTCCTATTTTGACTACTTATGGTGACTCATCCTCCCTTAGAAAACCGGCCCCCTATCTTAATAAGGCTAGTCATGGTCTTTTGACCAACTAATTAGCTTATATTGATTAAAACTTAAACTAGTTACTAATTTGGCACTATTCACTAATTAGTGCACATATTTCTGAAATTTTTGATTTCCCATTTGATTTAGACTTCCTAATGTGATACTAATTAGTACACATGTTTGATTAAAGAGTATGATGGACATCTAGCCACTCAAAACTCAATTCTAAGACAATTTCTCAAAAATGTGCTTTAAGACTTCTTAAAGCACATTTTGTGTTTTAACTTGTTTTCAAGCTTGGGTTTTCTTTGGTAATTGGTTTAAAATGACCATTAGAATATTACTAAGGTCTTTTCATGATATTTGGGTACTCACCCAAGTCTCCAAGCTTAGAGCACTTTTTGCCCTAATTGCCCTTAAGGCACTTTTTGTGTTTTCCTTGGTTTAAATTGTCTACCAATCTTTCTAAGGCATATTCTAGCCTTACTACATCATAATTTGATGTTTAATTAGCATACTTGGGTTTGGGGTATTTCAAAATTTCTTTTTTCTGTGCGTTATACTCTCCGTATAGTCTAATATCTAATTGAATTTGATTCTCGAGTAGACAAAATGCACTCTAGAACATTTAAATCGGATAGATAATAGTAACATCATTTCAATTTGGATTGAAACAAAAAGGTAAAGTGAAAAAGGAAAAGAGTTTTCTTCAAATATATTCTTTCTTCAAATATATATAGTATGACTGTATGACTAAGATTGTCGTACAATAAATTCCCAACATCTTAATTAAAAGAGTCTAAAGAAAAATAAACAAGAGAGTTTTCGTACTTCTTTTTTTTTTCTTGATCATACATAATTAGAAACACGAATTAGGTTCTTGTTATACACTTGATGTTGATAAATTCGCGAATCTAGAAATTCATTTCAGCCAATTGAACCTTCTCGAACTGTTTCTTTTTCAGAACCAAAAAGATTTGTGCTAAAATAATCGATGCTAAGAAAACCAAAAGGCCTTGTACGCGTAATGGGTCTTGAAGTACTATTTCTGTATTCTACATATTTTTAACCTTTTCTCTAAATACTAGAGTTTAATAGTAATAAAATATTTCATAATTCTATCAACAAAACTATAATATCTTTATTGTAAAATGTGGATGTATTAGGTATCTTCATTTAAATAATTAAAATCTAAACAGATATTTATTCACAAACAATAAGTTGTTTGGTGAGTACAATCAGAACTTAATGACAAAAATTGTAATCTGCTCTCTTATACTATCTTTTTTTTCTTTCACATTTTTAATAGAAGTTAAATGCAACTTTTGAAAATAAAGACAAAATTTATGAATCAATAATTTATCTCCTTTTACCACTTGTCAATTGTCGATTCTTGAACTTGCAGCTAATATAGAATAATTTACAATTTTTAAAAAGGTATATTTTAATGTAAAATACAAGTAAAATAATATATCTCCTATTAAAAGAAAATTTTAAAAATCAGATTTTCTCCAAAAAAATCTGTTAGTTTTAGGTGAGTAACGTTAATTCTTAATGACAACTACATTAGCTTGCTCCACCATCTCATTTTTTTTTTTGTTTTTTTACCTAATATCATGCTTTTCTTTGCAATATTTCATATTCCATATTATTATATCACTGGTTATATATCATGAATTTGGAAATTGAATATAAATATAATTTTGAATCCATAACATGTTTACTTAACAATTTGAGTTTACATTTAAAAACAATGAAACGTGAAAAGAATATCACCAAAGTTTCTTTAAATACTTTATTAGTATTGGACATAAGTACATGTTCTTAGTTCAGATGTATTATGAGGTTTTTGATCTATCGGCTAGTGGAAATTGTAGTGTTCTTTAAATACACATCTGCAATATTTTTTTGGGTTAACCCTATTATTATATTGACAATTCAATCATTGGAGACAAAATCAATGTTATTTATCAAAGGTCGCTGAGATAAATTGCATTGCAACTTAGGGGAACTTGCGATTAGTGTTACCGGTTGGATCAGGTGCTTGTACAAGCATTTGGGTTCCGACTAAATTGTTTAGGGTTTGGTTGCTAGTTAATTAAGTATTCTCGTTGTTTAGCTGCAAGTTGAAGAATCGACAATTGGTAGTAAAGGAGTAAAGGGTGCAAATATCCATCCCGGGGTGCATCTATCTCGAATAGTTAGCGTAGTTTATTACTTGTCTATATTTTCCCGTTTATCAGCCGAAATTCCCAAAAGTCAAACAATTTACATTTATGCATTTTTGTATATATTTCTACACATTTACTAAATTTGTAATTAGTTAGATAGTTGTGAAGTCTCTGTGGATACAACCTTATTGTACTACAATGAATGGTTTCACTGTCTATTAGTTAGCAAGATATATTCATTTAATTTTACACAACATATTGACAATTCGAGTCAAAAGGGTGAGTTTAGGTGAATCAGGCTAGTTTAGGTCAAACTAGAGGATTTGAGATAGAATGTTTTAGGTCATTCTCATTCAGAGAAATTGTTGTTGGATTCCATCTTTGATGAATCTTAATACAAATATAAATCCTCGTATTTTATCATATGAAATTTCAGTGGCCAAACTACAACAATTGTAAAAGTTCAACTCATAAATTCATGTTTATCATTTGTATAACTTGAAGGATATAATTTTTCAAGGTGAAAATACTTCAATATTTTCCTTACTAATTTTACATTATGTGGAAATGAATATGGTATGTTGACTATGACATGGAAGAAAATATATATGAAATACTTACATACAACATTGATTTAAGTGATAACAGTATATGATGTGAATTTAAAATGTTCATATACTTCCACTAAACCCTATTTATACTTCATAGCTAGCTAGATGATGTGACAAGACTAAAAATGTATAAGAGTTGGTGATATATGAAAATAATTAAATATAGGTTGTACAAACTCTTTGAATCATATAAAAACGTATCAAAAATCACTCATAACCTTGGTCCCAAGTACAATGAAAGATATTTTCTTTGTGCACTTTCATTTTCAATTGCCCTTGAGCCTTGTAATACTTTAATTGTTGTAATCACATTCAGTTCTTCATAGCTTTGAGTTTCAATGTCCCCGATTTGAGTTAGGCTCAAAGCCAATAGTTCGGCACGTAAAAAAAAACATTAGTACATGTGTGGTGTTGGGATGGCCTAAAAATGAAAGGGCTCATTGAGTTCGGAGACACACTCTCATTAACGGTTTCTAACTTCACTTTCTTTTAGAAATGAAAATAAAAAGATAATAAAAAATTAAATAATATTTTTTTCTATATCAAAAGCCTAGAAACATTCCTTATTCTCACCATCAACCTTCACTGAGCACAAACAATTTTGACCCCACAAACATAATTGTGACTCGAATAGAGCTGATCAAGAGTTGTCTGACCTGGTGACCTGCCCGCCGAATGATCAGCTATAGACCCGAAGTTCATGCATGTTGGAAGGTAATTATCACTCTAAATTGGTATTTAAATTTCAATATAATCAAAATATCAAATATGGTCTTTCAAATTTCAATGCCAAATTACCTTATTTTTCTCATAATCAACCTCTTCATTATATGCAAGTGCTTTCTAAATATAAGAGTTTAAGAAAACTAAATTTGTATCCAACAAAATTATTACATTTTCTAGAGTAAAGTGTTGATGTATTAGGGCATCCACAGCGGTGTGGATTCCACCCTCTTAGATAAATAAAAAAATAAAATATTGCTGCAGTGGTGTGGAATCCACCCTAATTCTCTCCCGTCGTTGCTTAAATAAGCAACACTTTGCAAATCAATCCTATTGGCTATAATGTTACAACATTAATAAAAATAATAAAAGTCATAATATCTTCCTAAAGTAAACATTATAGATGATAGGAGTGAGGATGTGAGGATTATACATTGTGGAGATGACAAATCCTTATATAATAAAATAATATATTTTGTTGACATGACACTAAAAAAAAACAACTCTTCACCATTGTGGATGTCCTTACTATCTTCATTTAAATATCAAGAAAAAATAGTTTTTCCAACAAACTATTACCTAGTAAAATCAAGACTTAATGACAAATATATTAACCTACTTCATTATACAATTTTTTGAACTTTTTTTGGCGGTACATTGTTTAATATGAGTAACTCAGTTAAATGCAACTTTTAAAAATTACACTAAATTTACCAATAATTTTTTTACGTATATTTAATTGATGAAAAAGTTGGTTTATAAACAAAACTCTAGTCTACATTTTATAGAAGGGGTCGGAAACTTCAATGTAAAATATAACAAATATTACATAAATATTATTAAAATATAACATAACGAAAGTGATTTTTCTTAACAACTCTATAAATAAGTATATTTGTTTTTATATATCTTTTCTTTATTGCCTCATTTAATATGATTTTTTAATTGAACTCAACTTTTGGAAATTGATGCATACATTTATTTATAAATACTTTTATGTATGTGTTTATGAATGTAAAGTAAATTTTAAATAAAGTATATACATTGTTGTATATCCAAGAATAAGGTGAATTTCATACGTATTTATTTAAATATAAACTTTACATACTTTATAACTAATGCAATTGAAAAATAAATTTGGACAATGATTAAAAAAATGATCATAGGATTAGTTTTACCCATATGACATTAAAAACATAAATAATTAACTATTTATCATATATGGTGATCATCGTGTTTCATATGTGTGTTTTAACTTTGAACGACATAATTTTTATACCTAATTTCTCACTTTTCTTTTCATATATTTCATATTGTTTTATCATTTGTTATATATCAGTAAATTGAATTAAAATAATTTTAATTTAAGATTCGAGTTAGATTTATAAAATTAAAATATGAACAGGGTGTCATAAAATTTAATTTAAATACTTTATTTACACTAGGTTTCTTAGTTGAGATATTTGTTTAGGCATTTTTGACCTACTGGATTGTGACAATATACACTATCCATAAAAAACTATTCTTTCATTGACACAAAATTACTTTTTTCTTTTCCATTAACTTTGTTTTAGTTTTAGTATTTGATTATTCTTTTGTTATTTTTAGCCGACACAAATTCAAATTTGATTAGCATAATTTTCAGAACTAGTGGATCTAAATATGAAGTTGAAATAAACAAATAGAAGAAATTTGAATTTATAAGGACTAATTCAACTAAATAACAATAAAATTAATTTAAGGATAAAGTTTAAAATAATACTTAGTTTAAATACACTTTTAATTATCTACTTTTTATAGATATCAATATATAATGGTAGCATATGTGATACGGTAATTTTTTTGGTTATATTCAAATGTAGTTATAGATCGCTACATACGTATACATTTGTACTATAAAAACTGTATAGTTAATAAATAAAAACTATATATACATATATTACTGAAATTCTATTAAATATACATACTAACTTCTTAAAATGTATAATAAACTTATAAAACCTGTATCTATCCAAACCTAAACTTTTAAACGTAGGCTAACTAAACCGAAATTGATGAGCTCACCCAAGTTGATCTGTTCTGATTTTTTTTTTTTTGTAAATAATGTAGTTATGAGATCTCCCAATGGAGTCAAACGGCGCTGCCATTTTCCTTGAGTTAGCTGCTCCAGTTCGCCGTGAGTCCAGTGTGAAGTGTCTGCCCCGTACGATTGCTCCCCAGTTCAAAAAGAATGGAGCGGGAGCTATGGCGGGAGTGCGAACAAACTCTCACTGTCAATCTCTCCACGGACAATCCTTTACCGCTTCGAACACTCACAACCGTCCGGTCGCTAATCGTCAGCCCTTCAACCTCCGATTCCACCATCTCCTCCATTCTCGATACTCTGACAACCATCCTGTCGCTCCACCGCCACAACCAATTCCTCTGCCAACGCGTTATCTCTCTCCTCTCCTCGCTTTCTCAGGCGCAGCCCCACCTCTCTGATCTCATCTTCTCTTCCGTCCTCTCTCTTTTCTCCTCCTTCACCACTGACTCCTCCTCCCCTATCCTGGCTGCCGCCGCGCTGTCTCTCCTTCTCTCACTCGCCGAGTTAAACCAGTCTCTACGACCGTCGGTTGACAACATTGACGATAACGTCCTGATCTCTCTCTGTTTCCGTCCATATGTGCGGTCGAGGTTGTGGATTCTGAGAAATGCGGCCAGGTTTCATATCCGGCCACATTTGCTGGTTACTGTAATGCTAGGTTTTACTAAGGATCCGTTTCCGGGTGTTAGGATTGCGGCTTTGGATAGGCTGCTGAAGGTTTGCAGTGAGGTCGGAATAGCTCTAGGTGATTGTGGCATGATAGAGGGCTGCTTTCTTCAAGCGGTGAAGCTTCTCAGAGATGCTGAAGAAGATGTCAGGGCGGCTGCTGTTCGCGTTGTAAGGTTACCTTGTGGTTGCTTAAGTCTTGTGTTACTTATCTATCTGGTTCTGCTGGGTAGCTCATAGCCTAAATTTGTCCACTGGAATTTGATCGTGATTTACATTTCAGGTTAGTGCATGGGGTCAAATGCTTGTTGATTTGAAGAGCCAGGAAGATAAAATAGATTGCTCCGATGTATTGTTTCTACAGGTTGGTGGCTGTTTGTTATTGCCTGATGATCGAACCTATAGAGCGGTGCTTTTGCTGATGACTGGATGAACGAGTGAAAGTTTTATAGGTTCCTTACCTTGTTCTGGATTGACGAGGGAGAGGATTGACAGATATTCGTAGACGGCGTATCCCTTTGTCTCCCTGCTTTTTATTTGATGGATTGTTTAGCAGAGAGAAATAACTATCGAAATAGTTCGCTAGATTGTTTTATGAGTACACGTGTTTGACTTGATATACTTGCGCTCCATAGTCAGTGCTAATTCTGTGCATGCATGTTTGTTTTAACTATCAGTTGTAATATTTTCTCACAGCTATGTTCCATGGTGAGAGATATGAGCGTGGCAGTCCGGGTGGAAGTGTTCAAAGCAATCGGGAGGATGAGATTGATATCTGAAGATATGTTGTTGATGACTCTTTCCAAAAGGGTACAGAAGGCAATTTGTCAAATCAAAACTATCGCTTTAAGTTCAGGAGAACAGTACAGTGTACATACTTCTTGTGCTGCTGGTGCTTTTCTTCACGGACTGGAGGATGAGTTTACAGAGGTAGTCATTTGTGGTCTGTTTTCATTGTTGGCATAATGGCAAAAATCTTATCATGCATCGTTCCTCTTAGGGTCTAGACTTTTGCGCTGAATGACCTTTTGGTTTATTAGGGATTTTTATGGTCTTGGTAGAGTAAACACTTTCTTGATTTGTGAGCAATTTCTTCTATTTTTTGAAGCTACCTTTAATTTATTGTTTTGTTATAGCGTACCCATTATTGTCTCTCTAAATGCTTCTTCTTCCAGGTACGATGGGCTTCATGCAATGCGTTGCATACAGCTATATCTATCTCTGCTCAGTTTGCAAGTGAAGCAATAACTTTGTTGATGGATGCTATGAATGATGACTCAGTGGTGGTTAGGCTGCAGATCTTGAAGACAATGCATCTCATAACAATGTGCAACTATTTCAAGATGCAACAAGACCACATTGACATGGTTGACTCTTGATCATTTGTTAAAGTTCCGTTTTTTCAGTATGGTTGATATGCTAAAAGAAAATATAAAACCGTTATATTACCCATAAAGCTACTGCAATAAGAGAAAGATGTCTGGGATGAACAATCTGAAAAAAAAAAAATCAGTGGAAATACATGAAGGAAAAAATTCAGGACACTAGGGTAGAAGTGAGATTGGTGATGATAAAGATTTTTAAGATAAAATTAATTTATGCATCTCATCCTGTTTTATCAACCATGATATCTGAGGGACTGCTAATCATCCCGTTTTACCTACCGTGATACCTGAGTTTGAGGAAATAATAGTGGGACCAAATAAAAAATAAGCTAACTGAATAAAGTTGTAACTACCCAAACGCATGAGTCCTTGTAAGTTACCTGATTGTATGTGGGAGGAACTGGTTTCCTTTTCTGATCGTGTGTTGCAGAGCACCATCTTTAGTATTTTGTTATTTATTTATTTTATAGAAAATGTTTTTATCCCTAATAAACTTGCCTTTTGTCTGTTCAGTTACTTGGTGCTCTGGGTGACAACTGCCCTCTGGTTAGAGACGGAGTAATGAAGGTCTTAGGATCTCTAAAGCTGCCAAACTTCAAGTTGTTCAAATTGTCAATTGAAAGTCTTCTGCAGAGCTTGATTTTGTATCCACAGGTTAACATCTCTGTTCAGTCCTTTTAAATTTCATTCCAATCTCCTTCCTCCCTTTTGTTCTGTTAATAGTGAATTCAAAAGTATCTAATCGACTCTTTATTCATTGAGCAAAGGTTAATTCATATCTTGAAATTTACTTTCATGCAGAAGGATGTATCCTTAAGACACCATTCTGATGAGTGGATTTATGACAATCGGTCTTTGTATACTGATATGTACCATATTGTTTTCTTGTTATATCTTTAAAATTTATTGCTTCTCATCTCCAGGACGAAGCCAAATATCTTTATACCTTATTCAAGGTTGGGCAAAATCATGTCAGTTATGCACTCCATGCTGTTGGTGATGCTGATAAGGGGGTTAGTATGACTACAACTTATTGCCTTATTTGATCCACGGAAGTAAAAGGCCCCTCTGGATATCATACTAAGATAAAGAACCCTCATTACTCTTGCTGTCAATTGAAATGGATAATTGATTATATGGTTTAGATAATGGACATGAGAAAATTAATATAGAAATCACTTCTCTTTTTATTCATTTTTTGACTTTACTGTAATCTTAGATTATCATTCATATTTATTTGTTCCAGTGTGCAGTGCTCTTCTTTGTGTCACTGTGGATTATTAAAGTGCCAATCATTCTTTTTCAGATGAATCTTTCCTCTGGAAACAAGGTGGCATTTGACCATCCCAATACTGTTGCCCAGATAGTCTTGGTTATTTCAGCTTCACTTTCAGATGAAGCATCATCCCATCATATCCCACCAAAAATATTTTCATACACTGCTGTGTTTATTGGGCAAATATCTCGTGCACTTAGAGATGTTATAGATCAAGATACACTGTTGGCATATCTGTCTTGCTGTTCTAGGTCTTCACTTCTTTCCAGCTTCAAAGATGAGTATTTCTCAAATGACACTAACAAAAACAACAGTGAAGAGAACAATTTTCAAAGTGCCCTGATAGAGACGGATGATTTTGTGTCTGAAATCCGGGCTAAGTGCAAGTCCAGTATGGTTACACATCAACTTGAAAATTCCAAGGACGAGCCTGTTGCTGAATTATTGGAATCCGTGAATCTTGTCTTAGCAACCATAAAGCATATATGGCACTTGGGAAAATCAGGTGACACAGGACAAGCACTGAAGGCGCTGAGGTGAGTCGTTAACATCTCTCTTTATAGTATGAGTGTTTGTAGCTTTACAGTAAATGCTGGACAATTCCAGTTTTACAATGAAGAGAACATAATGTGGTCTGATTTAATTCTTAAACAAACCTGGAAGGACATAAATGAGAGATGTGGTGGTGCTGATTGTGTTTGGAAATTCATATATTCTCTGTAATGGAAGAAGTTATGTCATCCATCAGTATGTCAGGCATAATAAAGGATGTCATTATGCCCTGCGTGACCAAGTTAGTTGTTTATTTATTCAATTTTTCAATTTGCTAACCAAGTTAGTTCTTTTGACACCTGGGGAGGGGATTCAAAAAGAGATGAAGTAACGGATTTAGTATTCATCTTGTAGTCAAACTGAATATTATAATATTGCATTTGTTTAATGGGTATAAGCGAGTAAATCACCTTTTGTTTTGTGGCAAAAAGTGACTTAAAATTCTAAGTGTCCGCCATGGTCACTAACTGCTTCTAGGATGAAGATACTCAAATTTGTTTCTCAAACTATGTTCCCAATTTTACCTACATCCGGTTCCTTTAAGCTTCAAATGAGTGCATGCGTTCTTTCTTATCTCATACGAATAATTGGTGTACTATCTATGAATATATTTGAACTTGCAGGAGCTGCAAAGAAGAATTGAACTTTTTTCAGTCAGAATCAAATGAAGCTATGAGTACCTTGGCCTTTGGGTTGCGCTATATCCATGTGATAAAACAGCTGCTTAAGCTACGTGAACACTTGTCATCTCAAAACAAATTCTTGCATAGAAATGAAAACTTGGAGCTCCTGTTGGTGAAGTTGAACAAGCACCTTTTGAAACTAAGATATCAGTTTAAAGGAATCAGTAGAGAAGACCACCTATATATCTTAGAACTTGCACTTCTTGGCTTTGTGCTTAGTTTTTTAAGAGTTCAAGAACATTCTATTGCCTTCAAAATGTTATCCCACACAATCTCAGAAGTCAATACATTATGCAAGGATGTATCTGTTGGTCTGTCAGACTTTGTGAGACAACTTTTGCGATCATTCCAAGAAGATAGTTCTGTTATTAATGAGTTCTTCTGTGATCGGCTATCGGTCAGAAAGATGTTTGACTTGTTCCACCCAAAGGATATTATACTCTCCAGAAGTGTTCAGCACATCAAGGCAGATATAGAATTTCCAGAGGTCGACTCTGTGAATCCTCTTCCTTTTATTCCTGGACATTCTGTTGGGGTACCATGTGAAATTACTCTTCATAACGTATCACTTGAAGATAGATTATGGCTGAAGATGAAAGTGGATGAAGGGTGTAGCCACCTTGTCTCTCTGGACTTGGATGACATTGGAGGAAGTAATGACATCAAGAAATTCTTATATACTGCCCCCTTTAATGGAACCCCAAAAGCAAATTCCTTTACTCTGAAAATTTGTATTGGCATTGAATGTTTGCCGGATGATGATTGTCTGGAGAAGAACCTGAGGGGCCCCGGATGTCAGTTGACTTATATATGCAAGGAAAAAGAAATTGAGCTCCAGGCTGTTCATAGAGTGTAAATGATAATATCATTATAACTGGAAGTTGTTCCAACCTCTGGATCGTTCTAGATGCCACATCATGCCTTCTCTCTTGCATCGTACTAAGATAATGTGTGACCGTTTTCCTTCCTTCTAGTTATGAAGTTCTGTGAGCTTTCAGATTCCATGGAGATGAAGTGAATGACAAGTATATGGAGGAGCAAAAGAAATGAGAAGGTACAACACATCGTCTTCTACTACTAATGACCAAGTGATTCCCAACTATTAAGTCTCAGATCATTCATCGAATTGAAGGACCGAAATTCTTGCAGTTCCTGCACGGTAATCTTCTATTCCATCTCAAGTTTTGATTGACTTTGGTCTCAGTTGAGTCTAGACTAGTAAACTCAGGTTGTTCTGGATTATGTTGCAAACTATATACTACTCCGTCCCACTTTGCCTTCCTGTTTGCTTTTTGCACGTTTTTCCACTTCAATATTAAACATATAAGATAAATAATTTTATAAAACAGTTTTACAACATATAGTTTTTGACATAAGGATTCTATTGCAAACTTAAATTTGTAAAATTATATCATCTTATAGTTAAATATTAAAGTCCAACGACATGTCCAAATAGTAAACAAGAAGGTCAAACAGGGACGGAGGGAGTAAAAGCTAGTAACTCACATCAGCATGCAGTGCATTAATGGAGATAGATTGTGGAGAGTAGAGAATTTACAGTTCGTTCGTGTTAGAACATGACAGTGGAAGTGTTTTGATATTAATGTAATTAGGTAAAGGCATATTAGTACTTCGTATTAGTTGAGGGCTTGTTAGTAATTAGCAAAGGATGGAGCCTACTTCAGGAAGTACTGAGAACTGTAAAAGGGAAACCTTTGACTTGAAGAATGGTGGCCACTTTAGTGGAGAAGCAGGAGGATTGGAATTCTAATCCTATGATCTTATCAGTTTGCTGCTATAGTAGATAGATTGAGGACATGATCTAGAATAATAGCTGCCATGATCGGGTCAGGTCGGTCGGGTCGTGTTGCAAATAGTTGGGAGATAACTGCTTTCCTATTCTGCACGATTCAATCTAGCAAGAGCCTCCCTTCGCGACATGTTAAGAAGTGGCAGGGTAAAGGGTTTCTGTCCTTGGGCTCTCTTGTAAAGGTAATTGATGGTGTACTTATTGATGGCAGATACCATGCTGAATAACATTTTCGCTGATCAACAAAACGCGTCATCTGGATATTCTTTACCCTTGGCTTATAGGTTGATTTGTACAACAGTTATCATAGTTTTATGAATAGTGACTTACCCTAAGGTGCAGTAATGAGTAATTTCGTCCAGTCCAACCCATAGAACCAGCGGCTGATATGACGGAAAACTTGTATCAGTTACCTGACAGATTGAATTAGATTTTTTTTTTTGAATCAACAGCATATCATTCCATGTACTTACACACTTAGGTATATTGTCAAACCAAAAGGTTTCATCACCACTCCCTCTTACTAGGTTAGCCAAAACGTACGCACCAATGTTTGATGATCTTGGCACATAACGCGGCTTACATACATCAAAAGCAAAAGGAACTTTTAGTACACCATCTAAAAGTCCACATTTGATTTACAGTCCGAATTAAGCCTGATTCTATCAAACCCCGCTCTTAATGCACAATCCACTCTAAAATGCCGGATCCATCGGTTGTCCACAATCTTTGAAGCCTGCACCCATTAGAGCACTTGTTTTACCATCTCTGCAAACCACTCATAATCATAGCCCCGCAAAACTGCCATTCACATACACTTCCACCCCACCCTCCTGTCCAAAACAATCCTCAATCTCCAAGCTTGCATCTCGCCCATCTTCTTTGCTCACAGCCACGACAGCCAGGAAATTGTTTGTTTGCAACCATCCATAAGAAATGTCCTTCACTACTCCATTCCCAACCTGACAATGCGCAAACTAGATCTTCTATAAGACTTTCATTGTACAAGCTAAATTATCAGATGAAGCATGAATACAAAAAAAATCAGTTCTTAAAAGCTCCATATGTACCAAGGAGTCCAGACATAAAACAATCTCCTTATCCCACAATAACTTAACATTACTGCAATCAAAAAAGACATGCACCAAGGACTCAATAGCACCACAAATCCATCTTGCATTAAAATGGTCACCACACTTATGGGCAAGCAGAGCCTGACAAGGAATTACTTCATGCAATAATCTCCAGGCAAAAATTTTAACTCGCGTAAGGATATCAAGCTTCCAAACCCTGAACAAAGCCCTCCCTAGCCTAGATGAGCTAGAACTTTTAGTACCCAACTGAGACTTTAGGCGCAAGAAATAAGCTGAACGAATAGAGAAAATATGATCCTTAGTGAGGCCCCCACAACCAACCATCTTGCTTGCCCCTCTCCAGAGGAATAGCTAGAACCATATCATCATCCCCCTTGAAAACCACTGTCTCACTAAATTAATTTTCCACTGGCATGAGGTTTGATCAATTAAAATGAAACTGGCCACTCCTAGGAAATCTCTTCAGGTAGACACCACAAATCCAATCTCCCCCTGGCTTACATGAAATCCATTTATCCCTTAAGCTAATAGACTCCCAAAACCCACTGCACGACACAAACCTTCCCGCATATAGCCTAATCCATTAAATAACGGTCTCCAAACCGGACTTGGCCTAGACCCTAGAGAGGAATGAAAAAGATTACAATGAGGGAAATAACGAGCACTAAGGACCTGGGCCATAACAGAATCAGCATTCGTTAGAAACCTCTAACATTGCTTCATAAGGAGCGTATCATTAAAAGCACCCAGACTACGAAAACCTAACCCCCATTTCCTAAACTATGGCACTAGCTTCCCAACGCTTCCAGTGTACCCCCTTTCTAGCTAAATCCCCATTCCACCAAAAATGCCCAAAAATACCATGAATTTCACGAATTAGAGACAAAGGCAACTTAATAACACTCATAATGTAAGCAGGTATAGCTTGCAACACACTTTTAGTTAACACTAAACGCCCTGCCTAAGAAATCTTTGGCCCCCAGCTCTTAATCCCATTACAAACACAGTCCCTAAGAAAACTAAAAACTCTCATTCGACTACATCGTATATGTGTTAAGAAGCCTAGATAGAGGCCAAAATCTTGTACTACCTGAGTAACAAGAGTTGTACAAATGCTTTGTCTAACAGAACCTAAAAACACCACTAGAGAACGTAACCCCCGACTTATCAAAATTAATACATTGCCCTGAAGCATCCTTAAAATCCTAAACAATACTAAACATAGCCTCGGCATTAGAAATAGTGGCTTTTCCCTCAACTTGTTTCTTCCATAATTACTTTCTACAAGTTTTGATTCATCTGAAGGGCGTTTGATCTTTTTCTATATATAGGGTTGGGGTGTTGAATCCACAATCTATGGTTATTAATGGAGGTTTTTTTAAGAAACAAGAAAAGTGGTTATTAATGGAGGATAGTTTATGAACTTGGGTACCTCTTTTTGAACAATATTTTCTTTTTCATTTTTAGGTTTTAGCTTAGTTTCTGATTTTTTTTATTTTCAATAATTTGTTTTGTTACTATATCTTTACTAGCTTAAAAGCATTCTATTAAACCTTAATTTCAATTAGTTTGCTACATCCCAGTCTTGGTTTCAAAATGCATTTAGGCTTTGAAATTTCATACCTCGATTGCTATTTCATTCTTTTTATTTCATGATCTAATTGTTTGTATCTTGTTTTGGGTTTTTACCAATCTTAATCGAAGGACCAAGCTTCATAGTTCGTTGATTAATGTTTTGAGGAGCTTGAGTTATTTGGATATCTGAGTTGTTTCTCATCTCAGTGTGATCCAAATAAAGTATTATTGATTTCTAACGTTAATTTTTCGTTCTGATGAATATGTTGCTGATGAAACTGGACATGATTTTCATTTGCTTGATTGTTCGACTCCGAGTAAAGATCAATTTTTAGATTATGTTCATGTTCATCTTGTTCTTGCTAATCAAGTTGATGGTTGGTGTTTTTGGGTAACTTTTCTTACTGGTCAGTATAATTTTCTATTAGATGTGGACCATTTCTAACTGCTTAGATATCTTATTTTTGTATTCTATTATTGTACAACCCTGTGATAAAAACTGAAGAACTTCTAACTCTCTTTGATTGACAATAGAGGTCGAGATTTACAAGGTGGTGAAAACAGGAACTGGAACTCCTGAGACAGAGAACGCTACAGACTAAAACCTAATATAACTCTACTACTTGAATACGGAAATGAAAAACCCAGCTAACTAAACCGGTCAGAAAGCTAACAGATAACTAAGCCGACTGGACCAAAATAAACCGGAATAAAAACATCCGAACACCCCCTCTCAAAACCATAAGGTAAGCAGCTTATGAGTTTTGCCAAATACATACTCAGAAGAACAATCACGTACATAAGGAAACTCAATCCACATCCAACTTAAGCCCCATCCTTTTCATTTGCACGGGGTAGGCCCTTCCTGGCAAGATTTTAGTCAGAACATCTGCTACTTGATTTTCTGAAGTTACGAACTCAACAATCATCATCCCTTCCTGCAACTTTTGCCTCACAAAATGAACGTCTCGCTCAATGTGCTTCGTTCTTTCGTGCAACACGGGGTTCCTAGCAATGTAGATAGCCGCCTGACTATCAAACTTCACAGGGACTGGCAGAATATGCTCCACTCCAAGCTTTGCTAAGATTCTGGTAACCCAGCTTAGCTAAGCAGTGACATTCCTCATGGCTCTGTACTCCGCCTCTGCAGAGGATAGAGTAATTGTCGTCTGCTTCTTCGATTTCCAGGACAAGGGACTTCCACCAAGCTGTATAAAATAGCCACTAATGGACTTTCTTGTATTGGGACATCCTGCCCAATCAGAGTCACAATAGGCAATTAGTTTAAAATCATCTCTTGAATTGAAAAACAATCCATAGTTCAAAGTCCCCTTAATGTAACTCAAAACATGCAAGGCAGCTTTATAATGAATATCAGAAGGACTGCTTAGAAACTGACTCAGAATCTGAATACTAAAATTCAAATCAGGCCTACTGTGCGCCAGATAGTTGATCTTACCCACCAGTCTCCTGTACAGAAGAGGGTCAGTCAAAGGCTTACCATCGTCCCTCCTAAGTTTAAAAACATAATCTAAGGGACTGACAGTTGCTTTCCCTTCCAAACAATCAAACTCAGTCAACAAATCTATACAATACTTCTTCTGAGTCAAAACAACCCCCACTATTGTGTGTAAAAATTGCATGCCCAAAAAGAAATGAAGTCTTCCTAAGTCCTTAATTTTGAATTCTTTATTCAGGCCGTGTTTCACAACATTTATCAAACCAGTATCATTACCAGTGATCAATATGTCGTCCACATAAACAATCAGATAACAGACCAGATTATCCTTAGTCCTAACAAAAAGTGCATAATCATTCAGGGACTGGATAAAGCCAAAAGATTTCAGGAACATACTAAGCTTATAATGCCATTGCCTCGACGCCTGCTTCAGGCCATTAAGAGATTTATTCAACTTACAAATTTTTCCAGAACCTACCTCTCTATGACCTTGAGGAATCTCCATATACACATCTTCTTCCGATTCTCCATGGAGGAAAGCGTTATTAATATCTAACTGACTTATTAACCAATTCCTCTTAGTGACAATTATGACTAAAGCCTTGATGGTTGTGAACTTAACAACAAGGGAAAAAGTCTCTAGATAGTCTATTCCATATCTCTGTGTATACCCCTTAGCAACTAACCTAGCCTTAAATCTTTCTACACTACCATCAGCCTTATACTTAATCTTGTACACCCACTTACACTTGACTGGCTTTACCCCCTCTGGCAAATCGGTTAAGTTCCAAGTATTGTTACTTTCCAGAGCAAGAAACTCATCTTTCATAGCACTCTTCCATCTATCATCCTTAACGGCTTCCTCAAAACTGACAGTTCTACCAACTCATTGACCTCAGCATGCAGACAAGAAAAACTATGTTTATCAGTAAGAATTATGCCTACAGTGTGAGACAGATTCTTGCTTCCAGCAATACTATCATCCTCATGCAAACAAACAGTCTCAGACTCAAAATTATGCATGCTAGTATCGACAGAATTAGCATAAGTTATTCTATCTTGCAGTATTTGAGAAAATAATCAGAAGAATGTTTCAGAGAATACTTATCTTTTTGAGAAGTAGATGTGCCAACAACAAAATCTTCCAAGTACTTGGGCAAACTCCTGGATCTTTCTGACCTTCTGAGAACTTGTTCCCTTCCTTCTTCTGGGCCTGTTTCAGCTTCTTTAGTGGTCACTTCTGGAGTGGAATTCTCCTCTAATGCAGAATCGTTTCTGGTCCCTTGGAGAGGACTGATACTTTCCTCAGTTTCTCAGTACCACGGATTTCAAGTTGTGGAGCTTGTCTCTCTTGATCCTTCTGTCTTATACTTGCTTCATTTTGATCAGTTTCGACAAATAAAAATCATTCTCAAGAACTATGGAATCTTTTGGTGATCCAGCAGGAATAACCTCCACGGGGTTATCTTGCAATTGCCTAAAAGGATATACTTGTTCATGAAAAACAACGTCTCTACTGTAAATGATTCTCTTATTGTCCAAGTCATAAAGTCTAAATCCCTTTTTATTTTGACCATACCCAAGGAAAACGCACTTCACATATTTGAACAAAAACTTATCATTCTGATTCTTATTAATGTGTGCAAAACAGAGAGAACCAAAACTTCTAAGGGAGGAGTAATCAGGCTTGTTCCCATTAATGATTTCAAAAGGACTTTTATTTTCAATACTAGTCAAGGGCATCCTATTGATTAGATAAGTGGCAGTCAAAATGCTTTCCCCCCAAAACTCCTTAGGCATAGAAGAATGAAACATGAGAGCTCTAGCAGTCTCTAGTATGTGCCTATGCTTCCTCTCAGCCACACCATTTTGCTGTGGTGTGTATGAACAGGTAGTTTGGTGTTTTTTCCCTTTAAGTCTAAAAAATTCTATCCCAGCCTTAGAACTCCCTAGCTCTAGGGCATTATCAGACCTAGCACACTTAATCCTTTTGTTGAATTGGTTTTCTATCATACTGATGAAACTAATAATAAGACCTAAAGCTTCAGATTTATATTTGCACAATTGTGTCCAAGTGACATGACTTTTATCTTCAACAATAGTTAAAAAATGAGAAAACCCATCATGAGTTTTCTGATTATAGGGACCCTATAGGTCAACATGGATCAATTCAAAAAATCTTTAGTCTTTGTTGAACTAGAGGGAAAAGCTAATCTATGGCTTTTGGCTCTGTTACAAGGTTCACACAAAAGGGCTCAAGTAATTGTTTTTCCTTAATCAAGCCTAATTTTGAAATCTTTTGCTTGGGTAAATGACCCAACCTACAGTGCCACAAACCTAGACTGTTGTTACACTTATGATCTGACTCCAGATGTATATCCTCTACAGTGTTAGCACTAAAGCAATTCTGTTTCTTTCTATCACAATTCTTATCAAGAATATAAAGGCCCCTGTGAATTCGGCCAATCTCCACTTCCTCCTGGTGGTCACAGGCTTGATAAACACAACAATTCGAATAAAAAACAACCTAGCATTCATTTCACTAGTAAGCTTACTTACAGATATAAGGCCAAACCTAAAACTAGGCACAAATAGCACATCCCTGAGAACTATCATATTATTCACCTTAATGTTTCCTATTAACTTAACAGATTGGGGATGTCCATCGGGCATTCCTACAGTGGGGGTTTTTCTAGAAAGGAAACTTCATGGATCAGAGACAATTGACCACACATGTGGTCTGATGCACCACTATCAATAATCCATTCAGTGTCTTTATATTCAAAATTACCAGCAAGATTAAACGTTCTATAAATATTGAAAGTCCAACCTTTTTGAGTTTGAGATAGAGTATTACTTATGAATCCGCAGTTATATCAGCAGTAGGATTCTCCTTGTCTCTAATTTGTGACTTGCTTAAGTAAGCTAGCAGTTGGTTGACTTGTTCTGGAGTTAGGCTTCCTCCATATGGATCTTTGGTCCCCTCTTCCTTTGATTCACCAACTTGATTTGCCAGAACCTTCTTCTCCTTTCCCGATTTCCAACCCGATGGAAAACCATGTTTCTGAAAACATTTGTCTTCTGTATGCCCGGTCTTGTGGCAGTATGAACATTGCAGTGTAGTTCTTTTTCCTCCAAAAGATTGTCCCCGACCAAGAACCCTTTTTCCTTGACTTGCAGAAAATGCTACTGGACCTTCTGTATCCGACGTTGGTGCAGTCACTAGGTTTCTATCGTTCTTGCTGTATCAATAGGGAAAAAGCTTGCTCGATTCTTGGAAGGGGAGAGATCATTAGGATATTCTCTCTCGCTGCACTATAACGATCATTGAGACCCACCAGAATTTGATTAGTCGCTGATTCTTGATGTAATCCTTGAAAGCCTTGTCTGTTGCGCAGGAGCAGACTGGGAGTGAAGAAGCTGTGTCGATTTCATCCCAAACTCCCCTCAGTTTAGCAAAATATTCTCCAATTGAGTCATTCCCTTGAAGTGTGTTAGCCAGCCGACGCTCAAGGTCATACATGCGCGTCGCATCGACCTGGTCATACCTTGCTGCTAGGTCTTCCCAAATCTTCGCTGCCGAAGAACGAAACAGAACCGTGTCGGCCACCCTCTTCTCCAAACTCATTAGGATCCATGACCGTACCATGTTGTCACAACGCTTCCAGGCTTCTGCGCGAACATTGGAGTCCGTGGGTTTCTCGAGGGTGCCGTCCACAAAACACAGTTTGTTCTTCGATCCAAGAGCGATCTCAATCTGGTGTTTCCAGCGCGAGAAGCCAGGACCTCCGTCATATTTTGCGGCCAGTGCCTGGCCAGGGTTTTCTGAAGTGGAAAGAAATAGCGGGTCTCCGATACTGATCATGCTTCCTCCACTGGTTTCAGAACCAAGAGCATTCTTTCCGGAACCTGACTTCTCGTCGCTGACAACATTCTCAACCATTGTACCTCAGACGCGAGAAGGAGTCAGAACCTGGGCGACAAAGAAGAGGCGATGAAATCAAAACCAAACAGATCTGGACGAGAGAAAGGATAAACGATAAGCGGAAGCTAGAGCAAGATCCCATGATCTTTTGCTCTGATACCATGAAAAAACTGAAGAACTTCTAACTCTCTTTGATTGACAATGGAGGTCGAGATTTACAAGGTGGTGAAAACGGGAACTGGAACTCCCGAGACAGAGAACACTACAGACTAAAACCTAATATAACTCTACTACTTGAATACGGAAATGAAAAACCTAGCTAACTAAACCGGTCAAAGCTAACAGATAACTAAGCCGACCGGACCAAAATAAACCGGAATAAAAACATCCTAACACCCTGTTCTACGTTGTGATTTTTCTCCATCTATAAATTCTTATCGTGCTCATTACAATCTACCTCAGTATTACAGTGGTGTTAGAATTATGAGAATGTTTCGGCTTTTTTAAACTTGTTTGAATTAATTGCGGGTCGTGGGTTGTATTTTCACTCGAAATGGGTTAGACTTGAAATTGACCCATTTATAATTGATTTTTATTTATTTTAGCTTTAAGATCTTTTAATTAACTATACTGTTTAAACATTAGTCAATAGAGACAATATTAAGTTATCATATATTTAACCACTATATATTATAACTATAAAATAATCACTATATGCTGTGTTTGTTCATAAATATAATTATTTTAATGTTTTATTTTCAAGTGATGTGTTCGTTCTGAACTATAAATTGGTATCATTGATTCATCTTGAACTTGTTTAAAAGCATTTTCGGGTAAAAATCTCATTATGAACTTGATTTTCTAAGGTTCATTTTTAAGTCGATTTTGGCCCAGCTCGCGTTGACATATTGTATTGTCATTTCTGGATCTATTATGAGATATGTATTCTTTTAAAATAATATATTGTTATATACTATAAAATATCTCTAAATTACATATAAAAAAGATTAATTTCTTAAATGCTCCGTTAAAGGAGTGCAGCTCAGATGCTGCAGCGATTCTGCGCAGCACTGCTGCTGTGGCGAAATAATCCAACACATATGTATATGGTATATTACTGTAACTAAGGTTAATATACGTAACATGTCATTATTTCTGGGCCTTTTATTTTGTATGTTTGTTTTATGTAATTTCTAATTTACTTATTTTTTTAATTTTCTTATCTTAGCTAAAAAATATTAGATACACTTAAAACAAACAGATTTATTATAATTTAGATTTTTTTAAAAAAAATTAAAAAATTATTTAAATTTATAAGAATTTTAATAATATACACTTATTATTAAAGCAATACTAATTGTATTATTACTTTCGTTGATTTTTCAGATAATATTTTTATTAAAGTATTATAAGAATTTATTAATAAAACAGAATTATAGTTATAATAATTGGTTTATCGAAATCATATGGCTTGTGGTTTAATTATAAAACTAGTTTTAGTTTGACAATATTATTGTCAATGTAAAATTATATGATGTGAATAGTAAAGTAAATTGAATTTTATACCACCATGTCTTAATAATACTTCTAAAAAATTGTAACACTATATTAGAATATTTCACTTGTATTATAGTTTTCTCATAAATATATTATTGATTATTATACACAAGCGAAATCAATAGTTTCATAACAAAAAACACACCAAAATAGGACTAAACAAAAAACCATATCGTCTCCATTTTTTCACAAGGGAAATATATCAGTTTCTTTCTTTTCATTTTTTGCACTCTAGGTAGATTCACTGCACTCAATCCAATCTTCTCTTACTTGTCACTCTTTTCAAGATTTTGACACCAACTCCTTTCCGTCATCAAATTAATTTGGAGTCAATTTTATCTCTTTTTTTTTTATCAACTTGCTAATTGACACTGTCCAAAGTTTAGTTTCGGCTCTTCAGCAACATCTATCTGTGAGTTGCTATTCATTTAAGTGATACTAAAGATGATTATGCACTCCTTAGTTCTTTTCTTTTGAGAAATAATAATCACCTTTTGCTTTATGTGTTCTTATCAACGTTTGTATTGGTACAACTTATGTTGTGTAATCATGATTGTCATTGGTATCATGAATTAGTGTGGTGCCCTTTGAATTAACATGGCCAGTTTGTGGTGTTGTGCTAATGTATTTTAAGTTGTATATGAAATTCAACATGTAAATTTGAAAAGAATAAATGTTTTCTGTCAATCTTAAATGTTGCTTGAAAATCGTTAACCTATCGCATGTAAATGTCAATCATAAATGGTTAACCTGTCGCATGTAAATGGTTAACCTAACGCATATAAATGGTTAACCTGTCCATCATAAATGGTTAACCTGTCGCATGTAAATGGTTAACCTGTCGCATGTAAATGGTTAACCTGTCGCATGTAAATGGTTAACCTGTCAAATAAATGGTTAACCTGTCGCATGTAAATAGTTAACCAGTTGCATGTAAATGGTTAACCTGTCGCATGTAAATGATTAACCTGACAATCATAAATAGTTAACCTGTCGCATGTACATGGTTAACCTGTCGCATGTAAATGGTTTACCTGTTAATCATAAATGGGTAACCTGTCGCATGTAAATGGTTAACTTATCACATGTAAATGGATAACCTGTCAATCAAATGGTTAACCTTTCACATGTAAATGGTTAACCTATCGCATATATAAATGGTTATCTTGTCATTCGTAATTAGTTAACCGGTCAATCGTAAATGGTTAACCTATTATTTGGAAAGTTAAAATGAATTGAGTAGTTTTTACATATTAATGATATGAAATCATGGATAGTATTATGTAAACTTATGACATATTTTAACCATATGAATGACATATAATTCTGAAACTAATAAATAAAAGATTGTAACTCATACATATACCCGAAAATATTACTCGATATATGATGATTTTTTTTGGACAATATGTACTTAGTGCCATTCAAGGCAATTCATTTAATAATTTAAACAATTGATATCAAGTAGCTTTTATATACTAACAATATACAACCATAGCTAATATTATCTACACCACAAACCCACCCCAAAAGCCACCCTAGGAAATCTGAATCTTATTGCTGAGTCAGTTGTGACATTATAAAGTATAGACTTAATTAAAAAAGATTACCCTACACCACAAACCCACCCCAAAATCCACCCTAGAAAATATTAAACGTTGAAGGCATTTATAGGGTTTGTAGTGAAGGATTAGGGTCTAACGACCCTAATCCCTGAACCACAAACCCTAAAAACTTGTCGAGTCAGTGTCAACATTATCAAGAATAGAATGAATAAAAAAGAATACCCCACACCACAAACCCACCCGAAAAAGCATCCTAGGAAATCTTAAAACGTCGAAGACTTATTGCAGAGTGAGTTGGGATATTATAAAGTATAGCCTTAGTTAAACAAGATTACCCTACACCACAAACCAACCCCAAAATCCACCCTAGAAAATATTAAAACGTCAAAGGCATTTTTAGGGTTTGTAGTGAAGGGATTAGGGTCTAACGATCCTAATCCCTGAACCACAAACCCTAAAAACCTATCAAGTCAGTGTCGACATTATAAAGAATAGAATGAATAAAAAAGATTACCCTACACCACTAACCCACCCCCAAAAACCACCCTAGGAAATCTTAAAACGTCGAAGGCATATTGCCGAGTCAATTATGATATTATAAAGTATAGACTTAGTTAAAAAAGATTACCCTACACCACAAACGCACCCCAAAATCCACCCTAGAAAATATAAAAACGTTGAAGACATTTTTAGGGTATGTAGTGTAAAGAATAGCTTGAACCACAAACCCTAAAAAACCTGTCGAGTCAGTGTCGACATTATAAAGAATGGAATGAACAAAAAAAAAAGATTACCATACACTAAAACCCACCTCAAAAACCACCCTACGAAATCTTAAAACGTTGAAGGCTTATTGTCGAGTCAGTGTCAACATTATAAAGAATAAAATGAATAAAAAAATATTACCCTACACCACAAACCCACCCCAAAGTCCACCCTTGAAAATATTAAAACGTCAAAGACATTTTTAGGGTTTGTAGTGAAGGGATTAAGGCCCTGAACCACAAACCCTAAAAACCTATCGAGTCAGTGCTGACATTATAAAGAATATAATGAATAAAATAAGATGACCCTGCACCACAAACCCACCCCAAAAACCACCCTAGGAAATCTTAAAACATCAAAGGTTTATTGCCGAGTCAGTTGCGACATTATAAAGCATAGACTTAGATCACAAGCCCTAAAAATCTGCCAAGTCGGTGGCGACATTATAAAGTTAGAATGAGTAAAAAAAATTACCCTATACACACACCCTAAGAACCACCCTAGGAAATTTACATTAGAGACGGTAATACATGCATATGCTAACGCTGTCAAATAAGACATACACCATCGAAGACAGTAATAGGGTTTAAAATTACATTAGATACACTCTTAATTTTGAAACATGTAATACATACACATGTTAACATTGTAAAATTTTAAGTTTGTAGTATATGTATGATCAATGTTTTTAGGATCGCGATCCTAGCGTAGGATCGTAAGTGACCCCTAGGATCGGATCGTGGGATCGAATCGTGGGATCGATCGATCCTACAAAAAGTGAGTAAATATTGTTCAAAATTATACATATGTTATAAACAACTTCTATTTAAAGCATAAAGTTTAATTTGAGTAAGAATATATAACATTATTGAATTAAAAAATAAAACTTAAGACCACAACAATGATAGTACGCTTACAAAATTGAATTATAGATGAGCAAACCATATGAATTCTCATAATATTGTCCATAAAAAAGATAAAATTTAATAAGATAGGTTAAACATAAATCAAATCCACAGACTTTATAATTTTTATGTGCGTTTTTATTTCTTTCATCACCCTTCCAACAAACATTATGAGCTAGAAGTTATTTATTAACAGAATCATTGGGTTTTCCATTTCATCCTCATTTAAAAGAGTAAGTAAGCAATGGAACACAAAGCCAAACGAGTTCCAACAGATTATTGTTTCAATTATAAACCAGGAAGAAAAAAAATGATAAAAGTAATCAATAATATTTTATAAATTTGTATTGGTTCTTTTAAGTTTTTTTTTCATTTTCTACTTTAGAGCTTTATAACTTAAAATTTTTCAATCATTACAATATTAAATAACACTTTAAATGTTATACATTTTTTGAACACCTAGGTACACATTATAATCTTTCATGATGGAGAGTAACAAGAAGTGATATTCCAATCTTAATCCTTATCCGCTCAGTGACCTCAAATAAATCTAGATATACAAGTCGTTTTAATAATATCCAGTTGAAATGTTGAAAGTCATAACATTTTATGGATTATGAAACTATCTACAATATTTGAAAACTTTTTGTTTCTTTATATTTTATTAAGATACAATTCACATTGATATGAAAAAGATAAACCGTAAACAAAGTTAGGATCGATGGGATCGTAGGATCGTACTATGGATTTAGAGTGCAGGATCGTAGGATCGTGCAATGGAATCGTGATCCTTTGACGATCCTACATGGCTCCGATCCTACCTGCGATCCGGATCGTAACTATGAATTTGGATCGTAAAATCGTAGGATCGTGGGATCGAATCGCGATTCTGTGAACATTGTGTATGATGGATCTTAATTTAAAGAGTACAAATTATTATAAATAAACGTATAATTTTAGTTTTTTGTTTTTATTTATAAATTATATCGCTTTGAAAAATGTAGTACATATACGTAAAAAAAACTTGGAACATAGATTATTGGGCGCTCTCAATTTCCTCCATCTTCTTATTATGAGTCAATTAAATTTAGATAAGTGTCACTTACACACTTTAGTTATTAGATTGAACATCAACCTTTATAATACTATGAAATTTATCTATACAAATATTAACTACTTTTATTGATAAAACATCTTTTATTTACACATATTTTCTTAAAACTCTATAATTATATAATTGTACTACTTTTAATTTTTCAGATTTTAAAAATAATATAATACTGAAACTAAAAAAATAATTTAGAACTTATTTTACCTGTTCACATAATTATAAGTTTTTGTGTAAAACTAATTTAAGGATTATTTTAAAAAATGAAAATGAATACAAGGTGTATATCATACCTACGGCGGTTCTGCTCCACATATATAGCACTGTAGCACTCCTGCATCGGCTAACCTGCAGCAGGACAGCCAGTTCCTTCATTCACCGTGTCTCATTGACTTATGTCTTATCTATTAAATGATTTTGGAAACTCGTCTCATAAAAACAAACCAATATCTCTTAGCTACAAGCATATATGTTATCTTAGACTATTTTTAGTGGTACAATTTATATACAATAAAAATATAGGTTTTGTAAACTTACTGTACAATTGAAGTAATTAATATGTACATCTAATATAATTTTAATAATATTAGAATTCAGTTATAACTTTATATATATCCGTACAGTTTTATATAATAACAATATAACTTTATAGAGCAAAGGTACATGTATATAATCATCTATAATTAAATTAGGATGTAGTCGAGAAATTATCAAAACATAAACATCTTTCCCTTTAACACTTACACTTCCATATCACGGTAAATGAAGAGAAATTTTTAAACTTTTAATGTAATGCAAAACAATTGAGATTTAGGCTCTGTAAGCTGTTGGGGCAGCTGCCAAAATGAATAAGTAGCAAAGAAAAAGTGAAATCTAGTTATTAGCTACCGGTTATCGGATTTCAGCTGCCAACTGTCAAAATAAATAAAGTAAAGAAAAAAAAATGACATTGTTTACAAAAACTGTCAACTACCAAAACCAATAAAATAGAGAAGAATAAATGGGAACACTCATTTAGGTCATCAAAGGAGCCTTAGTAATTGGTAATCATCTTCGAGCTACAGAATGAATCTACTATTAGTTGACAGTCAACTACAGTGTCCAACTTTAGTTTCATTGCTATCCAAATATCATACAATAAAAGGCTAAAAACTCATTGGGCCAACTCTTTCTACGGTTATTTAAGAATCCAATTTCTGCAGAAAAATCAACCACGCTGGATTTGTTCTCATGTAAAAAACGTATCCACGGATGAAGTAACTTAAGGGTTGTAAGGTGAAAAATGTCAGTCATTTAAAAAATGAATCTGGACTGAAAAATATGTGGGAGTACTTTTGTAAAGGTTATTTGTTGTAGATGGTAAGGGCTAAGGTAGGTTTCTAAGATTTTGTGATTGTGACCATGGTTTTTGGAGTGCTGTGTGTTTTTGTTGGTGTTGGGATTATTTGATTTCAACTTTGACCTCTAATGATTTAACAAAAACTTAACTTCTTTGAAAATAGAAAAAATTATGTAACATCATCTTGAATTAACATTGGTGAGAATATAGAAAATCCTATTAGATAATAAATAATAACTTAGAGCATTCTTAATATATAGTGGATTTAATCTAATAATAATAATAATGATATTTGATCTTACATACCCTCTTTCATGTGATGTAAAGAAATTCTTGAATTGAGGACCATTTTTCATGCATTTGATATATCACTCTGCTCTGATGATATGATTGAAAGATAATGTAAAACATATGTGGGATCCACGCGGTACCTGAAGACCATCTTAATATAGTACAAAAATGTATTAGATGTACTGAACTTGTACACTCAGTTTAGTTTCCACTTTACGCAGTCAAAATTTAAAAAAAAACTTTACAAAATTACCTTTCACTCAAAATCTTCTGTGTATACTTTAAAAAATTATAATATTCACGTAACATTTATGATATATTACAAATAGTATCCAAAACACGCTAATATTTTCAAAAATTATAATACTCATCTTAAACTTGTGGTATATTACAAATAGTGACTAATACTTTCAAACATTATAATATCCATCCAAAACTAGTGATATATTACAAATAGTGCCTAAAACACACAAATTTTCCAAAAACACAACTAGCACCACCTGGATGATATTGACGAGGATGTACGAGGGGCTCATTCAATATGAATTTGTAGTACTTTTAAATTAATTTTAGGTAACAAAAATTGGACAAATGTATTATTGATAGTGACATCGTTTTAACTAGTCACACAAAGTGATAAGATAACATAGTCACTTATGCTTTGAATATGTTATGTTGCCACTTTGTGTGGCTAACCAAAATAGTAGTCTCGTTGTGTTTTTTAATAGATTTAGATTCATAGTAGATCAAAATATTGAAAAATCAATCATATAACGTTAAAAAATGAGCGACAGAATCCCATGGAAGCAGGTGTCGCCGTCCATAAAGCTGAAAGGGCGTTGATGGCCACTTAGTTGAGTGGGTGTTGACGCTCGTTCAGTTTAGTGGGCGTCAACGCCTGCGCTCAAGGAAGACATTGTCTCGTTATCAAGTTTTTGATTATTTTTTTCTTTTTTATGTTCTATTTTTTATATGAATTTAACTTTAAAATACTGCAAATACCTAAAAAATTACCTTTATATGAACACCTTGTAATATGTGAAATGTATTGGATATATATTATTATTTTGAAAACATGTCAAAACAAGGGCAACGTCATTTTCCGACCGAATGACCCCATAAATGTACTGTAAATATGCCAACACAGAACCCAAGTCTTTCAACTCAACATAATTACTGTGATGCATCAACATAATTACCGTTGGTCCAGAGCATCCAGCACAAAACATGGATTCTTTGAAGCATTATTCTATTCTCATATCTTCTAGTTGCCTAAGTCTGGGTTCTGCCTTCATTTTATATAATTGTAAACCTCAACAATAGTATTGTCATATGACACCTACCTACAGGGTTTCTTGCTCCCTTTTACACCGTCTTATAGACGAACATCCAGTTATAGCATGGAGATCGAAAGGGTAAGAAATTGGTGATTCAGGATCCCCAAAAGTCATGTGCTCAACAAAAGGGTTGACAAGCTAGATCAGCGAACAAGAGCCTTAGAAGGGTACGAAATTGGTGATTCTGAATCCCCAAAAGTCATGTGCTCAACAAAAGGGTTGACAAGCTAGATCCTGTGGTTTGATCGGTAGTGGAGTGATATTCTAGAACCAAAGGTCCTAGATTCAAAACTTGCTCACTACCGTATAACGAAAAATGTTCATTTAGATTCGACCGAAAAAAAATGTTCATTTATAATCTCAGTAAAGCTCTTATACTGAAGAACCACTTATATATATAAAAAAGACGTAAGAAACCCCTATAAACATAGAGAATTTAAGCCCTAATCAAGTAAATGGATATCTCCCATGTCTGCGAAGATGTGGTAATGGATGCAAGAGCTATGCAAAGACTTACTTGAGGATCCAGACGTCCCCTCAAAGGCAGAGAATGAGAGCGGTGAACCAAATGCAAAAACTTCATGGAGACTTTCCGAGGGCCAAGACCCAGAATGCCCCCAGATTTTGAATCAATGATGACTTCGGACGAAACCCGTGAGATAAGCCTTCATCAAGTTGGTGAGGAAGGAATAGAGGAAGCAATTCAAACTCTGGAAATTGCCAAAAGTAAGGACTATTGATGAGGAGAAACTAGTAAAGAGTTACTAAGAATTGATTGAGAAGTCTAAACTGGTATAAGATGAGCAAGATGCCTAATGAAGAATGGGGAGATCCTAGTGAAGATATCATAAATGAAAAGACCAAGAAGCCTGTGAAAAAGGAGCAAGAGGGTAAGACCATGGAAGAGGTTCAAAAAGTATTCATGGTTGGGTAAATTTACCCGTGAAGGTATAATAGGAAGGTCTAAAGGCGGGGATGGAAACACGGTAAGTAGATGAGAGTTTTGGTAGAAGCAATTGATGGGGAAGTAAGGTTTATATGGGCCATCTTTTATTTCCTATCATATTACCACAGTTGTGGTCCAAACTTATGTCGCAAACTATAATACAAAAAAGAGCAAGAACGTCTCACGCCTCATCAAGCCAGCCTTGGCAACGATGGTTGTCTCTCCCGTAAACATACACGTTTATCACATCACATCACCTTTCCCCAGTAGGACAAAGATCATTCAGAAGTCGGAACATCTCTATCCAGCTATAAAGCGTCCACCTTAGTCCTTTGCATGCGATGGACCAAGAGAGGTGTAGGGAAAGCAAGATTGCAGTAGAGAGAAAATTGAACTTTTCACGTCAATGATCATTGCTGTCGCTTCACACAAACACTAGAATCACCAAAAGATGCCAACCTCTTGTTAGCAACCTTTGACCTGTAACACCACACCTCGAATGCCTCCGTTAGATCAGGATAACCAATATATCGATCACCGAACCACTCTGTCAAAATCTCAGCCTGGATAGAAGACGGTAAAGCAACAATGGCCGATACAAGAGCAGATTCTAGGGATTGCCAGAGGTCAGCATCTACTTTCAACGATGATGATCCCTCGTCGTCGCTACTATTGCCATTGCCACTAACACAGCCATTACAAGCCACAACATCAATCAGAGGCTTTGATGTCCTCACAAAAGGAAGCCAAGTCCTTACCATGTGAAGCCGCTGGGTTGAAGGCAAGATTGCAGTTCCATAAGCAATTGCTTCTAGAACTTTTGAAGTTACTTCTATGGCTTTCAGCTTCACCTCAAGAAACTGTACTTTGGAAGTTGACGAGTCAAGAATCTTGATCAGTTTTGGAGATATTTCAGTCCACGACATAACTAGTTCTCTCATTGTACCAGATTTGCTCAGTATCTGGCATGCCCATAATATATCAGATAAATACGTCTGGAGAAGATGAAGGTTTTCACTCTCTAGACTCAACCCTGGTGGTCCGTGTTCATCATCTGACACCAGTGATCCTAGAAAACTGAGAAACTGACCCAGCAATCCCTTAACCAATTCACTAATCTTGGATCTGATCTCAATATTGGATGAAGCTTCTACGAGCGGGGCATCATCATCTTCTGCAAGCATGTATTCCAGCTGCTCTTGGACCGAGGACTTGAGATTGTTCAGATGGGGAGTAGCTGGTATTGAGGTGGCGAACCTCATCGCGGACAGGAAAACCTTCTCGATTGATAACTGATGGACAGGTTGAAGCCTCGATAGGATGGGTTCTGCTACTGATCCCATAGACGGTATTATTCTTAAAATCTCGTCCTCCTCACCTTCTTCCCAAGGAACAGCCTCCAGATACTCCACACATGCAGAGACTATTTCTGGGCACCCAAGCTCCAAGCCTGCCCTGAGGATTCCAAGGGTGTTTTTCACATTGTGCAGGGTGGTTTCGCAGATCAATCCTTGGTCTGCTGGAGAGAAGACCAGGTAGAGCAGGCGGAGAAGGGTGATATGATAGTCAAAATCTGGATCTTGGCAATAGACTTCAACACAGTTGCGGGCATCCAGAATCTGACAAGTGGGCCAATCATCAGATAGGCGGTCTGCGAAGTACTTGCTTTTGGGTATGAGAATAGATGAATGACAGTACACCCATTCATCACGGCCATCGGGAGTTCGCAGCCTTGCCACTACATCACTTGTTGAACGGTCACCTATCTTGTATGCAACAGCCTCAGGACTAACCTGGGGTAAAGCAGGAGAGCATGCCAATGAGAAAAGGTCAAGGAATTGGCAAGTCATATTATTCACTTCTTTACTGAGAAGAATAGTTATGTGAACAAATACCAAGCAAACAATAAGAAATGACTGAATTCTTACAGAATTATCCATACACGCGATCATCAGTTAATCCATTTCAAAATCATGAATGTCCTTTTGCCTGGATTGAACAAAGAATATGAGAATCTATAGTTGTAGACAGAGAGGTAATAGGCAAAGAGATCAATGTATGTAACCATGGCACAGAGTTTTCAATTTGAAATAGTCAAGTCATAGTAATAATCATAAGAAACAGACAGGTGAGAAAATCAGCAGGTAATACACAACGAATATGGTGGTACACTTTTAAGAAGGGTGTTAGACAACACAAGAACCCCACTTCTGTACCTTGTCTTTTCTCAACAAACACCACTGCCATAAACCAAACCCCATTTTCTTTTGAGCGTTATTTCTTTTTCAAGGCACAAAGGTTGATGGTTCGTCATTTAGATTGAATATACCTGTGAGTACTCGTCGAGCAACACGCTAAAAATTGGTTTTCATTGCTCTTTATACCTTAAATGAACCAGTCTAATTGTAAGGAATAGAATAACAAAGTAAGCAGCGAAAGCAAGTAAGTACTAAAAGTTGGTTATCGTTCATCGTTGCACCTTAACAATTAAATGAACCAGTCTATTGGTAAGGAATAGGATAACAAAGAGAGATCCGAAGGCAAGCTAGTAGACTTCTGACCTACAGATTTGAGCCAAACTGAACATAAATTCAAACTATCTCATTTATCAGACGCCTACTTATGCTCCTCCAGCTGGAACCAGAATCATTTTAGTACTGAGTGGAGCGCGGAACGGGCAATGGAGTTATTGCCCTCGTGGCCTGGGCAAACTTATTCAGAAGCACACACAGAACCACTAAAGATAGAGGATGAATGAGTCATCACTCCACCAGAAAATTCCCCACATTTTCTTGCGATTCCAAACGCCTTTCGATCACGGACAAAACGTTTTCCAACTTCGATTGCAGGGCGCAAGGAGACATCAATCCCAGTACCTGCGTCAGAAAAACGATTGACACTGAAATCAACAATAAACCAGCGATATCAAATTTGTATTCAAAATCAATTTCACCCACGAGATTCATGAACCAGAGAAGGAAAGGCACAACTGCCGCACCCGCAAATCAGTTGAGCTGGTTTGTACAGACAATTTTAAACGAGGGGTCGTCCTCCAATGTGAGTTGACCTAGAGAAATAAAATGGGGTTGAGAGACAGGCTTACTGAAGTCAAGAGTCTCCCATACTGGACAGTGTGGCACGTGGTAGGAGATAGTTCACCTCAGCTCCTCCCCACTCTCGCGCTCATCGGGGACTAAGCTCTCCTCGCCATCCCCGTGGTTGAGCTCAACTTTTTTAGTTCACTTATAACTTACAAGTGTGATGCTGCTACTGAACAAGATGGTCGACAGTATTATACGAGAGATGCTGGTGGTAACAGCTGTAATAATGAAAGCGAGTGGCGATTCCTTTCGCTTGCATCAAAAAGTTGTCGTTTATCATTAGGCAGTGTTTGTCCAGGGAGGATTTGAGAAGTAGGGCTAGGGATGTCAAAAGTTGGATGGAGCATTGCTGAACGCAGATTTGTAGGTACGAGCCGGCTGCTCCTACTTAGGAGTGGGACAGTCCTACATGGCATTTTTTTTCCAGCTCATCTTTCTACATGGCAATATGTTATCTATACAAATGTTAATTTCCAAACAGAACTTATTCTTCCCTAACCCTCCCGACTCTCACGCAACCCTTTCTGCTCTCTCGACCCTTTCTGCTCTCCCGCATCACATTTCTTCTTTTCCTTTCTCCTCTAATCAGTGTCGATAATTACTCAACTCCACGAAGCGTCATCACTCGAACTCTCTCTTCTGCTTCTCTAGTTCCACGAAGCTTGCTGGACCGTCTTCCCTGCAAATCGACGCGCTGCTCACGAACGATACCTCACCGGCGAATCTGAAATCGCAACTCCTCTCCTATGGCTAAATCACGTGAAGTAGTAGTTCATAAGGAGTAAGTTGTTACTAGGAATAATTCATTTGTTCTCGTTTTACAGTTTTTACTTCTGATTCTTCGATTTTGAAATTAGGGTTCTTAGTCTTAGTCAATCGCGATTCTCTAGTAGCATTCTGTATGGTTTGATTCTGTTAATTACTGATTCTCAGTTACTTTAATACTTGTTTTGATTCACTAATGGTTCTTAGTCTTAGTCAATCGCGATTCTCTAGTAGCATTCTGTATGGTTTGATTCTGTTAATTACTGATTCTCAGTTGCTTTAATACTTGTTTTGATTCACTAATTAGTTATGCACGGTGAATTTTTGTTGTCCTCATCTATTGCTGATTCGTTGCACACTGAAGTTTGTTATCCTCACCTATCGCTGCACACTGATTCTCAGTTACTTCAATACTCCTTGATTCACTAATTAGTTTGAATTATTCACTAATAAAGCTTTATGGTTCACAGTTTCTGTTTTTGATATCTTTTTGTTTTTCATTGATATAGATCCCAATCTATCACCAGAAACTCAAAGAGAAAGCATTCTAAAACAATTAAATCTTCCAAGGAAAACAAGTCTGATGAAGCAACAGAAAACATTAGAACCAGACTTACTCTGAGTAATTTCAATTTTGTTGTAAGTTGTCTAAATGATCACCAGAGGCAAGCTGTAGTTGATATAGGTTTTGGATCATTGCTGCATATTTCTTTGAAAACTCTAAATATGCAGTTGGGTATGTGGCTTGTTCAGAATTTTGAGTATCGTAGATCTGCCATTAAAATGAGCGCTAATAGGGAGTTAGTTGCTACTCGAGATGAAGTCCACGCTTGTCTCGGGTTACCCAAGGGAGATATCCCTGTAGTGGAGGCAAAAAGTACAAAACGGAAGTCACCAACTGCTTTTACTAGGTTTATGGATGAGTGGAGACGTGGGTATGGTGTGACTGATAGAGGACCTATGACAATGGTTGTGGGTGAAAAACTGTCTGAAAAATCAGGAGATGATTTCAAAAGGGATTTTGTATGTTTCACTGTGTCGACACTACTCTCAGCTAACCAAAATAATTTGTGCTCATGGAATGTTCTATATTCCTTGATGGACGTGTCCAAGATCAAGTATATGGATTGGTGCGAGTACACTTTGGTAAAGTTGAAAGCAGCTATGAAGGCTTGGAATAAATCTGATTGTTCTAAGAAGTTCTTTAATGGAAGTTTGTTGTTCCTTACCTTATTCTACCTTGATAGGACTTCCATAGGTGCAATTTCTGGTCCTAGGTCATTCCCAACAATTAGTTGTTGGAGTCAATTGATAAGTGTCCAAATGAGCATGTTTTATAGGTGTATTTCATATATAATATTAGCACTTTTCTTGCTCATTTCTCCACTTCGGTTAGTTTTCCTCTAGTTTATGTTTTATTGTTTATCTCACAAAATTATTGGTTTAACATGAGGAAAACCAAGCTGGGAGTGAAGTAGACGAAGAGATGAACGCATAGACGCAAACGGCTCAGAAAACGGGTCCAAACGAAGAATCTAGAGCCGGTCAAAGTCGGAAGGAAAATAGGTCAATACTTATGCTTGTGACCGCATGTGTAACCGCCTGTTGAGGGGGCGGACGACTCACAAGCAACCGCCTAGAATGATGCGGACTCCAGGCGGACGACTCACAAGCAACCGCCTAGATGTGGGCGGTAGTGAAGGCGGACGCAAGAAGAACCGCCTAGCTTTGGGCGGTAGTGAAGGCGGACGCAAGAGAGAACCGCCTAGCTTTGGGCGGTTGTTTAGGCGGACAACACTATAAACCGCATGAAACCAGGCGGTTGTTTAGGCGGTTATGACTAAAATTACGACGCTTCGCCTCGTCGTCGTCTCCAACTTGCCTTCGCCGACTTCTGCAACTCGCCCACAACTCGTCCACTCGTCCCTGCAACTTATCCATCTACTCTGCACACGCTCTGTCCCCTGCAATAAATGAGCAATCAGTGAGCAAATCCCTTCACGCGTGATCCAGCTCTATCTTCATTTTCTCTTCTTCCTTTCCCTATATAAACGCACGTAACTTCACCACAAAAAGAACAGATCCACCACCCATACAATCTATCACCGTACCACTTCACCACACATCACACGTTCATCTCATTTCTCTCCTCCCGTCTTCTCCATTTTTATTTCACTTTCCACCATATTCACCTCTAGTCCTACATATACAAAATAGCAGAACAAATGCAGGAGTGACTACAGATGATTTCTACTACTCTTGTTTCTGTTTATCTATTTAATATGTTAGGCTAGAATATTTATACTCTGGGAATGGTTATTATGTGTTTATATTAATTATGCAATATTTTTACTAGTTTATTTAAATACAGTTTGTTATGTTTTAAAGGTTATCTCGCCTATTTAATAAATCTCATGAATTTATTAAATTGCATTACTAAGTCTGTTTTTAATTTCATCGGTTAGAAGCAGATGGGTTAATTAAGCCGTAAAACTGGGGGAAACTTATTTTCATCGTTTAAGTTAGTACTCAGTTGCAAATGTAATTCCTCAATACTCCTCTGCCGTTTACAGGCATTTTGCTTGAGTTTTCATCGGACCTTGCATTACAGGTAAACGAGTTCTTATGAGTTTTCATCGGACCTTAAGAAAATAACAGGAACCTTGCCAAATTATTAAACCAGTAGAGATAGCTTAATTATGCAGATTATAATAACCTGACCCAGAGTTCCATTTAATTTATCTATTAACTTAGTTTATTTTATCTTTCCTTTTTATTTATTATACAAGTCAATTAATCCCCCCTCTTGTGACACGCTTAGGTACTATAATATGTATATTAGTCCCACGGTTCGACATCCGGTCGCTTACAATTCACTATACTACCACGACCGGGATTTGTTTGCAGCCCGACGTTTATTTTGAGTTTTAATTTCCTTTCTTTTACTTTTACACCAGTTTAACCACTCACGATAAATCCAGTCTGCATCAATCTAGATTTAGAGATAGATTAAAAGAGGAAAAGGAAGTTGGGTTTGGGACAGGTTTTATTAATCCTCCTCTTGATGTTACTGTTCCGTCTTGTTCTGCCGCTGTTGTGGATGAACTCCCTACCACTGATGTTGGTAACTTTGATGCGGTTCTTGGCTCCATTCAAAAAAAGGTGAGGGCTGTTTTAATTCTGTTTCTATGATTTTTGTTATATAGTTCATTAATTTGTTTAAATAGTTCATTATTTCTCATATAATGATTCATTAATTACTATTTTATTTTACTGGTTTATTTTTTTGGTATTCAGGATGCTTCTCATCAGATTCAAGCTGTGCGTGACAGTGTAAAACTTGCTTACACTTCTTTGGAGAAATTTAGGGATGAATTTGGGGATGTGGATGTTGTTGATAAAGTAGCTAGAGCTAGTTCAAAGTTGTTTGAAAATTTGTTTAAGTCTCCTTGCCATGTGGATGATAATATAGCTGGTTCTAGTTCAGACATGCAACAGCCAGATTCTCCCACCTCCCTAGAAACTGAACAAGATGATTTGCAGCAGCATGATTCTCCCACCCCCTTAGAAACTGAAGAAGCTGACATTCAGCAGCCTGATTCTCCCACCCCCTTAGAAACTGAAGAAGCTGACATTCAGCAGCCTGATTCTCCCACCCCCATAGAAACTGAAGAAGCTGACATTCAGCACCCCGATTCTCCCAACCCCCTAGAAACTGAACAAGCTGAAGAGGAGTGTGGTAACAATTGTATTGTAGATGACAGTAATGTGGAAATGGAGGTAGATGAGACAGATGATATGCCTCATAGTTCTATTCGACAGAAAGCTGGTAACAGAAGAGAGAAAGAAAAGACTAAAAAGATTGAAGGTAAAGTGAGGGGGGCATCCAAGTTAGAAAAGGTTCCTCCAAAGCCAACTAGGTTTAGTAGAAGAACTTGTCCATCTGCTTATGCTCGAACTCCTATTTCTCTCTTATTGTTGCTCCTGTTAATGTTAAAGAAAAATTTACTCGTCTTCAGACGGAAGTGATTGAATGTTATTTCTGGAGGAAACCCCTCGTAAGTTCATTTTTTCTTTATTGTTTTTTGTTCTTTTTTTTCATCAATTCTACTTATTCATTGTTTTAGTGATTCACTATTGTTATTTCTCTGTGTCTTTAAGGGACTTTGTGTTTGATGACGGTGTAACCCAGATCACCCGTGAAGAAATGGCATCACTTGACAAAGATGTTCAAGTTCATGTTCATGTGGTTGATGCCTTCTCTTCTATTCTGAACCATGACAACCGAAATTACTCATTTGACAAATCAGAGAGATTTTATTTTACGACACTCCCAGTTGTAAGTTCTTATATAGCTCTCTACTATCTTATGACTCACCTCTTAGTTGTATTGATTCGCTAATTAGCAGTCTTGATTCACTAATTAGTAGTCTTGATTCACTGGTTATCTATAATGATTCATTTCTGGCTTTTATATTTATCTTATTCATAACTGATATTTTTTCTTTTTCTTACCATCTTTTTACAATCTTTTTTTTTGTGTGCCCCTAGTCTATACTTCTTGATCAAGATATAGGTGGATGTGATAGAAGTGAGATTGCTCGTCATAGAATGCAGAATGAGCTGCAACTCAGTGGTTACAATCCTTCAAAACTCAAACATTTTCATCACATATTCTTCCCTGTTTTCTTCATCAGCATTACTATTTGGTTGTCATTAACTTCGCATCATCAAGTGTAGAAGTTATAGATAATATGTCGTTGCCGGAAGGCATCAACAATGATGAAAAGTATGGAGCTGATGTTAAGTTGTTGGTAAGCGATTGTTATCGATGTAGTTCATTATTCTATTTTTTTCTAGTGTCTGTTATGTAATTTTGTCTTTTTTTCTAACCTTTTTTGTATAGGTAAACTTTTTGCTGCATTTCTAGAGTTCTTGGATGATGTAGAACGCTCCAAAGAGCTGTTATGTTTTGAGATCAATTACTTTGATATGCCATGGAGGAAGAAAAGTAACACCATCGATTGTGGTATCTATGCATTGAGGCACATGGAGAGTTATCCTGGCAACGGACCCTCATGGAACATTGGATTTAATACTGATGGTGTAAGTACTAACTAATTTTTTTTTGGTTTTTTCTAGCTTTATGTGTTTTTAACTGATTTTGCTACATTGTGTTTACACAGAAAAAAGAGAAAGCTGATAAGTATGCTGCGAAGGAAGTATGCTTTCAGACTTGCTATACATGACAAGAATTTGAGGGTTTCTGATCTTCAAACATCATTGAAGCGAAAGAAGTTCTGAAGCTAGTGAAAGAAGTTCTGAAGCTATCTGTATTGATCTTATAACATCGTGGGGGGATTAACTTTGGGTGGTCATATACTTTGTACATTAGTTTTTGGTATAAGCTAGACAACAACATACTAGCGACTGAATGGCGTCTACTACAAAATTTTCTAACACACACTTATCTGTTGATTCTCATCTTTTGAAGGTTGCTGAAACCTTATTAGCTTAATGATACATCATATTAGCTTAATGATTCATCATATCAGCTAAATGATTCATTATTATGTAAAAAAAATCAGTTACTACTTGATTCACCAAATGTATCTAATGATTCATTTGTAAATGTGTATGATACATCACAGACCTAAAGCAATATCTACACTCTGGATTAAAACTACTAACAGAAAACTGAAATTGAATGATGTGTACGAGAATTTTGTATTCACTTGATTGATCATCTTTGAAGGTTACTGAATGATTCATCTAGTAGAAAAATAAATGATTCATCATATTAGCTTAATGATTCATCATATCAGCTTAATGATTCATTATTTATGTCAACACAAATCAGTTACTACATGATTCACCAAATGTATCTAATGATTCATTTGTAAATGTGTATGATACATCACACACCTAAAGCAAAATCTACACTCTGGATTAAAACTACCAACAGAAAACTAGAAATTGAATGATTGTACAGGAATTTTGTATTCGCACTCTTTTGATTCATATCTTTGAAGGTTACTGAATGATTCATCTAGTCAAAAATGTAATGATTCATCATATCAGCTAAAAGATTCAATATCAGATAAATGATTCATCATATCAGGTAAATGGTTCATTATTTATGCCAACACAAATCAGTTACTATATGATTCACCAAACGTATCTAATGATTCATTTAAATGTGTATGATACATCACACACCTAAAGCAATATCTACGTTGTAGATTTAAACTATCAACACTTTTTACTTCCTAAAGGCTATGGTATGCACTTATTTTTCTAAATCTGGGACTATGGTGACAAGTCTATCACCACCATGCACGGGATGTGCATAAGAAACTCCTTGAGATTGTGTATCTTCATGGATACTCCTGAAAGAATTTATAGCAGCCTTCTTTATTAACTTTGCAGCTGCAGCTTTTTTTGTCCTTGCAGCTCTTCTGTGTATCTTTTCTGTTGCAGATTTCCATCTATAACAAATCAAATTTATTAACAAAATTCAACGATCAATCGTATTGCTCCATCAATACAATAAACACAATAAACCACATCATGATAACTTATACCTATCATTTCTTTGCCCTTTTGTTCTGCCCCTTGTGGATTTTTCAATGGGGTTCTCCTCATTAGTAGTATCATAACTTGCACTTCCAAATTCAGCATCAACTTCATCCTTCAATTTTTTGAATGTTCTCTCACACAAATCTCTTGCCTTTTCATTGGGTGCACTTTCAGCTAGGATCTGATTTATTCTTCTGGACATGACCATCATCCAATTTGACTGCAAAAATTGGTCGTCAATGGCTGTGTCAAATCTACATGCATCAGATCCTGTAAACAAAAGTACAAATGATTCATTAAATATACTATATAGTACATCAAAAACGACAAATAATACATCAGAAGTACTTAATATCAGAACGAAAAATAAAGAATGAGGAAACGCACCTTCATGCTTTCTTCTACCATATATGTCCCTTCTCCATCTATTGAGAATGTAAACCTCATCTAACTTGTCAACACAATTTACATTCAGTATTCTTAAGCTATGGGAACATAGAATTCCAACCTCAGTCAGAAGCTTGCATGAGCAGAACACATGAGAACTCTCCTTGTTGAATGTTACTGTTTGCTTAAATATATCAACGTTTCCTTGCCAAACATAATAAGTACTAGTACTCTGCTCTTCTTTATAAAATTCATAGTGACAAGCCAAGCCTTTTTAAATTCAGCCTCAAAGAGTAGATAAATCTTAATTGTGTACACATTTCTTGCTTCTGACAGAATGCTAACACCATCTGCTATCAAATCCACTTTCCCTCTTAAGCATCTTAAATCTTCTTCCATCTGTCTATCCCTCCAAGCTGAAATCACGTTGCAAAAAGTTTTGTAAAACTCACAAAGTCCTGATGTCTTACTAAGGTTCCTTGATATAGCATGATTTGTACTTTCACTACTTTGTGATGAGAGTACACCTCCAGAAAAGTAATCTTTTATAAATGCATGACACCACTTCTTCCTCATTTCATAAAGCCGCTTCAACCATGAATTGTTCTCACATTTATGTGTTTCAAGAAGCCTGAATACGTTATAGAAGGAGAAACTTATAGATAAGAGGAGCCAAATCTTAGAATGTACATGTGACAACATGAAACGAGATGTATATCAAGCATGCCAATATAATCAGTGACTCTGCATTTTGTATATACTGATGATTCACCATTAAAATCAAATGATACATCACTTACAATAAATGATTCATTAATAGAATAACATCTTTATACTATTTATATCAGAACACAAAATCAACTACTAGCATGTAAACAATTAAACATTAAACTCTAGAAACTATTGATTTGCTAAGTAATATATTTGATTCATAAATATATAACTATGATCTATTTATTCATGATATTAGGTCATACCTTGCCCAAAGTGTGTTGAATTCAGCCTCTGTTTCACATTTTTTTAGTATGTATTGGAATTGATCATTGAATCCTTTGCTGCTACGGATCAAATTGTTGATGTGCTTTTTGGCATTTTCCATCAAATGCCAAACACACAACCGATGACTTGAATGAGGGAAAACCTTTTCAATTGCAGATGCCATTGAAGCACATTGATCCGTCATTATCGTTTGTGGACTGATTCCATCCATTGACATTAGGAACTTTTCAAACAACCATTTGAAGGATTCAATCTTTTCATTGAGCAGAAAACCACAACCAAACATTATGTTGAATCCATGGTTGTTCATACCAACAAAAGGTGCACATATCATGTTGTACTTATTAGTACGATATGTTGTGTCATGCACAACAAGATCTCCAAATATTCTGTAATCACTGTGCATCTGTCCATCACGCCAGAAAAAGCTACAAAGTCTGCCTTCAGTGTCAACTTCAAGATCGTAAAAAAAATCATCCTCTTTTCTTTTTCTAAAGGTTTCTAACAGAGTATTTGCATCCGTACCATCAAAACCTTGAAGACGTTTTACAGCTAATGCATCATATGCGTCTTTCTGTGTGAATCCGACTTTATCCTTTCCACCAGATGCTTCACACAAAAATTTGTACGCCTTTGAAATTTGTATTCCACTATCCTTCATGTGACTCATATATTCCAACTGTTCTGCACTGATTTGTCTGTGTGATCTAAGCAAATGAATCTGATCTTGAGCAACAAATGGATGGTTGTGCTCCATGACATGCTTTGTAACCAACCATTTTCCAACATTGTCAATTGAAAATTTTATCATTGCAGGACAGTTTGTTCTAACATCAAGTTTTCTATATTTCTTCCCTGGGATCTCTTCGCATCTTTCATACCAGACATGCAGCAACGGTATTCTTTAGAGCGTAGTATTTTAGTACCTTGCTTATACTTGGTTGAATGCTTTCTTGTTCCAAATCCGTACCGACGTGCATAATCATTGTACAAATAATAAGCTTCTTCTTCAGAACTAACAATTTTGTCCATCAACTCTGATGATGAAGCTTCAGTAAAAACAACTTCTGTGGTTTCATTCACAATCGGCTGTTCAGTATGATCAGACCCTACAATATCAAATGATCCATTAATATGTATAAATGATTCATTAATATGTATAAATGATTCATTAAGTTTTAAACTGTGATACATATATCATTCAATATATATGTAAGGTCACACACAGTATACAGAACACAAATCGATTATCAAAAGTTCGGCAAAGATTGACGAAGATCTTCTATCGATCAACTAATGATTCAAGAAAAAACGGCAAACATTGACGAAGATCTTCTATCGATCACCTTACAATTCAAGAGAAAACGCAAAAATTGATGAAGATTGAGGAATATGCATATCGAGCTTATGATTCAAGATAAAACCGCAAAGATTGACGAAAATTGGGGGATGTGCATATCGATTAACATAATTGTTTAAGGTGAAGGAAGATTGACGATTACCTGCATCATACACAACAATCTCTGTACACCGTTCGTTCACAGCTTCTTCCATCATGTTGTCCATTGCACTTCAAGAACGATTTGCAGTTCCCGAATTGATTTCAGTGTTATTGCGTAGCTCTGTTCAGCTATCACGCATTTTTATTCAGCTAAATCGATCGATCGAATCCATCTGTTTAGTGGCAACGAAATGCTGTTTGTTCTTTCAATTCGGTGAAATCAGTGAAATCAATTCAGAAATCGCGCGAATGAAGTGATTCTGGGTGTTTGTTTCTACTCTAAAGCGCTGATCGTTCTCTGAGATAGAAAGTGCTGACGTGTAATTTTTTTCCACCGTGGCATATGCCTGCACCCAGTATTGAGCGGCCTTCCCGCACAATCCCTAGTATGGTTATTGAGATAAATTATTTAATTTATATATGTAAGAGATTAATTTATTATTTAATAAACAAACGTAACAAACCTCACATAGGAATATAATTGGAGACGAAATTAAATAATAAAATACAATGGACAATATTTCTAATTAGGTGAATAGTGAGAATTCACCGATAAATTTAATAAATGAAGATTTAATAAATATTGAGTTGTATAACCTAGTGTACGCTACATGAAATAATGAGTTACTCCCTCCTATTTAAAATAAATATCGTTTTAGACTTGAGACTTATGTTCAAATTATTTGTCGTTTTATACTTTTTGTATCTTACTTTCTACTTTTGCCCTTTTCACTTTTTTAATTATTAATGTCATTGAACGCTACTTTTTTATCTTACCAATAAAATATACTTACTTTTTTATTCTTCCCATACAAAAAGTAAGGACATACTAGTCATTTTAAACTTTTCTTAAAAAGTGTGAAAATGTCTAAGGCTGCGTTCGGCGTGCCATTTTGTGGTTGTTTTGGTCTGGCTGTTTTGTGGTTGTTTTATATGTGGCAGTATATTATTGGAGTAGAATGTAGGACCCACGTGGGACCCGCGTGGGTCCCACCCCCAAAACAACCACATACATGCGGCCACCGAACGCAGCCTAAAACGACATTTATTTTAAACAGGAGGAGTAATAAACATTATAAATGGAGGGAATTAAATAATAAAATTTGTATAATATATATAATACATAATAAGATATAAAATAATGTTATAAATTAAAATATAATATTTCAGGACTAAATAACAAACCGAACATTTATAAAATTAATTAACGGATTTAAAATCCAACAAATAAATCAACTAAGCCAAAAACATCCTTTCGTTCAGACATTCGACTGATCCATAAACAATTAAAAAAAATTATGTGGGCCGACCAGCCCAAAAAATGAGCCAGCCGACCCATCCCTTACTCTCTCATGGTAATTTCCAACCTAACTTGCTGACTAATCTCTTCTAACCTAATTCTATCTTCTATCTTCTACTTTCTAACTTTCTTCTTCTGGAAAACTCGCCACCTCACCCCTCTCTTCTCCTTACGATTTCTTCTTCTTCACTAAATTTTCTTCCATCTTCTTCTGTAAGTTTTGTTCGGTAGCGTTCGCTGAGCGCTTTTACGCTGCTTTTCCACATAAAGCAGCTTATTTTTTCAAAAGCAGCAAGATAAAGGTCCGATAAATGTTCAAAAAGACCTTTATGATAAATGTTGGTTTTGCTGCTTTTCAACACTTCTCCCCCCTTCTGTCGTATTCTCTCTTCCTATTCTCCTCTTTCTCACCCAGCACTACCACCCCCTTCATCCTCACCGTAATCGTATCAAGGGGGAAATCCGATTCGTATATCTTTGGCTGATATGGATAAGAGGATTTAAACGGAAAATAATGGGTGTCAATTTGTATAAAGAGGATAGAAATCAATTTCTGCTTCACATGGTGCGTCAATTTGGGGGTTTGATTTGGCTCTTCGTATTTTACTCTTTGTTAGCATTTCCCAGCGAACCTTGTTGCCTTCTGCACAAGAATCTAAAACATGGTGAGACAGAATGAAATAAAAAACTTGGGTACTGCTTTTCTGGAATTCCAGCCCCGTTTTCAATCTGGTGTCAGCGATGAGCATTTCCAGAATTCCAGTGATTAAAATCTGCGGAGGGGGCGCAAACACAAAGCAGAGAATGAAGATAGATTCTTGTGTTTGCTTCGCAAGGTGCGACATAGTGAAATAAAAAAAGATTTGGATGTGGGTGTAAATTAGATTTGGAATACTATCAATTCAGAAGACATTTTAAATCGAGTAGAAGATGAAGAAGATGAGGGGTGTTTTAGAGATAGAGGTTGAAGAAGATGAATCACAAGCTGCCGAGAAGAATGAGGGTATTACAGTAATCTAGATAAATAAAGGCAGTTTTAATAAAATGTTTCTACCGACACCATTTCATAAATCAACATAGATTTTTTTATAAAGGTAGTTTTAAAAGTGCCTTAAAGATAAAGGCAATTAACGAACGGGCGCCCTTCTTCTTCTCTTCCGACGCCGTGACTTCTCTATCTCGGTCTCCTTCTTTTTCGTTTTTTATGGTTCGCTTGTCCGGATTTAAACTCGCAAGAAGAAAGAAAAGATCCAGGCGAGGAAAAAGCCGAGAGAGGGGAACCGGAGAGCTAAAGCTTTGCTTGGCCAACACCGGTGAAGGTAACCGCATAATTTTGTCGGTTTTAGCTAGATTCATACCGAAAAATTAGGAAAGAAAATCTCTCTTCCGTTTCTTTGTACTTCGGCGCCTTGGGAGCCCGATTTTGTTGCTAAAAAATTAGTTAAAATCTTTGCTGAATCCTTGTGTAACCGTGGACAATTTACTGTAATTAGGGTTTTGAAAAGTTTTGTTAACTTGTAGATTATAAACTCTGAACATTCTGTAAATGGACTTTAAAATCTGAATTTTGGTGTTCTATGTACGAATTGGGAACCCTAAAATCGAATTAGGGTTTGAAATATTTAGAAGAGAGTTGTGTGTGGTTCAAAACCGTAATATTAGAAAGTTTAATTAGGGATTAGAAACTAGGGTTCTGAAAATTTAAAATTAAGGTTCAATTGAATTAAGGAAATCTGGAATAAGCTAGAGTTTTTAAAGTTAGGGTTTCTATTGAGATTGGGGGAAATCTGGTTGAATTTGGGTTTGAGAAAAGAAACTGGGAATTTCAAAAATTGGGGCAAATTTGATAAAATTAGTCTGATAAATTTGAGTTTCTGGAAAATAATTTAGGGTTTAGGGATATAACTGTTGTAAGGAAATTCCGGGTAAAAATCGTAACTTGAGGAAAATGGGGGCTAGAGTGTAAATCCGAGAAAATGCTTGGACGGAAGTGTAAATTTGGAAAACTGGCTTAAGTGTAGATTCGTAAAATATTAGAGGCGAATTAGGATTTCTGGAAAAATAAGGGCCGAATTAGTATTATGAAAAGTTAGGGGCCAATGAGTAAATTCCAGAAGTATTAGGGGTGATTTGGTAGTTCTGCAAAATTTAAGGGATGAACCATATTTATGGAAAATTAATTAGGGTTATGTCAAAACTGATTCGGGGATTTTGTATATGGTCAACAAAGTCAAAATTAATTAAGGTTAGTCAAATTTTAATTAGACTGAAATTGATCAGAGTACTAAAATTGGATTCGGCTGAGATTAGTCAAACTGGAATTAGGCTTCTAGTCAGAATTAAACTGAGCTGAAAATTGGTCAAACTTGTATTGGACTTAAATCTTGTCAACTAGAATCAAAAATCAAATTGGGCTTAGAAATTTAAATTGAGCAAACATGGGCTTCAGATAATGGGTCCACGAATGAGAAAGTTAAAAATAAGTGAACTGGGTCAAGAAACTAGGAAATTTTAAGACAAGAAGGAATTGGGTCAAACCCAACTTTGGTTGTAAACTAGACCAAGAATGAAAGGGGAAAATGTACTTTAGTTCAAGTTAATGGGTTTTTAAAACCAAAAGCTTAAGGAAATGTTTGGCCTGGGCTTAGCCCTAGTCAGGGGAAAAATAAATAAATAAAATAACAAGTCCGAAAATACTAGTAATAAACAGACTACAATAGGTCTGAATTCAATAAGAAAAATGATAAAGTTGGATTTCAATTGGGCCGAACCTAAATATGAAGATGAAAATTAAGATGTTAGCAAAATCCGAATGAGCTAACTAAGACAGAATTTTAATAGAACTCAAATAGGCTTACAACTTAAAAGTTGGGCCGTCATCTAAGCTGAGGTCCAATCCCAAAACTCAGCTAAATAAATTGAAGGGCCTTAGTCCAATGGTGGGAAGGACCAAAGTAAAGTCAACATGAATATATAATCGAGATTAACCAACCCAGAGGTTATTCAATAGTTGGCTAAGTAAATTAAAACAAGCCGGGTCTAGAGAGTTAGATAAATTAAAAGACATTTCCTAATGTAAATAGTATTGGATATGTCGTTTAACCGCTGAGAGATACATCATTTGGTAAGGACAGGAATGGGTGACACTAATTCATCTAAGATCGTAACATAAACTCTAAGTGGTGTCGGGAAAGAGATAGGTAAATAAAGTAGGATTCTCTTACCAAAAGAATTGGACTATTATTCGGGGTTAATTGAATGGGTTGAGAACTAAAGAAATTCGTGAGAGGCTAATCTTAACCGGAAAGACTTATTATAAGAAAGACTATGTCTGGCTAAATAAGCCACACATGAATTACGTTATAATAAATGGCTTAAGTAAAATACCCCTAAGGTTTATAAATTTAATAAAGGGTTAATTAATTAATTATAAAGGCTAATGAGCCTTAATGGCTTAAGGAATTGTGTAATCGCTAAATATATTTTATATATATATATGCTTCGTTTGATTATGAGCTGAATGGGAGCTGAATGAGAAATGTAGCATATGATGCGTTTAGGGATAATCCCCTTGTGAGATAGTGGTGGGTCCAATTAAAGAGAGAAAAAATGTCAAATAAACCAATTACAAGTGTCTTCATTAAGCTCACCAATTTTTTCCACTCGTTATCGAACACATTGATAGTCCAAAGGGTTATTAAACCCCACATGAAACAATGAACTAAAGAAGGAACAATTTTTAGGAGAATTCAACTAATAAAGTTGGTGTAACATGTAACGTATCAATATCAATACATGAACTAAGAGCATAAATCATGTGAGAGGATTATGTAACATACTTTATATAGTCATAATGAATAGTAAATTATACTAATCACTCAAAACACTAATGAATACACCTTAGGATAATGTAACTACATAAGTTACAATCTAACACATGAAACACGTCCAAATATACAACATGTAAGTCCTTAATATTATAAGGCACAAGATAACAAAACCAACCCCCACAAAATATCAAGGGGCCAGTTTTGAGAAGGAAATAATTCATGAGCACTTTTACTATTAGGAAAGGAAGGTTGCTAAATTATAAAGTCTTCTTACCTTGGGAGCTTCAACTCACCTACTACTTTACACTCTCTCACTCACTTTTGTTTTTCCTCCCATGCTACCGAGTACTCCCTTCCCTTTTTCTGAAAGTGCAACTTCTTTTTCCTCTAGCTTCCTCCATTGTTGCTCCATAGAAGAACACAAGGTGTTCTTGACAAACACTCCCCTTAAACTTCTGTTTTCCCTTTAAATCTTCTTCTTTCTTCGTCAAGAATAACACAACTCTTCTTCCTCTCTTCACATTGTCAAAAATTTGCAAGTTTGAAGGCCAAAATCTGATAAAACAAGGGGAAGCTTGGCTAAGTTCAACAAAGACTAAAGGTAAGAAATGTGCTCTAAAACTCCAAGTCCTTCCTTGACTTCATTATGGCTGAAAAATCCAAGATTTTCTTACCTCATTTCCTTCACACTTTTCATACAAGGGCTTGAGATTCTTCAACCCCTAAAGATGGCCAAAAATTGCAAGAGAAGCAAGCTCTAAACTATAGTAGACTTCAACTAAAGGTAAGGCTCAAAAATTAGGGCTTGTGCTTAATCCATCTTCCAAGCTCTAGATCTATCAAATATCTAACCATTTACCTTCTTTCCTAGTGCTGGTCAAAATATTAGGCAAAATATCAACTCTTTGAGTTATAAGGTAAATCTCATTCCTTAAGGTTCATTTTGGTGTTTTAAGCCTTAGATTTTCTTTTGATCTTGTTTAGGAGTCTAATGACCCTAACTTTGATCCTTCCTTTTTCTTCTTAATGTGGATGAATTGGAGCTTCAAAACTTATTGGGTGCTTGGCCAAAAATCAAAGAGAAACAAGGTGGAAAATTCTAGAAATCAACATTAAGATGGGTAAGCTTTTAACCTAAAGCCTAAGTGATTGAAACATTCATTAAACCCTTGAATATGTGCAAAGTACTAATCCTCCCCTTATGTTTAATTAGGGCCGAAATTTGTAGATCAAAACCACTAGCTTTGAAGCATTAAGATTAATGTCCATGCCTTAAGACCTATTGTTATGTTTTGAGTTGTTTTATGTTGGTATTTAATTATGGCCGAATGGGAGCTTGAAAAATAGTTTAAAATGGCCTAATAATGAACATACAACTACACTAACATATTTGGTTATGTTAGCTAATGACCTAAGGACTAAATTATAATTTATAAAGTTTAAGTGGCTTATATGTAATAACCGAAACTTGGGAAGTATAGGTACTAATTTGGCCGAGATTAAACTTGTTATTATAGACATTTTGGTGCATTAAAAGTTTATATTATGGTTTGTATTATTGCCAAAAGGTTTAGGCTAGTTTTATGAGCATTTTGGTGGTTTTGATGCTTTCAAAACTTAGGTGTAAATATCTAATAGTTTGAGGGCTGTTGGAGTAATTAAAAGACTTCAAAAATCTGGTGGAAAAATGTCTAAGAAGATTAGGAAGTGTTTAGAAGGAGTTTGGGACAAACTTTGGTTAAAAATGTGATTAGGAGTTTATGAAATGATTTCGTAATTAATGGAGTAAAGAAAGGTTGGCTAATGAAAAGGAAATAAAGGTTGGAGTGTTAAATAGTAGTATAGCCGAAATTTAGGCTTAAGTTGGGTTATAAATGAAAATATAAGTTAAAGTAAGATTTGAGAGTAATTTGTAAAGTTCAGAAAACTTTGGGGCCTAAACTGTAATTTTGGAAAAATTATGTGTATGCAGTAGGAATTCGATCAACCTAGATGTAGTTAGGGTTTTTACCAAGTGAGAGAAAGAAAAGATTGAAAATTGGACTTAGGAAGAGTTTGTGGTGAATTTGGATAGTTTAGGAAGTTTAAGGGGTTAAACTGTAATTATGAGAAAGTTTGGGATGGAAACCGAATTGGACAAATGTGGTCTGTTTAGTATTTTGGAAGATTGAGTTTGAAACTTTAGGTTAAAGTTGAAGTTATAAGATAGTTGAAATTGGAAGTGATTTGTAAGGTTATGAAAACATTGGTCGAGTAATTGTGATATTAAATGAGATTGAGCTATAGTTGAGAAATGTGGAAATTTTAAGTAAAGGTTGGGATAAGTTGAGGATTATAATATATGTTACATTAAGTATAAGGATCTTAATGTCAATGTTTATGTTGGTAACAACTAAGGAGTTTTATAATTCATATGATATGAATACTTGGAATTAAATGGTGGATTATGTAATGAGGTTGAGATTGGAATTATGGGATGAGACTAAGTCATTAATATATGATTCGAAGTTATAAGTAAACCATTAAATAAATGGTTAAGGATTTGTATTAAATTTAGAGGTTATTAAACCTAGAATAAATTTTAAGGTCAGTAGGAATATGTTGACTATATTGATCTTGACCGTGTTGACCAATTAGTGTGTTGACTACATTGACTGAAGTAAAGGTTGATCACATTGACCTAATCAACTAAGTTGACCAAGAAGGTCAAGTTGACCAACTCATTAACTTAAATGAGAATCTAAAGACCTAAGGCCATTACTACTTAAAGTCAAGTTTAATTCATACCATATAGTAAATGAAATATTGAGTGTATATATACATATATATATATATGCATGTGATTGAAAAGGGTGACAATGTGATAAATATTTAATCCTAAAGGTTGTAGCATTATACAACACTCTTAGTTACTAACAGTGTGAGGGGATTAATTAGCTAATCCGGGATTCGGATGCTTTAAGCAAATAACCCGACTAATAACGAATAACAATCATTGAGGTTAATTATAATGGGATAAGTAGTTTTGAGGGGATTCCGAAATGGTTTAATGATTTATAAAGGATTAATACTTAGCGTTATATTCTAGAGCTAAGTGATAAGAGGACGGGTGCGAGAAAAGACGTTCGTCTCTCTATGTCTCTACGGTGAATGATATGTTGTTGTGTGATCCGAATGTTCCTGAGGATTACCTTAGGTTCGGATATGTGTGAATTGATTGATAAGATGATATGAATGATGCATGTTTAATATGCTTTGTGGTGCCTTATGAATTCTTGCTCGAGATATCTTACATTATTAACTGTTTGTGATTATTACTTGAACTAAGGCAAATACCGAATGTATATCTTGAATTAAGATATAAGTAGTGATAAGAAAATATCACTTATGAAAAGGACAATGATATGAATTATATTATCCCGAGATAACCTAAAAGGACACCTTATGTAGAGTAATGGTAATACCATTCTTCAGTCCGAGAATATTTGAACATGAGAATATCCTAGATAAATTTTAGGTATACACTAAGACTTAAAAGGCATGTACACACTTGGGAAATTACTCACTATGAAACCTAAGAGTAGATCTTAGGCAAGGAGATTAAGAGAACTTAATCATATGGTGAAATACGGTGCGGGTGGATCACCTATATCCATACTATTTTTTTAATCTATAAAACATGGTGCGGATGGATCACCTATATCCATATTAGGCTCGAGATCTAAAAAATTCGAGTTGATGAAATCCAGGATGTAGGATTGTATGGTTGCGCATTGTGATCATAAAAGAGAGGATGACTGAAACTGGTTGTTCATTGGATGGAGGCACTACCGTCGGTGCTGGCTTCGGCTTATGGTGACCCGCCAAATAATATGGGTAATAAGAAGGAATTGAGGCACTACCGTTAGTGCAGGGCATGTGGGCCTAGGTAATACGTATTATGACAATGAGTACATTGTTGGGAACAAGTCGTCTTCTAATATGGTGACTTGTTAAGTGGTAAGAGTTTATGATAAACAAGTAATAAGGTAGTAAGCTCTCAGCTGAACCTTAATAGAAATAACAAATACTTTCGTAAGAGCTTGGAGAACGAACAGAGGCCTTGATGGTCAAACAACAAGAAATGTTAAATTAACTCTCGTAACGTTTTATATTGAGCTGATTGTTTGATTGATTGTGTGAATGAATTATATATGGATTGTATGATATGTATGTTGGATGAGATATTGGAATGTTTAAGTTATGTTTTACAGTTTTGTTATATAATATGGAACTACATGAAAATGGAACCGCATGTTAACTCGGCCAAATAACTCAAGGGGTCTGAGGGCGCATGACGGTTGCATGATGGCATACTCACCGGTTGTGCCAAGCCTATTATGGCCAACATTTTTTTTTGATAAATAAGACTTAAAGCCATTTTATTGACAAAGAAGAATATGGCAAATGTCGGGTCTCAATAAAACCTCCCTTGGCAAAACCCATTGGGTAAAAGCCCAGGAAGGAAAAAGAGTACCCGCCACCTCAACATACAACCTAAAGGCCAAATCTAACAAAAACTAAAACAACAACATACCAATGTAACCTAACAGTCAACCTCCCAACTCACAAATACAAAAACCTCACACAAAGCCCTCAAAGACAAAAATCCTACCTAACATAATCTAAAAGAGGAGAGCCGAACCCCCAAACTTATGTCCATGTCCAAACACGAAGTTTAGAAAGCACCACAAGAATAGGTTGCTTAGAACGGGATATGCGCAATTATAGTGACTGCAACACTGAGAATACACCGAAAGACCGATCCACCACTTACAATCATCCCAACTTTTGCTCCTCGTTAGGCCCAATTTTTTTTACAGTTGCTCTTGGATTTGGCTGATAATATTAGCTTTGGTCTGGGCTAGATTTGGCACATGGCAACCTAACTGCCTCAGTAATTTGATGCATTCATCTGCTTCTACATCAAGGTTAATGATTTTACCTTTTTTATTCCTTGTTGGCAAGCAAGATGGAGGGGTATTATGAACTAAATCGACAACCAGGTCTATCCCTCCTTGTCTACTGGTGGATTCTCCAAAGGTGGCGCTAGGGTTCCTGGAGAATAGAGGCTAGGGCCCCACTTCCCCCTTTATCTCTCGAGATCTGATCTAGTGGGGATGCTTGTAACTTCCTCTCTGCCCCAAGAGTCTTCTCCTTATTATTCTCCTCTGGAATAGCGTCATCCCCCGACACATTTGTCTTTTCTGAGGCCTGCGAGTCAAAATTCTGAGATGAGACACCTTCCTTAACTTGTCTCTGATTATTGGGACTTGGGCCACGCTTTGGACTCTCATTTATTTTCCTTAACGAAGTCACAACTTTCATTCAAAACATGCGCCTGTTGGTTGATGTCTTCCGGCCATAGAGAAACATGTTACAGAGACTTAATTCATGATGACGTTGGAGTGCGGGATTGGGTAGTGAGCGGTATACTACCCTTATGAATTGTATTTTGGGTTCCGTTTCAGATTGTATTTAGGGAAACATGTTATTATAGCTTAGATTGCTCACGTATTTCGGTTAAAGGTTGTATATTTTGGATTAAGCATTGTAAAATTGTAAATAACTATCTCTCGGTCATCACAGTGTTTTGGTTGTATAAGTATAGGAGGCCTTGTTACTCACATGAGTGAGTAACAGTGGTAACACCCGTGTTAGTTGAATATGTAAGTTTATTTCCGCTGCATTGATCTGCTTAAGTTGAATTTGGTTATGCTAAGTATGTGGTTAAGACGAGGATTATGAAGTAGGGGTGTTACATTAAGATTTGAATATTCATAAGAGGATTGCGGTAGTGTTAATTACGGATTCTTTGCCACTAGTTTGGTGGAACAGACAAGTAAAGAGCTAGGTTACTTTAAGTAGGAAGAATACATAAGAAATAATAAGGAAGATGAGGAATTAACCAATGAGATTTTTCTCACACTCTAGGATTCAGGAGGTCAGACGAGGATGTGAGCGAGCTTCTGAGCCACGGTATTGAGGTATGTTGTAGTGTGATCATAATGGCCCGATGGTTACCTTAGGTACGGATAAATTACTTGATGTGTGACAAGTTGATATGGGTGTTTATTTTCTGCACAATACTAATATACTATGATGATTATGCAACATGATTGCTCGAAATGGTAACTCTACTAATTTATCATGTGATATGTGGTCACAATATAACTTGTGTGACTGTTTGATATGAGAATGGGTTGTTTGCCAATTGATTGCTCTAACCTACTAAACTGGATAGAGAAACATGTGGTACCAAAATATAAATAGTAAGTGAACATGTTACCACTGGGTAACTTGGAAGGAAACGTAACATGATGTTACCATACTATGAGATGGAAAGTTTGGTTGTGGCATTTATGGCATATCTTCCTAAGGATAACTCTTAGGCGGAAATTGGAAAGACCTTAATAAGACACTAACACTATACGATAAAATGATCCATGTTTTTATGTGTACGATTACCCTAGTCAGTATTTGGCTAACGGGGCAGAATGGGGGCTATGAGAGTAGTACAGGAACAAGAACACCTACGGGGTTCTTGGTCGTGTGTTTTGGTACACCGAATGGAAGACGACTAACTGGTCTGCTCAGATACTGGTATAATTCATAATGATACGACTCCAACGAGGCTGTTGTGCTCATTGACTTGGTAAAGGCCACTGCCCAGGTTGGCCCACCTTATAAGAGGGTATGTGTCACTTTCTAATACGTGACATGGGTAAAATTATGTGAGGATACATGCGATGGGAAGTTGGAGGATCTCTAACTCGAGCTAACAACCACCAGATGGCACTGCCATTGACTGACTTGTATTGAACGTTATATATGAAACATGAATATGATGATTGTGTTTGTGTATGTTATGTCTTGTTATGAAATATGATATGTTTGTTATCATACTTTAATTTATTATGTTTAAGCATGATTTTTTATGTATTATATTAATAATAAACCGGATATGCAAGAAATGAATCTACTTGCTCACTTGGCAAATACCTTAGTTAATTATGAGGGTTCATGAAGATTGCATGATAACATACTCAGTAGCTGGGCTGACCCCTCCAGTAATGTTTTTTTTTCTTTTCAGGTGTGTGGACTGGCAGCGAGAATCAAGAGAGGGCCGGGTAGACTAATGTTTTTGGGTTTCTGGGTAACAGTTGGATTGTTACCTTTTGCAGTATGGTTCTGCTCACAGTGGTAGTTAGTTGGTTATGGTTGGTTAGACACTATCCTTGTCGTCACAGCGTTTTGGTCGGTTCTTTTGGCTTTTGGATGCCTTGTCACGTGGGCGTGTGACGGCGGTAACATCTCTGTTGGCTATGTATGTGTATATTAGACTTCCGCTGTAACTACTAAGATGTTTGAATATATTATATGAAGGTTATGTAGTAATTAGGTTTATGAGAAAGGGATGTTACAATCATCTGCATCAATCATGAAGATATATCATCCATCATCCATCCGTCATCCGGTTACCTATCATCCATCAATTCATCATCCGCGGATGATTTATGTGGATCGAATTAAACTTTTATTTGAATAAATATTTTGGTTCATAAGAATATAAACACTTTATTATAAAAATAATTTCTCTATAGAGAACATAATCTGTAGTAATAACTCGAGAACCGTACAAACTCGAATAATTTAATTAATATCAAACAATTATTTATTTGATGATATAGTAGTATCAAACTAATCAAGAAATATATAAAGTTTATTATTATGTCATGACAGAGTAATAGACACCCAGGATGACGTAACACTGAAGGCCTTGATTATATTAGAAAACTGGTAGGAACGGTACAATGGACAGTGGAGTGAGCAATAGAACAATGACAAAAAGGGATAACAATCAGGGGAATACTCTGCCAGTCTTTCCAAGTAGTGAATCAAAAAGGGTAATTCTAGTATGTCTATTCTAGTGTTATTCCTGGCCTTAAATAGTAACCAAAGCCACATAGAGGGACAGCTGTGCACTGGAAGTTTCTAAGGGAATCTTCATCGTGCACTATTACATTCTTTGTTACAGTTTTGGCTTGTTCTAGTAAGCTGTCACACTGGTCCCTATCTTCCTGCGTTTGTAATATTGCCCATAACAGCCCGCCTTGGACAGCTGGGTTGTATCTTCTCCCCTTGTAGAAGAACCACCTTGTCCTCAAGGTGGAATTGAGGAAATTGGAGCTTGAGAACATAATTTATAGGAATTAAACCACCTTGGGGTAGTTTTCTGTGCCTATGAGGACCTGCATCTTCCTAGTACTATCGAGACAACACTGTTTAACTGCTGCAGGCCAGAGGAGGAGAGTTAGATCCTCAGTCAGTTATGGTGGCAGAGGGGCAGGTGCAAGGTTATTGGGTATTGCTTTGCGGAGCTGAGAGACATGGATAGTGTCGTGAATGCGGGCATGAGTAGGGAGCTTGAGCTTGTAAGCTACTGGCCCAACTTTCTGAAGGATTTCGAAGGGCCCATACTACCATGGGTTGAGTTTAGCATTGCGGCGGGACTGCAGAGAGTGGAACCTATAGGGACTTAGGCGCAGATATACAAAATCGCCTACTTGGAATTGAACATCATGCCTATGTTGATCAGCACGAAGTTTCATCCAACGTTGGGCACACTGTAATTGCTCCTTCAATTCATCAAGTAAAAGGACTTTGGTTATCAGTTGGGTATCAACCTCCTGTAGAATAGATCCCAAGGGTGTGTAGTGCACTAACACCAGTGGTTGACAACCATATAAGGCCTGAAGATGTGTGGTATTGGTGCTCTTCTTGTAGGTGGTGTTGTACCAAAATTCTTCGTAAGGTAGCCAGACGATCCACTGTTTGGGCTTAGCAAGTGAGCAACAGCGGAGGTAGTCCTCAAGGCACCGGTTGACTACCTATGTTTGTCCATCGGACTGGGGGTGATAAGCGGAGCTCATGTAGAGTTTGGTGCCAGCTAGCTTGAATAAATCTCGCCAAAAGAAGCTTATGAAGACTAGATCTCTATCGAAAACGATGGTGCGGGAATCCGTGAAGGCACACTATTTCTTTGACAAAACTAGTAGCGATGTCCTTGGCTGTGTAAGGGTGGCATGGGTGACAAAGTGGGCATACTTTGTTAGACAGTCCACCACCACCATCACTATAACGATGCCATTGATTTGGGGCAGCCTATTGATGAAATCCATGGACAAGTGTTCCCAAACCTGGTTCGGTAGTGCCAATGGTTGTAGTAACCCTCTAAGAGAGAGAGCAATGTACTTGACCTTGTTGACAGATGTCACAGAAGGATACAAACTCCTTGATTTGTTGTTTCTTTCCTTCCCGATAAAACAAGCTTGCTAGCAGTTTAAATGTTCATAGGAATCCTGAGTGGCCGCTAGTGAGGGAAGTGTGGTATTCTCGCAAAAAACGTAGAATAAGGCTGGAAGTTTTTGGCATGGCCAACCGCCCTTTGAAATAGAGCCTCCCACTCACCATATGAAACTTGGGGTGACTTGTAGCATTCACCACCAGATCTTGTGTCAACTTCCTCAATCGGTCATCTTCTACAATCTCTTTCTCCAACTATGCCCAATCCTCCATAGAAACAACGGACAATGCATTCATGTGGCCTGCCCCTTCAATACGAGATAATGCATTTACTGCTCGGTTCTCACATCCTAGTTTATAGTGAATTTCAAAGTCGAATCCCATGAGCTTCAAGGCCCATTTGTGTTGCTCCTCTGTGAGTAACCTTTGTTCCTTTAGGTGTTGGTGCGAATGATGAAGTGGCGACTAAGAAGATAATGGCCCATTTACTGCAAACACTAGCCATCAATTTCTTTTCGTATGTAAACTTGAGTTGAGTTCTCAGGCTTAAGGCTTGTCTTAAATAGGCAATGACTCTTCCTTCCAATAGCAGCACCGCACCCAACCCTTGACTAGAGGCATTCGTTTCCACAATGAATGTTTTGTTGAAGTCGGACATGGCTAGAACTAGGGTGGTGGACAACCTGGTTTTGAGTTCTTCGAAGGCTTCTTGGGGTTTGTCATTCCAACCAAAGGAATACTTCTTAAGCAGAGCAGTTAATGGTGCAGCCACCAGCTCATACCCCTGGACGAAACACCAGTAATAACCAGTGAGTCCTAGAAAATGACGGAGCTCTTTGATCGTCTTTGGTCATGGCCACTCCATCATACTCTTAATCTTTTATGGGGTCTGCCACTACCCCATTTCTAGAGATCAAATGCCCAAGGTATTCTAGCTTTGATTGCATAAAAAGCATTTCCCTAGATTCACATACAACTAGTGTGCTAACAAAAACTCCAGAACTGCTCGAAGATGTAAGTAATGTTCCCGTGGGCTCTAGCTATACACAAGGATGTCTTCAGAAGAAAACAAGCACAAACATCCTTAGATAAGGTTGGAATACCTCATTCATTACCGATTCAAGGTCGCTTCCGTATTTCTATGACCGAAGGGCATGAAGAGAAATTTGTAATGCCCTTCATGGGTGTGAAACCGATTTCGGCCACATCAGCTTCGCGAACCCTAATGTGGTGATAGATTTCCTTAAGATCAAGTTTAGAGAAAACCGTTGTTTTGTTAAGTTCGTCCTACAACTCGTCTACAACTGGGATGAGAAATTTGTCAGGCACCGTAATCTCATTCAAGGCACGATAATCTACGCAGAATTGCCATTCTCCACTTTTCTTTTTGACCAGCAGCACCGCCAGAAGCAGTTCCTTGATGATTCTCTCGATCTCGTTCTTTCGGATGTTAGATTGTGCTGCTCCCGATCTATTTGGTATAGCGTGGTCGTTGAAATGGGTGGAAGTAAGACCCATAGCTTCTACAAATACTCCCTGGAATTCACTAAGTATTTTATAGACATTTGGGTCGTTGGTGAGGTTCTCCTGAGGTGTGGGCGTCAACTGAAAGCATTCAACCACAAGTATTCTTGCCCCACTCTCGTAGCCCGTTCCATTGATTTTTACGCAACCTCTTCACAGCTCAAATTGGGATCACCACGTAGATAGACCAATTTCCCATCCTGCTCAAATCGTATGGAGAGCAAGCCCCAGTTAGTGTTTGTGTCTCTCAAGGATGCCAACCATTCTAGTCCCAATATCACGTCCGTACTGGCGTGTTCAAAAGGGGAGGAAATCTTGAGTAGAACGATTCTCTGAATCATTATTTCTAGGCCTCTTCTTGCCACGACATGGGATGTAGGTACCATTGGCGATAATGACCCAAACATTGTTGTGTGGTCTGTCTTCAGCTGAAGTTCATCCACTATCTCCTTGGACGAGAAATTGTGAGTCACTCCGGTGTCGATGAGAATTAACATCTGTCGCCCTTTAATTTGTCCTACTAGATGCATCGCTCACCTTGAGGGAATTCCTGGTAAGGCGTGTTGAGAAAGTGCCGCTTGCGGAGTTTCTTCTGTGTTTTCCTGATGGTCGTTACCTTCGTCCCCTGGTTCGTGTCCATCGTCTTCTTCATCTTGAATTGACAGAAGTTACAACCCCGTAGTCTCTGGTTGCCATTTCTCGCCGCATTGGTAACACAGTCCCAACAAGTGATGTCGTTGAGATTCTAGGTTGGAATTTTTTAGGCCAGGCGACGTCGAAGAAGAGATGCTGGAAGTTGGGCCCATCGACAAAGCTTTTGTCACCTAAGACTAAGAGCCCAACACAGTTACCCCCTCTCTGGAGCTAACTTGACCTTGCCGGTCAAAGTACGTGGCCCAATTTGACCTAGGTATGAAGCTCACCGTCATTGAGCTCGGTAGTGTCCAGGTTTTACTGTTCCCGACTTGATACCTTGAGACCCGTTCAATCGCAACATTTTTCTCTTTAATTTTGGCTGCAATCTCCATCATTTATAACGGCGTTTTGGTTTCAGAGGATGAGAGCGTCCCTCAATTCCTCCCAGCCGGGCAACCCGACATGGGTCTCCAACCAAGTTACAAGTGAAGTGTTGTTCCTTCCATACTGACTAGCACCGTTGCCACCCAATCTTCTTCAGAAATCCCGCTAATGAGGAAGTATCAATCGGTTCGATAAATCCAGCCACGGGGGTCATCACCACTAAAGGTTGGCATCTCCATTTTTCGTACTCAAAATCCCCGATCGTCTTCACCCGGTCTCCAGGGCCCGCTTGAACCTGCTTCTGCCCCACTGCGTCGGACGTATTGCCGCATAGCCTGCAGGTCTTGTTTCATATCCTCCATGAACTCCTTCATTTCTCTCACTTCTTTTTTATTACACCTACCTCATCTTTCAAAACCTCATGCTCCTTCTCTAAGTTTTCCATTTTTCCATTCTTGTCATGACCATTCAGCGGTCGCTTTAATACCAGAAATGTTAAACACCCAGGATAACATAACACTGACGGCCTTGATTATATTAGAAAACTGGTGGAAATGGTACAATGGAGTGTGATAGTGGAGCGAGCAATATAATAGTGACAAAAAGGGATAGAAATCAGGGGAATACCCTGCCTAGTCTTTCCACGTAGTGGACCAAAGAGGGGTAATTCTAGTTTGTCTTTTCTAGTGTCTGGCCTGAAATAGTAACTACTGCCACACGAAAAGGGACAGCTGTGCGCTGGAAGTTTCTTAAGGGAAGCTTCATCGTGCACTACTACATTCTTGTGTTTTGGCTTGTTATGCTGAGTTATCACATTGGTCCCTATCTTCCTGCATTGGTAATATTGTCCATAATAATGGCCCACCCTGGCCAGCTGGGTTGTATCACATAGTATAAGTATGTTCGATCATTTTGTAAAAACCACTAATACATGAGATTCAAAATATGTTTAATTTTTAGAAGAACAAAAATGTGCACATTCAAATATGATGCGGCTACTGACTAGAGATTTCTAAGAGTAAATACAAAATATATAAAACATAATTCATAATTTTTACACAATTTTTAACTACATTCGAACTTTCTAAAACAAGTCCACTAATATATATGTTTTGAAAAATGTGAAATTTACATTTTTGAACTTTTTTGCTGATACGTTATAATTATAGAATGATTCACTAAACTAAGTACTAATATGATTCACCAACTAACCACTACGATATGATAAAAAATGACTGGTTCAATATGTACACCAACAACATTTTACATGTAACTCGAATTTAGTGAAACAATTATAACAATATACTTTTTTAAATTTTTATAAGATATTAAGTTGGGTTATGTGGAGTTAAGAGTAGTAGGTACAGAGTTTAGTTCTAATATTATTTTAGTACAAGCCTAATCTATAACATATGGGGATAGGGTGTCGAACCTGTGACCTATTAATTATCACAGATAGATAATAGCTCACCAACTTTGCTATCTCGCTTTTGACAATTGGACTAATATCTATTGATTATTTATTTTGTTGTTGATAATTGAGAATGAAAATTGACACTTATTAATTGTAGAAAATAGTTTAGATTACTCGTGACTTCAAACTTTAATTGGTAAGTGTTAAGGACATTATTTTAGATTCGTGAAGTGTATTTTCACTTACCTTAAAAACACATACCGATGGGTGGAGATATAATATTTGATAGGGGCGTAGCCTCACTCGGATAAAAAAAACTCCTTTTTAATAAATTTTTTCTTTGAAAATAAGTCTATATATTAGTTTTTAGATAAGGAGCTTATAATCCTAATAGCAACAGTAGGGTTTTCAAGCAAATTTATAAAAGGAAAACACACATAAAGGGATACAAACCCAACGAAGAACAAACAGACCATGAAACCATATCATCACTGGAGGTCGCGACACCACATCCAAGAGTTGAAAACTCACAGCAAGCCCAAAGAGGGTAGTCAACTAAGATCAACCCTGTCTTGAAAGATGGTTGCTTATCCAGCCCACATGTGACACATCCTGGAAAAAGGAGTGCAAAGAAAGGAACCTTCCTTGACTTAGTAATGGAAAGACCATAGTGATACTCCGGTGATGAGAACATATTCATGTAAGACTGAAACCGGCAAGCGCTCCTGATGCGCCCCGATGTGTCATGGACGTATCGTGGACTTAAGTAAAACTCTGATAGTTAGGAATGGACATGTGATAAACTTAAACTGGAAACTCTATTTCGATTGAGAATTCACACACACGAAATTCACTCAATCTCTCTCGCCGCACACACGGACTCCCAGGGATGTTTCGACTTTACCTCTTAAGTCCTTAACCCTCACCTGACTATCGGCCTACGGTTCACCGACCATTCCCCGACCTGTTGGTCTATCAAATATCCAAAGTATTGATACTCTAACCCAATCCAGTCTAGCTCACCAACTCTCCAGCACTCACACACACTCCTAAGTCTGATCCACACTTGCCCAGATAATCTCTTTCTTTTTCCTCTTATTTAGGCTTACTTACATATGGAATACATGCAAGTATATATATACGGTTTAGTTATGATGTAACTATCATCCTATAAGTCCCTAAACTTCTAGGAGTTGACTACAGCTTCAATTATTCACTTAACAACCACACTAGACTTGCAGAGAGTCTTCAACTTGATCTGGAGGTGTTTGAACTACGTGTCGCCTCATGGTTACGTTGGCGGCAACCTTCTTGATTGGTCGAGCACCACTTGTGTGTCCCACTTGCCTGATTCTGTTTGGTTCATTAAATGCTCATAAATTCCCTCTTCTGAATTTTTTGCAGCTATGTAATGATGTTTATTAATAGCCTTTGTTATCTTGTGCATTAATGAACTACTCCTTTTGTCATGAGCTAGTTGATTATGTGAGTATATGAGTCTGTCTAAATATGTCTATCCTTTTGTAGTCTTTTGTCTTTGATTTTCTTCTTAAGCATGAGAGATATCTTTGTGCTGTGTCTGACTGGTTTATATGTGCTAGAAGTTCTACGGAGCTCTCGCAGACAGGTGCCCGACTGGTTGGGCACATGTCATAGACTGAGTGCGCTTGCAACCTTGCGTGCTAATCCACTCATGACTTAAGTGCGCTTGCAACCTAGCGTGTTAAGCCACTTATTCACCTGTTTATCTGAATGATAAGCTTGACAAACATGTTTGATAAACACCACAGGTTTGCTATCATCAAAACTAAGGTCCTTGACTTAACAATTTCCCCCTTTTTGATGATGGCAACCTATACAAAATTATATGTACTTGGCAATTAAAAAGTTGAGAGATTCCCCCTAAGAAGGATTCCCCTTGAGTTTGTTTAAGGGTTTAAAGTAAGAAAAAAAAAATACAACAAGTGACAACAATAAGTGACAACTTTTATATACTTTAACCATAGTAAAAAGTTTTCATTAAGATATTACATAGTACAAGGAAGATAGACATAGTTTCACAAGTACATTTTCTTTCTTTTCTTTCCCCCTTTGCCATACAGCAAAATAGGGAGCAACTACACGACTTAAGATATTGTAAAGGCCATAACATTCCATATAGTACAAACTACAAACATGATCAAGATAATCTAGATGGAGTGACGTGTTTGGGTATCCCACTCATAATCATCTGGGCCAAAGGGTTCATCCTCCAAAAAAGAAACTTTTATCCAAGGCCTCCTAGCTGTAGTAGATTCAATCAAGGGTGATTTGGCTATGGTGGAAAGGTCTGACTCCTCAGAATCTATCGTGAACTCCATACAGTGAGGAGTCCTAGTATGAGAGGGAGTGACACTTGAAGTTCTAGACCAAGCTATGAATGAATCAGAGTTAGGTAGGACATAGCTTTGAGCGACGTATTTCTTTGGATGTTTTGTGAACATGAGTTTGTGAATGGTGGAATGAATGGTTTTCTCATTTGAGCTGTAGAAGCTTTGTGGAGTTTGTGTCATTTTGTGAAAAATGAAATGATGATTGTGGGTGATCAGTGAACTTCGCAAGTATTTGTAGACAGTTGAGTATATGCTCAACGACCGCTCTATGAGTGGTAGTAAATGAGGTGCTACGTCTTGGGGGCTATGTTTGTAGGCTTTTTAGGTGTCAGGTTGGAAGATAGGATTAGTGGAATGGATGGTACTAAATATCTCAGATCAATTTGCAATTCTCAATCAAGGAAGAGACAGCCAATACAATAAATTATTTCGTAACCAAGATAGTCATTCAAGTCGATAGGAAACAGTTGCATTGTCATTCATATCAAAAGTTTACTTGGAAACAGATAGTCAATGACAAAATGAAACATTAATGGAAAAACAAAATCTAAGCCTATAGCTAGTTTTCTCACGGTTCACTCGTATCTTTAAGAGACAAAGAACTCTCAGGCTATGTGGGAGTCTATAAAATCTATTGCTCCTCGAACCATGTGATAAACACTTGGTTCAGTGGAGACAGCCTGCACAGCTGTGAGAGTAACTCTCACCCTCTTTAGAACGTCCCTAGTTGAGGTATCCAGACTGGTCCCCAACCTGTCGTGGACCAGTGAAAGACTTCTCCTTCTCTTAAGTCCTGATGCTCTAGCGGTTGGGCGAAGCTCTGGCCTAGAGTCTTCGCTCTTGGTTGGTTTCTAAGCAACCACCAGCTGATCCCCCTTCATCTTGATCCCCATTTTGGACAACATCTCTGAGCATATGCTGTCCTGAGCGGTGCGCACACATTCGTAACCTATCGGTATCACTCCGTTCTCTAGTAGCGCATTTGTTATCACTCCTCCATGCACAAGACCCTGGTTTACATATCGGCTTTCCTCAATGGATAGCAGAATCATATCAGCGAGATCTATCTTCTTCTTGGTCTTAGGGCGTAGAGTAACCTCACATCTCTTACGTTGACGATGTTGGTGCGTTGGTTTTGTGGAGTGATATTGTGGGTAAGCAGACTGAAGAGAACTCTATCTGATATGGACATTTTTACTGCAGGAAAGTTCTTCATTGTTGCTCCTTTGTTGAGCAGATTCACTTCTTCCTCCTAGGTGTCCTAGGTCATTCCAAGATGTTTCCTTTGGAACAACCAGTCCTTCAGGTTCCAGGCCGAAAGTCTCAGAAATCTAAGATTTAGAGATGTTGATTTTGATGCCTTGAACCCGTGAAATAATGTAGTCGTCGTTGTTACTTTGGAGTGGTCCAAGGCAGCACATGTGCTCCTTGAGCAGTTCTGTGTAGACGGTGATGGGTTCTTGGAAGAAATCCACCCATCCTTGGTACTCCAATAACTCCTGGATCTGTCCTAGACTCATCTTGTCCATCCACTCTAGGTCCAGTGTCTTTGGTAAGACAAGACAGGACCTGTTGTTGATGTTCTCTGCCTTTATCAGTGTAGGCTCTAGCTCCTTGAGCTTTTGAGACACTTCAAGGATTGATGAGGCGGAGGCTAGGCAATAGTTTGAAAGAGCTCTTCTAGCTCTGGAGATTGTGATGATGGAGCCATTTTCTCCTTGCCTTTCGCTTTTCTCAGATGCTCGCGTTCTTGGAGCGTATGGATGGTAGGGAACATCGACTCTGTGTCGCTTCCTTTTCTTGAGCTTGTCATGGAGGCATCAGTGACTTGTCGTTGATAGTTGTCGTCATCTGAGGAACGATGTCAGTTTCTTCCTCAGAGTCTAGTGTCGTCACACCTTCCTCTAGTGTTTTTTCTGTTGGTGAGGTCTCTTCTTGTGACTTTTCGTCACTCTTTACTTCTTCCTCTTCTAGCTGCTAAACGACAGCTCTTGCGATTGCTGAAGGAGTGGCTTCCTCCATATTGCTGAAGTGTAACTTTCAAGATGCCTTTTCTGGTGTGGAGTGGGCATTTTGTGGAGCTTCCTTTTGATTTTTGGTACGTTGAGAGGCACGAGTTGCGGGAGTTACACGATGCGTTGTGGCAGTAGAAAGGTTTTGGTCTTTGGGATCTTTGGCTTTGAAGTGTTTGGTGGTGATTTTTGGTGAAGGATCTTGAGAAGACATTTGTGGTTTTTCTGTGGTGGTAGGAGTTGGAAGTATTTTGGGTTTGAGGATTTCAGTTTGAATGAGGTGATGAAGCTTGGGTAAGTAGTGATTTATATATTGTACCTCTTCCTGTTGTAGGTCACCTTCGTTAGTCACCCTTCGCACAAGTTGATCTTCAAGATCTTTTGAAAGGCGAGGGGGCGGAGATTCTCTGTGAGTTTCTGTCGACCTTATGTCGTCCACTTGCACTGAAGAAGCTTCCTTGAGTGCAACCTTGTTCTTGGAGCGGAGAAAGGATTTTGGTGCCATGATTGATCGAAAGATTTCTGGAATTTTATAACCTTTCGCTAGAGAAATCTTAGAGTAGCTGTGAGGCAGGGATTTTAGCACTAAATCTTACGAGAGTTTTTGTAGAGAGGAGAGAAATTGCTTTGAATACTTAGAGAGATTAGAGAGAGTGAGGGCAATAGTGTGACAAGAGCAAAACTCTCGTCGCCCTTTTATAGATATTGAGTAATAGTCGGTGACCGCTCCTCGTCTGCTCGCTGACATGTCCCAATGATACTATTCATAACGGGCAGCGGTCGTGACTGTTGTCAGCGATCCGTTGAGAGATTTTCCCATTTTTATCCGCTGGACCTTCTCTAAACTAACCTCACTTGTTGTGGATAATGACATATCTGTTTCAAGTAGTCGTTTGACATAACTTCTATGCATTAAACTGATCGTTGACTACTGAATGACAACAATGTAGGTGTTGATCACGTGTCAGTGACCGATCGTGGGAATTGAAAGATGGTTTAATTGTGATCAATGAATATCATACCAAGCTTATGAATAATCTAGTTGAATCTTTCTCTACTTAATGGCTTAGTAAAAATGTCAGCTAGTTGGTCTTCAGTAGAAATATACTTTAAACCAACCAATTCCTTTTTCACAACAATCTCTAAGAAAGTGATGTCTAATGTCAATATACTTAGTACAAGAATGATGTACTAGATTTTTGGAAATAAAATGGCACTTGTATTATCAGACATGATAGGTAACGTACCTGTTTTGACACCGTCGTCACCTATTTGTTATTTGAGCATAAGAGTTGGGCACAACAGCTTGCTGCAGCTATGTATTCTGATTCTGCGGTAGAGATGGCTACACTTTGTTGTTTCTTTGATCCCCATGTGATCAAACATGATCCAAAAAGAATGTTGTCCCTGAAGTGCTTTTTTTCTATCAGTTATAGATCCTCCATAATCTGCATCTGAAAATCCTGCAATGTTATAATTAGTGAATCTGGGATAAAATAAACCAAGATTCATGGTCCCTTTGAGACAACGTAGGATTCTTTTCACAGCTGTGAGATGACTTTCTCTAGGATATGCTTGAAACCTGGCACATAAGCAAACACTATACATAATGTCAGGTCTACTAGCAGTTAGATATAGTAGAGAACCGATCATCTCCCCGTACAACCGCTGGTCGACCGGTTGGTCACCAGTCGTGATACCCATTTTTGCCCACTGCCATTGGTATGTCAAACGTTTTACACTCCTTCATTCCAAATCCTTTTAGCAAATCTTTCACAAACTTGTCTTGGGATATGATTGTCCCTTCATTATTTTGCTTGGCTCGAAGTCCTATGAAGAATTTCAATTCTCCTAGATCACTCATCTTAAATTCCTTTTTCATCATTGCCTCAAATCTCTTGTAGTATTTCTCATCAGAGGCTACAAAGATTATGTCATCAACATATATTTGCACAATTAGGAAGTCTCTCTTTCTGTTGTAGACAAATAAGGTTTTGTCTACTTTACCTCTTTTGAAGTGGTTTTCTAATAGATAGGAGGACCGACGGTCATACATGACCTTTGGGGAGTTAGAGCCCATAAAGAGCTTTGTCAAGCCTAAGTACCATGTCTTTTCCTTCTTGTGTTTCAAAACCTGGAGGTTGTTCAACATATACTTGAGCTTCTAGACGAGCCTTGTTCCTAATCACTTCTCCCATCTTATTCAGTTTGTTTCTGAAGACCCTTTTTGTGCCAAGTACTTTTGATGAGTAGGTCGAGGCACAAAATTCTAGACTCTGCATCTTTCAAACTGATTTAACTCTTCTTGCATTGCCTTGATCCAATCTGAGTCTTGAAGAGCTTCCTTGATGTTCTTGGGCTCGATGGGTGAGACTGTCGTTGAGAAGGCTAGAACATCTGGAGTTTGTGCTTTTGTTTGAGTTCCCTTGGAGATATTTGATATGATGTTCTCCAATGGATGATCTCTGTACAGGGTACGAGATTTGATGAATGATTGATGGTGATAGGAAAATCTTCGACATCATTGTTTCCTTCGTCGACCTGTTGCTGACCTGTTGGACAAGTTTTCTCAACAATGAAGTGCTAACATGTCCTAGTCTTTTGTGCCATAGTGTAGAGTCATCTATTGAAGCAGTCAAGCATGGAAGATTTGGACTGTCAATATCCTCCAACCTAGTTACATAAACATTTTTCCACCCTTTTTTCCTTTGATAACTCTTTGCCATTGATCTGACTTACTATGCCACAATGTGTAGGATATAAGTGAATTGAATCGCCTTTATTACATATTTGAGAAACACCAAGCAAGTTGAATTTTAAGCAATTGACCAAATTTATACTATCTATGACATAATCTGAAGTAATACCAGCCTTACATACACCGATGATTTTTCCTTTCTTGTTGTCGCCAAAGGAAACGGGTTCCTTGGCTTCCTAGTTCGAGTGAGAAGAACTTCTTTTTGTCTCCTGTTATGTGTTTAGAGCACCTACTGTCGATGTACTAGCAGGGGTTCATTCCCACTCGATTATGCACTTAACATGTTAGTGGTGTGGGGTTAGGGTTCATTGAAAGGTTGGACCCATTTCCACCATCAACTATTGTTCTAGGATCATTTTTTACTACCCATTTTAGTCCTATTTTCATAAGTTTCCAATGCCTCATAAAACGTGTCTTATAGCAATTGGCATCATGATGACCAGGTTGTCTGCATAGGTTGCAAATACCTTCACGACTGGTCGCTGACTGATATCCGACTGGTCGTTTGTTTCTCCATACGGGTCCTAGATACAGCTTCTAGCTTCGCATGTTTTTCTTTGAAAAACGCTAGTTCTTTTTCCTTTTACTAAGTGTAGCATCAATTCATTGATTTCAGGTTGTTTTCCTAGTTCATCTCTTTTATGAGCAGAAATTTCACTATAATCAATTTGTAATTTCATGAGTGCTTTCATAAGATTATCTACTTTGTCCTTGTCTGAGTTCTTCTCCAATTTCTCATTTTCCTCCAAAAGTCATCTATTTCATTTTCCAAAGCCTCGAGTTGATCAACTAATATAAGAAAATTTTCTAAGTCCAGGAGTTTGGCCTTTAGAATCCGCTTTCTAAGGTTAGAATAGTTTATCGTTTTGATCTTCTTCTTTTGACTATGAAGTTTCCCTATTGCGCCATCAAGCAAACTTCTTCAAGGCATAGGTGAGCCTTCTCGTCCTCCGAGGATCACTATCTGAGGTTTGATTATGTCGCTGAGCTCTCTGATCTCCCCATGTAGCACAAGCTTCTTTCCTTGGCCCTTTGTTGAACTCTCGTCGGACAGGTTTTTCCTGACCTTGTCGTTGTCCTCCTCGTGATGTTGAGGACAGTCTTTGATGTGATGCCCGCGCTTCGAGCATCCAAAACACTTATCATTGTTTTTCTTGCGGTGATCGTCAATCTCCTTCGGCTCCTTCCTTTCCTCATATTGTCTTCTTCTGTCTCAGAGTTTTCAGCTACCTGTAGGGCTATGCCTTTTCCTTTTTCTTTTGAACATTCAGAGCTTTGTTGTTGTAGTTTCAACTCGAACGCCATTAGGGAACCTAACATGTCTGCCAAGAACATCTTAGAACGATCTTGAACTTCTTGCACGGCATTGACCTTGCTGTCAGAGGAGCCAGGAAGAGATTTGAGGAACTTCCGAATTTGATCCTCGTTTGAGATAGTTCTTCCAAGCACCAGCATTTCGTTGATCATCTTGGTGAACCTTGTATGCATTTCAGAGATGCTCTCCTTTTCTTCCTTTTTGAATAGTTCCCAATGAGTGAGTAGCAACTCAATGCGAGTCTTTTTTATCACGTCATTCCCTTCATACATAACCTCAAGAGTCTTCCAAATCTCTTGAGCTGTTTTGGCTAATCTATCTTGGAGTATTGCTCAGGTAGTAGTGCACAGTGTAGTATTCTTACGGCTCGAGCATTAAATATTAGCTTCTTGATTTGATCATCCGTCATGCTGTCGATAGATATGTCTTGTTCTTGAGAGTTCTGAAAGGTGTACTCTCCATGTGTTGTCACCCTCCACATTCTTGGATCATCAGACTTGATGTGAAACTCCATTTTATTCTTCCAGTGAGTGTAGTTGTCTCCATTGAAGAGTGATGATCGATTTAGTGTAGAACCTTCTACTTCCGCTAGTAGGCTTGCGTGAGACATTTTGATCGTATTCCAAAGCAGTAAGCTTTCTAGAAGAAACCCGCTCTGATACCAATTGAAACCAGCAAGCGCTCCTGATGCGTCCCCGATGTGTCATGGATGTATTGTGGACTTAAGTAAAACTCTGAAAGTTAAGAATGGACACGTGATAAACTTAAACTGGAAACTCTATTTTGATTGAGAATTTACACACCGAAATTCACTCAATATCCCTCACCCCACACACGGACTCCCGGGACAGTTTCGACTTTACCTCTAAGTCCTTAACCCTTACCTGACTATCGGCCTACGGTTCACCGACCATTCCCTGACCTGTCAGTCTATCAAATACCCAAAGTATTGATACTCTAACCTAGTCCAGTCTAGCTCACCAACTCTCTAGCATTCACACACATATGAAATAGATGCAAGTATATATACGGTTTAGTTAGGACATAACCACCGTCCGATAAGTCCCTAGACTTCTAGGAGTGGACTACAGCTTCAATTATTCACATAACAACCACACTAGACTTGCAGAGAGTCTTCAACTTGATCTGGAGGCGTTTGAACTATGTGTCACCTCATGATTGGTCACGTTGGCGGCAACCTTCTTGATTGGTCGAGCACCACTTGTGTGCCCCACTTGCCTGATTCTGTTTGGTTCATTAAATGCTCATAAATACCCTCTTCTAAATTTGTTGCAGCTATGTAATGATGTTCATTAACAGCCTTCGTTATCTTGTGCATTAATGAACTACTCCTTTTGTCGTGAGCTAGTTGATTATGTGAGTAGATGAGTCTGTCTGAATATGTCGATCCTTTTGTAGTCTTTTGTCTTTGATTTTCTTCTTAAGCATGAGAGATATATTTGTGTTGTGTCTGACTAGTTTGTATGTGCTAGAAGTTCTACGAAGCTCTCGCAGACAGGTGCCCGACTGGTTGGGCACATGTCGTAGGCTGAGTGCGCTTGCAACCATGCGTGCTAAGCCACTCATGACTTAAGTGCGCTTGCAACCTTGCGTGCTAAGCCACTTATTCACCTGTTTGTCTGAATGATAAGCTTGACAAACATGTTAGATAAACACCACAGGTTTGTTATCATCAAAACTAAGGTCCTTGACTTAACAAAGACCAAACCAACCAAGAGTCGTACTAACCAATACTATAATTCTAACCAAAAAAACAACAAACAAGAACTCAAGCCAAAGTTAAACAAATACCATAGATAGTCTAAGACAAACATAGTGGCACTTCCCAAAAAAACCGATCACCCAAGCCAAGCTAGCTGCACTCGTAGTACCTATTGCCATGCAGCTAGCTAACTGAAGGCTCATTCTGCATGGTGACTCTAATCCAAACTCGAAGTCTCCTGGATGATCTTGAACCTTTTTGAAGTGCTGGAGCCTAGATCTAATTAGAAGACAGATTAAGAGTCTTTCCCCACTACCGTCGCTCCAAAGCTCTGAGTCCTTGCAGATTTGAGTTCGATCCCGAAAGCTTGTTATCAACCTGTGCCCTTTTACGCCCTCCCCGTGAACAAGCACTCGATGTCCCGACCTCATTTTGAAGAATCTGGTTTCCATGAGGACACTCTCCTACCTAGATGCGGTCGTGTCTTTGTGCTAACAGGCCATTGACAATCCTCTCACAAGCTGGTTTTGGCTGTGGAACGACACAAAGATGAAGAGACCGAGCTTTATCATTAAAAAAAACCTCTATACTCATCCACATGCCATACGAGGCAGGGCCATCAGGAGGGTTCGAGCATCTGTCATCCATGTGAGTGAAAAGGCCACATTGAGAGCACACCAATGACATATTATCAAATGAGATGCCAAATGTAAACTCTTTCTCATCTATGTTGATCTAGAGGGAGTGAAGGATAGGGACCTGTAGGTTGAAGAGGATATTAGAGCGCGCATAAATCTACGATAGTAGGGTTTAAGACCCTCCATGATGCCGGTGAAGTGCCCAAGATTGGACACGAGGATGGCAGCAGAGTGGATGTTTCTGTGAGCCTATGGGACACTGTAAACTCTCACCCAAAATGGCACCCATTGGAACTCATGTTGATCAGCAGGGATCTTAATAAGTTCCACCAACTTTAACACGAGCAAGTAATGGTTGATGCAAAAAGGACCTCTGACCAGCACCGCATTCATCATCTCGGTTGATTCAAACTCAACTAGGAACAGGTTGGGACCAATTTTGTAGAATCTAAAGTCGCCCAAGACATTCCAGTGATTGTGCAGTGTGATCACCATGGAGCTAGATGACACATCGATGGGTGAAAAGAACATAGTAAGGAGACTTTGATCCAGACTGACAAAAGAGCCATTAACCATTCGAAGAGACATGTTGGATGTGGATGTGTTGAGAGTAGGGTCGAAAGGGAACAAGGAAGACAAGTAATCATGGAGCTGTTGAAGAAAAGGGTGGAGGAGGTGAAACCAAAGAAGATAAAATAAACCCAGGTTGAGTGAGAAAAGGCCAGAGAAACCATGGGGGCGACCCTGATGGGCTTCATGCAATCAGGCTGGGCGGTGGTGGAAGTTACGAGAGAAGGAATGATTGCATGCATGATGTGAAAACCGATAGGGGAACATACTGAGAATGGGCAGCGGCAAGGTGAGTAGTGTGTAAAATCCAACCGGGAGATTGTGGCCAACCTCCAAAAACACCTAATGATGAGAGAATAAAAAAGTGCCAAAAAGTTACAGGTGTGAGAAGATGCTAACAAAAAGGCGGAAGACGAAGCGGTTGATTGCTCTACTGCGGCTGAGCAAGGGGAAACCAAGAAGAGAGATGAGGAGACACCCGCAATAGGAAGAATTGTATTTTACCTTTTTAATTAATTTTTACATACATCATGTCGCTGATAAAGCTTCAGAAGAAGTTAAACTAGGTTGTGCTGGTGAGGGTGAAAATTCAATAGGCAGATACTTCCCATCTTCTTCCTTTCTTCCTATAAGTACCTAGTAGTAACTAGACATCTCGCTTTGCACCTCCAACCTTATTTCTTTCTACTTCAAGGAATCTATTCTAGTTTCTAGTTAATTTTAGGGTTTCATGGCACCATTTTCTAGACGATAGTGTCCCTCCCCTTTTTCATGTATGCATGTCCCAGTTTTAATATATCTTTCAAAGACAATAAGCTGGTAGTGGTGCTTGCAATTAACTAGTAACGACAACAGACTGCTGGAGCGAGTAGGTACAAACTCAATTCACTAGGCAGAGTATATCACCACAAGATTTCTACTAGACAAAAGTCTTCACCGATTTCTCTAACTGTTTTCATTTAATTTTGGTTGGCCTTAACAGATCTCTTTACATGGCGGTGGGTAGACTTCTCCATAGAGGTATGCTCTGTTCGCACCACGGTAATCTTCCTCGACTTCATTCTCTGCTTGATATTCGACTTCGACTTGAGGGGAGCACTATGGAGGAATCGGTGCTGGTGATTTCTGTTGTTGCCTTTTGGGGATTAAACAGAATTGGCATCGGTAATGCAAGGGGAGGATAAAACGGTGAACAAGGAGGTGGACGAGGTGGTATTGGGAGGTCGATGAAGAACAATAAAGCATTCTTGCTGGTGTTAACATTGATTCAGTGGCTTTTGTACTTTTTACAAGTATCATATTAGGAAAATGCTTAAGCCTAAGAGTTTGTACTTATCTACTTGTTTTTTATCTTTTGCAGTAAGTTTGTTTACTTAGTATAAGTATGGTGATAACCAGGCCAGACGGTCATCATCGTTACGAGTTATGGTTACTAGGGCCAGGCAATGTGAGAGCCTTGATTTTCGAACCTTATCCTATATTGATTCGTGTTTATAAGGATTCGATTAGGTTCTAGGTCCACTTATATCCTAAGCTTAATAATTATGCTATAAAAATCATAATTATTAAAACCTAAGCTAGCTCACTGGAACCTATTATGAGTCACCACCCAATTTTGGCCTACGGTAAATTAGGAAAGGTAAGAATTCAGGTTCAGGGGCTTGGTATAACTTTTTCAGGTTCAAATTACTTTAACTACCCTTCTTAGTTATTTTTTCTTTACTAATGTCATTTACGGCTTATTATATGGTTGATTCACCCTAAGTGTGCATGATTCTGTTTTTAACATTTTTTTTACTGAATCTAAAAGTGAAAGTTGTAAATACCTAAACTAGGATTTCGGGGGCCGATTTAGGTCAACTTTTAAAGTGTTCGTGGTCACGGACCTAATGTCCATACCCTCGGACCCTAATTAAACTAGTTGAATAGAAAGATTTTAAAGAGTCCAGGGCCACATGTAAGGTGTCTGTGGGCCCAGACATGTTAAGAAAACCTTAAATTTTTGAAAATTGTGGAATCCCACCATTGTTGGGGGCGTCCGTGGCCACGAACGGGCGTGCGGGACCCCAAACGTGCCGTCTCTAGGCACGAACCGCCCTCAGACGGTGGCTTTTGGGCATTTTCCGGCGGTGTCTTTGGCTCAAATTTTAGTGGTAGATTCCTTGCAAGATTTTACACACGTTAGTAATCAAAATATTTCACTTTAAAGTCGAATTATTGACAAAATCTAGCAAACAAGTAACAGGGCAGAAAGTAATCTAAACCCTAATTCAATCATAGAAAAAAGTCGAATTGGTTTGAAATTGAAACTAGCAGTTTGTAAATGATCAAAAGAGTTGAATAATTCAAAATCTAACCTGTTTTGACTTCGGGAAATGATTGTTCCTTCACGTCAGGAATCTACGAAAGCTTCGTTGACAGCAGATCCGATTTGATTTCGACATGAGCTTCAGACTATCTGATGTTGATGATGTCCCTCACGTTTTGGTGGTGAAAATGTTGGTTTTTGATGTTGGGATTGGTGATGAGAGTTTAAAAACTTCATTTTTGTGAATTTTGGGAGAGCTTCGGTATGATTTTGTGGTCGGGAGTTGGAAAAACGTGGAAAGGTAACTGATGGCCGTCTTTTCTGACTTTTTAGGGTTTTCACTTGTGTCTTGAGTTAGTAGAAAGAGGTTACTTATAAAGACCACGAATGAGATAGAGTAATCTTGGTAAAGGATCGAAGTTTACCGAAACTGGTCGGGTAACTTTTGGAGAGAATATTATCATGAGATTTTACCAGCATGTAAAGGAGGATATTTTTGAATTTTCCAATGAAAAATTGTTTTATTTTGATAAAGGGATATTTCTAAAATTAATATTTCATCAGATCTGTTCAGAAATTCATAGGAAATTATTGAGAATTCGAGGTTATTATAGCCATTTTCAGAAGTGAGAGAAAATTACAAGATGACTTGTATTTGCCTTTTATTTTTGGGTTTTGGGCTTCGAATAAAATTTGTTGGGATTTTTGTCATGGATGGGCCTAATAGCCAGATTGTAACTTTTCTTTAATGGATGAAAGCCTTCTCTTTTATATTTTTGAGAATTTGGGACTTTGAATTATAAAAAGTTAGCTTATAATATGTATTAAAAGCTAATTTTTCATAATCAAAATTCCCAAAAATTATGAAAGTTCCCTTCATGATGATTAAATTGTCATAACCATTCTAAGGCGTGTGAGTTAACCATGCAAGGATAGAATATACCGAAAATGTCTTTATCAACTCAAGATTCTGTGTCTTTTGACTGTTTTGCTCTTCTGTGCATTCATGTCCAACGGGACTTCTTCTAGGGGTCAAAATTTTGGGTATAACACAATGGATGATGGCAAGCCTTTAAGCTACTCATGCAGCATCCCGAGGGGATAAAGTTGCATATAGTAGTTTCCTTAGTTGGTGTTTGCCTTGAGTCATATTATGTAACTCGATGATGAAATGACTAATATATATAGACGGTAAGTATCAAAAAAATATAATCTAGACGATGTGGGCTCAAATATTGTTTTTTTTCTCTTATTGGGCAAGAGTAAGAGGTAAGGTTAGTGATGAATCTAATAAAAATGCATGGCTTGGCCAGTGGATTCCAAAGTTACCATTTTTTTTTAGACCAACAAGTTTGTGTATTCTAGATCTTAAACTAGATGTTAGAGCTTTCCACTTTATTCATACTAGCACTAAATGCAAGATATAATGGGCCCGTCCTTTGGTATACAGAGCCTAGTGCTCATAATATGTCTTTATTGTACTTCGACTAGTTTCTGTAATGCTAAAGCCCATATTATTTACATGAGGTAAGCAAAATCTTTAACAAATAAAACCCTACTATTCACTATGGTATTAGAGCACCGTTGATTGGCTCTCGATATGGCGGTGATAAATCTTAGCACTGAGGAAACACTTCTTCATCAACATAAAATGGCTCGAGGCCTTATTTGCTTCTGGAACACATTCAGTCCTTTCAGTAGCTGGTAATCTTATTAAACTCAATCAACACAATTTCGATCTCTAGCAAACTACTATCATCCTGTTTCTCAGTGGAAATGATTTATATAAGTTCTTGAATGGTACTTATATCTGTCGTGCAAAGTATATTGATTCAGAAGGAACACGTAATAGTGAGCATATAAAATGGATAAATTAGGATCAGCTGATTATGCCAGTCATATACATGTCATTAACAGAGCCAATTATTATGTCAGTAGTTGGATGTTAAATGTCAAAGGAATTATGGGATATGTTTCATAACACTAACGTTGCTCATACATCAACTAATCTAGGCCATTTTCATCTTCAATTGGCCATTTTATCTTAGAAAGGAGACGAAAGCATCTCTGAATAATACAATCGTGCCAAAGGACTTGTCCATTCTTTGGTTGGAGCGGGATATCAAGTCTCTGACCTTGAGTTCCAAACATTCTTACTCAAAGGCCTTTCATTTGAATACAACCCCATGGTTACTATTATGATGTTGACTAGCGAGCAGCTACCTCCATTCAAGATTCTCGACAACCTGTTGTAGTTTGAGGTAACATTAAATCAACAGGCTCTTCAACTCACAAATACTATGACCATAAACTCCACCATGACAGCAAATTTTTCTTCAACCACACGAAATAATAGAGGTGCTTTATGAGGTAATAGAGGAAAATTTCAGGGCAAATTCAGTAGAGGAAGAGGCAGATCAAACACATCTTTTAGATCAGGTTTTCAACGTCATGGAAATGGAAATCAATTGTTTTATGGAAAACCTGATAATAGATCACAATGTCAGATTTGTTACAAAAGGGATCATGAAGTCGGAGATTGTTATCATCGATTTAAGCATGCCTATCAATCTCCTCCACCTAATCCTTTACTACCAACACTACATTTTATAATCCCACTCCCTCTAGTGGTCATAATCAGTTTTCTTCCACTAATTGGCTATCTGATACAGCTGGCTCCCATCACTTCACTAGTGATCTATCTCGGTTAAATCTCAATCTCTATAACTATAATGGAGCAGATGTTATATCTCTTGGTGATGGATCTTCATTACCTACCACCCATCAAGGTACTGGTTTTTTATCTACCTTTCAATGTGCTTTCTCCCTTGATAATCTTTTCTATAGTCCTTCACTCAATAAAAAATGGTTATTTGTTAACATATTTTGCACTGATAACACAATGTCTTCTTTGGATTTCACCCCACATGTTTCTTATTGAAGGACTTCCAAATGCAACTAGACCTTCTTTAAGGACCAGTTAGGCAAGGGATTTACATTCTTCTTCAAAAAGTCGGCAAGAAAAACACAAGTTCTCCTCAACTCAATGCTTCATCTAAAGCTTCTCCTATAATTTGGCATGGTCGATTAAGACATCCATCTCCTTGTATTACTAAAGTGACACAAAAAAAATTCATCTACATGTTATGCAAAACTGTTCTTTATAATTTTTTTCAGCTTGTTATCTTGGCAAAAACTCACTCTGTGTCTCATTTTTTCTCTCATAGTAGATCTAAAGATCCTTTTAGTTGATATTTGTGGATTTATGGGGGCCTGCTTATGTTACCTCTATTGATGGTTTTAAGTACTTCATGCTTATTATGGATGATTATTCTAGATATATGTGGGTATTTCCCTTGCATCTAAAATCTGGGGCTTCTAAGGTTCATACCACATTTTGTCAAATGGTTGAAAACTACTATCAATTCTTTATTCGATCATCTTAAACAGATGGAGGGGTAAAATTGATACCTATGGGCACATTCTTTCAGTAAAAGGGAATCAATCACATGCTCACTTGCCCTCATTCACATCAACCAAACGATAGTGTTGAAAGCAAAATTAAATATGTTGTGGACAAAGGTATAACTTCCTAGCTCAAGCTTTGATGCCTGTGAGTTATTGTTCATATGCTTTTACAACAGTTGTTTGTCTCATGAATAGACTGCCTACAGTGATGCTCAGTTCGCTATCACCTTACTAGGTTTTATATGGCTATGTTCCTGATTATACACACCTTAAGGTGTTTGGTTACTCCATATTTCCTAATCTCGGGCCATTTCAGCCTCATAAGTTGCATCACAGATCCACTAACCGTGTGTTTTTAGGCTATTCCTCTAACCACAATGGTGATCTCTATTATGACATTCATGAATGTCCCCATATCTCAAGAGATGTTATTTTCAATGAAATTGAGTTTCCTTTCTCTCATATCCCTTCCACCACCACCACCACCATAGATCTCCAACTACGAACTTACAACCTTCTGATCTCTGTTTTCATCAGTCTTTCTCACTCTACAACCACTACCATAATTCATACTTCACTACCCTCGCAAACTCCACAACATCCCCCTTCACTAACCCACTATATTTATCCCAACCATGCCCAACCTACAATCTTTTCCTTCATTGACAGTCAACCTATAAAACCAAACCCACACTTACATCACCTCACTCCACCTCTTCTCAACCTTCCCATAATACCATAACCCAAACCCACATTTCTTAAACCCACAATACCTTCTTCCAACCTCAATCCACTTGCTCCCTTGCCAACACTCATCCCATGAAAACTAGTTCAAAAACCAACTCTTAAAAACCTTTTCAAAGGACTGATGGAACAATGAATTGTCAGCTCCACCATACAGATATCATTCCTGATAATCCAACCCTAAAACAGGCTATGCTCTATTCTTATTGGCTTCAAGCCATGCAACAAGAACTCTAAGCATTGAACGAAATCACACATGGAGTTTAGTCCCTCATGAACCTCACATTAAACCTTTGGGTGTTAAATGAATTTTTAGAACCAAAATATACTCAAAAGGAGAAAAGTGCTCCTTGTGGCTCAAGGCTTTGCTCAATCAAATGGTTTTGACTACAATGAGACTTTTAACCCTATAGTTAAGCATTCTACCATTAGACTTGTCTTATCTATAGTTGTCTCCCATGATTGACCTATTAAGCACATTGATATTCAAAATACTTTTCTTCAAGGGGATTTAGAGGAGGATGTTTATATCAAACAACCACTGAGGTTTGTTAGCAATCAGTTTCCTCATCATGTTTACAAGCTTCGCATTTTTTTGGATTAAAATAATCCCCAAGGGCATGGTATGCAAAGTTGAGTTATTTCCTAGTGGATTTGGGATTCACAGTTTCACAATCTGACCACTCTCTATTCATTTTCAATCAAGGCTAGCACATTGTTTATGTCCTGGTCTACGTTGACGATATCCTAATAATAGGATATTTTATTGAGGTTGTTCGAAACTTAATTCATTATATTGAGTCAGTTTTTCTAATCACATATACTGGGGACCTACGGTTTTTCCTAAGGGTCTCTGTTACTTGAACCAAAGATGATTTGAAACCTCTAAAGAGCAATACATCAGAGACCTACTCTAGAAAATCAATATGAGTAATTTCAGCTTCACCCCAACACCTTTGTCCACAACAGGAACCCTAGACTCTAATGACTCACAGCTTGTTATAGATCCTACCCGCTACAAAAGTGTAGTTGGTAGTTTGTAGTATCTCTCTTTTACGAGACCAAATGTAACATTTACAGTCAAACAGGTTTACGAATGCTTGCATGCTCCAAAAGAAATTCATTGGAAGGTAGTCAAAAGGATACTGCAGTACCTTAATCATAGTAGCGCACTAGGTCTTTATTTTTCTCAAACTAGATAAGTGGTGAAAATATGCATTTATTAGGTTTATACGAGACTTTGAGATGTGTGTCATGAGGTTCAAGACCAAGACGGGACCAAAACTTGCATTATGGACCTTTTGAAGTTGTGTCCAGGTTTGTGTCCGGGTTTACAATCCTGGAACCACCCCCTCCCCCCTCCCCCCGTTGAACCTTCTACCTTGTTTCCACCCTGGTCTAGGTTTACGTCCGGGTTTACAAACCCGGACCAACCCTTCACTGAAGCTACTGGCACGATTTCGACGTGGTTCGGGTTTGTGTCTGGATTTACAAACCTGGACCAACTGATGAGTGTCCAAATGAGCATGTTTTAGGGGTGTATTTCATATGTTTAATCAACACTTTTCATGCTCATTTCTCCACTCTAGCTTGTTTTCCTCTAGTCTTGTGTTTCATTGGTGTTTTACACATTTATTGTTTAAACAGGAGGAGTAACATAGCTAGGAGTAAAGTAGACGAAGAGAGGAACGCGTGGGCGCAAACGGATCCAAAATCGGAGTTAAAACGAAGAAGATACAGTGTTTTGAAGTTAGCCTGACTCCGACCGACCTTAGGACCGACCTTGCAAGGTCGGTCGGGTCGAAATTTTGCCCAGATTCGCGTTTTTGCAAGCTACTGGAATCGACCGACCCTAGGACCGAACTTGCAAGTTCGGTCGGTCGTAAAATTTGCCCAGAAATCAGATTTTAAAAGGGGAAAAGAAGAGGAAAGAGGGGTATTCCACACAGAACAGAGAAACGACGGAAAAACAAGAGAAAGAGGGAAGAAGAAGAAAAGGGAAGGAAGAAGAAGAAGAGAAGAAGGAGGAGAAGGCTCACCTCCATTGAAGCTCTTCCTCAATCTCCCATGGCTATTTCTTCTCCCTTCTCTCTCTTTTGTGCTTTAATGGTTGTGTAGTTTCCTTGTAGCTTGGGATGGGGATTTTGCCCCAAAATCCCTAAAACCTCCATTGTTGAATCTTGAACTTTTTATGTTTTATTTTAGTCTTTGAGCTTAATGAAGATGATTATTGAGTGTTTATGACTTCTAAACTTGTTGCTCATGATTTGGGGATTTGTTAAGGGTTTTGCTCAATTTGTCTTCTATGTGTTAAATTGGTTGGTTTGGCCTACCGATTAGTTTAGCATTATTGTGGGATTCTATCAAAATGGTATTCAGAGATAGAATCCTAAACTGTTAGAGACTAAAACGGTGTACTCTGATTTCGATAATTTTGAGATTAGACTACATTGCAACCTTAGTGGAACTTGAGCTTAGTGCTATCGATTGACCCGGGGCTTAGCTGAATGAGAAGTCTCGATTAAATTGGTTAGGATTAGTAGGCCTAGATTAGGTTGCTAATTAATTAAGCGTTCCCGTGGTTTAGCTATGAGTTCGAGGTTCGACAATCGGTAGTAAGGGGAGGACGGGTGCAAATATCCATCCCGGGCTACACCTATCCTAGATAGTTAGTTTAGTGTTTATTGCTTTTCTTTATTTCTCCAATTACAACCCAAAAACCCAAAACCCATAATTTACATTTATGCACTTTTGTATATATCCTCTTGCACATTTACTAAGCTTATAATTAGCTAGATAGTTACGAAGTCCCTGTGGATACGACCTTGTTGTACTACAATGATTGGGTTCACTGCCCATAGTTAGCAAGATAGTTTCACCACTATTTTGCCAACAAGTTTTTGGCGCCGTTGCCGGGGACTTCGGTCCAACTATCTGGTTTATTATCTGTTTAGTTTTTGTGCAGATTTTCATTTCATTTATTTGCCCATTTTGTGTATAAATTTTTGTTTTTTTACTTAATTCTGATGGATGGTCACTACGATCAAGCAGGAGGTTGGTACGGTTACTCCTATGGCGCAGAGAACTACAATCAATGGGATGTATGTCAGAGGTGCGGAGAATATCATGAGAGCCCCCAATGTCCAACAACAATGGCAGAATTGCGAGCTCTTATGGAGGACCTCAACTCATATGTCTACCGGAGGCTTGTGTGCCAAGAGTGTGGAGGAGACCACGAGAGTGCTCACTGTCCTGAGATCACAGTAGAGGTTGATTCACCCAGTTTGGAGGAGCTCATGTCTGATCTTATCTCTTCTTGCAAGCCTAACTCGACTATGCAAGATACTTTTATCATGAAGCAAAATACCTTCAACATGAATGTTCAAGCTCAGATCGATCAGATTGCGCAACGACTTGAGAGCGAAACAGTTCATGATGTGGAACAGCCTGCTGAGGACTTGAGCTACTCTCCAACTCCTCCCCTGTGCGAATCTGAAAGCCCAGCACCACTCCACCCCCGGCTTGACTATGAAGACACTTCATCAGAAGAGAGTCTCCACTCTGACTTCAAGGAGCTTTCTCCCTCTGAAGTCAGCTACCCATATTTCCCCGCCTTCTCCGTGCTCCATCAAGATCACGAGGATGCTCACATCCTCAAATTTGAGAAGGAGGAGACACTGTCTCCCTCTGACTCCTCAGAGGAGAGTACCACCACCGACTTCAAGGAGCCATCCCCCTCTGAAGTTGATGTCCACCTCGGCTCTTCCTATGAGCCTCACCCCGAGGTCGAGGATGTCTACATCCTTGAATTTGAGGAGGAGGAGCCCATTAACTTTGATCTTCATTTGAAGGATCAAGGCCCCCACCCGTGCACTAATGAAGTTGGGTGGAAGCTTAACGTACACCCGCTAAGTGTGGAGGCCACCTTCCCATTTGATCCGGGACCAAAGATTGAAGACAAAGTCCGCTCCGGAGTTCTCCCTGCACCGCTCACTGAAGATAAGGATGTTTACATCCTTGAATTTGAAGAGGAGGCTCCACCACAGTTTGATCCTCGTACCAAGGATCACCCACCTCAACACTTCCACCTGATGAACGATCGGTGGAGTTTACACTTTCACATCCTAAGTGTTGAGGCCACATTTCCTTTTGATCCGGGTCGTTCTTCATTGCTAGATGATGCCCGCCCAACCCACCCGTTGAAGCCGACTTCAACGTTCATATTCGATCCCGGATGACTTCACGGTGGTATGGTCTAGCCAAAGACCTTAAAGAAGGGCCGCTTACCGGGAGGCAACCCGGATTTCATTTCGTGTCCTGTCTTTTAAATTCTGTTAGTTTAGATTTGGCATTGTTTTCAATAATGGGCTATTTTGGCATTCTTTGGACTTGCCCTTTTACGCCCAATTGGTGGCGTCTGTGTTGTGAATATTTTGGAAACAGGTAAGCCCCTCTGAAAAAGGGATGGAATTAGGAACAATTACAAAGGAACCTCTGGCGAAATTTTCCAAGAGGACCTTCATCTCCAACGATTGAAGGTAGCACCTCAACGACCCCTCCCACTTGCAATTGTGCGGGCACCCTATCTTCCTTCCGCATCTTATCGGGGAGTACTCGTTTCACCCTTCCTTAATATTTGCCCACAACGACTCCACTATTTTTATTTCCTGTTTTTGGTTTTCGTTCTCCTTTGGTTTTGTTTTTTAACCCTTAACTCCAGTTGTAGTTTGGTTGCTTCTAGTGTTTTTATGCAGGTGCACCTTCCAGTCCACACCGCAACTAAGCTACGCTACTTGAGGCTGAAGCTCAAGTGTGGGGGAGTTCTACAAACTGATAGCAATAGCAATCTCAGGGGAGTACTAGTTTCTTTTAGTTTTCGTTCTCTCTTCTCTAATTTTGAATCTGCAAATCTGGGGATAGCTGCTGTGTGTATAATGGTGTTTATGTCCCTTGTGTTTCCTCTTTTGCCTGCTTCCTGAAAAGGTCTTCTGAAACCTTCCCCGGTTTGTTTGGTGAACAATGAGGACATTGTTCAAGTTAAGTGTGGGGGAGTGACCTTTTCGGCGAATTGCGTGCTTAAATGTTAGATCTCTCTGCTTATCTTGCGATTGTCCAAAATAAAAAACTTGGACCCTTGTGTTGTGAGTTGTTCTCATTAAGAACAAATACTGTTATGAATTGTGGGATAAATGCTTAAATTTTTCATTTTGATTGCTTTTGAGGAGCATTTTACATGCGGTGTGGCCAAGTGATCTTGTATGGTTGGATTTTTATTGCTTTGGGGTTCCTTCTGTCTTCTTTCTTAGGGATTGCTAAGGGGTGCTTCTTTGTGAAAATCCATCAAGGGACTTGTGAGACGCCATTGTTAACCAACAATGAGAGTTGAGTGTTCTTAAATGCAAAGGCTTGATGCCAAAATTTTATCTTCTCATCTCTTATGCAAAAGTGAAACAAATGCATAAATCTATTTTTCCTTTTGTTTTCTTCTCAATGCCCATTCTTGAGAGAAGTTGGACATGGTAAAAGCTCTCCAAGTCACCTAATCATTAGAACTTTGAAGCACTTCGGATCATACCCCGAAACTCTAGATTTTGTTTTGCCCTAAGCACACCCATGCCACCACTAAGAGATGGTTCACACTCCTCAAAGGTTTTAATCACTTTTTGCTTCTTCTTTTATCCTACAATTCATGTTAGTGTTTGTTAGTCTTGAGCATTCCTTACTTGCATGGGTGCTTGGTTTTGCTTGAGGACAAGCAAAAAGGTAAGTGTGGGGGTGTGATGAGTGTCCAAATGAGCATGTTTTAGGGGTGTATTTCATATGTTTAATCAACACTTTTCATGCTCATTTCTCCACTCTAGCTTGTTTTCCTCTAGTCTTGTGTTTCATTGGTGTTTTACACATTTATTGTTTAAACAGGAGGAGTAACATAGCTAGGAGTAAAGTAGACGAAGAGAGGAACGCGTGGGCGCAAACGGATCCAAAATCGGAGTTAAAACGAAGAAGATACAGTGTTTTGAAGTTAGCCTGACTCCGACCGACCTTAGGACCGACCTTGCAAGGTCGGTCGGGTCGAAATTTTGCCCAGATTCGCGTTTTTGCAAGCTACTGGAATCGACCGACCCTAGGACCGAACTTGCAAGTTCGGTCGGTCGTAAAATTTGCCCAGAAATCAGATTTTAAAAGGGGAAAAGAAGAGGAAAGAGGGGTATTCCACACAGAACAGAGAAACGACGGAAAAACAAGAGAAAAGAGGGAAGAAGAAGAAGAAAGGGAAGGAAGAAAGAAGAGAAGAAGGAGGAGAAGGCTCACCTCCATTGAAGCTCTTCCTCAATCTCCCATGGCTATTTCTTCCCCTTCTCTCTCTTTTGTGCTTTAATGGTTGTGTAGTTTCCTTGTAGCTTGGGATGGGGATTTTGCCCCAAAATCCCTAAAACCTCCATTGTTGAATCTTGAACTTATTTTTATGTTTTTTTTAGTCTTTGAGCTTAATGAAGATGATTATTGAGTGTTTATGACTTCTAAACTTGTTGCTCATGATTTGGGGATTTGTTAAGGGTTTTGCTCAATTTGTCTTCTATGTGTTAAATTGGTTGGTTTGGCCTACCGATTAGTTTAGCATTATTGTGGGATTCTATCAAAATGGTATTCAGAGATAGAATCCTAAACTGTTAGAGACTAAAACGGTGTACTCTGATTTCGATAATTTTGAGATTAGACTACATTGCAACCTTAGTGGAACTTGAGCTTAGTGCTATCGATTGACCCGGGGCTTAGCTGAATGAGAAGTCTCGATTAAATTGGTTAGGATTAGTAGGCCTAGATTAGGTTGCTAATTAATTAAGCGTTCCCGTGGTTTAGCTATGAGTTCGAGGTTCGACAATCGGTAGTAAGGGGAGGACGGGTGCAAATATCCATCCCGGGCTACACCTATCCTAGATAGTTAGTTTAGTGTTTATTGCTTTTCTTTATTTCTCCAATTACAACCCAAAAACCCAAAACCCATAATTTACATTTATGCACTTTTGTATATATCCTCTTGCACATTTACTAAGCTTATAATTAGCTAGATAGTTACGAAGTCCCTGTGGATACGACCTTGTTGTACTACAATGATTGGGTTCACTGCCCATAGTTAGCAAGATAGTTTCACCACTATTTTGCCCAACACCAACCCCTCATTGATCTCTCTGCTGACAATTTGACATGGTCCCAAAACTCGACAAAACACAGATTTTGAGATTTTAAAATCTCATTCTCGTACTCGCACTCATTCAGACCCGTTTTTACCCGACAAAATAATCTCACCTCATTCAAAGCTCAACCACCACCATTAATGGCTATTTCTTTCTCATTTCTCTTCCTTGTTGCTCCAATGTTTGAGTAAACTCATTTGTGCCTTGGATGGGTGTTTGACCCCAAATCCCTCAAACATGCTTGTAATACCAAATTTGCTTAATATAGTTGTTTTATCTCTCTAATTTATTGAGTGTGCTAGATTGATCACCTATGTGCATTTATGGTTTCTCTTAATTTCATAATTTTGTGAATTAGGGATTTGGCCAAGCGAGAGATAAACCCTAGATTTTGACCTCTTTAATTAGTTGGTAAATTCGGTTGTTATTGTTAAAGATTAATGATTAATGCTAACTGGTGATTTAAACCTAACCTAATGGGAAAATTTATTGAGCTAATTAAGGGCTAACTTTATCTATGATTGTAGTGAGGTTGATATTTTAATCTTAATAAACAACTAGAGCAAATTAGGATTACAGCTAAGTTTGGGGAGTATTTGGGTGATTCCACCGTTCTAGGGCACATTTTCATCCAATGCATAAATACATCATTTTAATTTAATTGTTCTTAGAATTGTCTTTGAATCAAAATACCAAGCTTGCCTTTGGCTAAACCCTCTCTCCTTTAATTGCTTTTATTAATTAGATACCAGAACTCAGGAGATTAGTCTCTCAATTTCCTAGAGGAACGACACTTTTATATACTAATATGACTGGGTACACTTGCCCATATCTAGAACTTGCATAGTTTACAATTTCTTCATCAGAACTCCCTCTGGACAACTCTAAGCTTTGACCGATGTTGACTGGAGCGGCAGTGTCACTACAACATATGAGTTCAATTGGGACAATAAAAGTTGCACTAATAGATCAAAATATTGCTTTAATATGGTAATTAGAGCAAACTTAATCTTGCCCAAGGTTGCACCAGTTGATTCGCTACAATAACTAGTATGGTGCAACTTTTAATTTCACCCTATTTGACATGCGCTGTTGGGGCAACCAAGATATGCACCAATTGATCGAGTACAAATAATGCAAGTACAGTTGCACTAAAACACTCAACTCAATTAGTGCAAGTTGTACTAGTCGCACCATTTGAGCAACAACAAACAGAGTTGCACCATTTGTTGAACAACTAACAGTGCAATTTTTGTGTTTTGCACCATTTGATATGTGAACTAATAGGGCATAATACATAGGTTGCACCATATGATCAACACCAAACAATGCAACTAGTTTTATTGCCCTGTTTGTTGTTTTACCATGGGTGGAGCGAAGTATTGTTTCACCCTATATGATATACTTCAATTAGTGCAAGCTTACTTTTATTGCACCATTTGATAGTTAACTACTGCTACACCATCTATAATTGCACCATTCAGTAATAAATATACATCGTTATTTCCCTATTTAATATTCTTCAATTAGTGCAACTTTCCTTTGGTTGCTCTATTTGATACCACATTGGTGCAAAAATAAATGTCGTATTTGATCTTTCAGATTTAAAAAAAAAAAGAAAAAATCCTGCATTATTTATACTGTCAAAGATATTATTACATTGTTAATTAGAATTTATTAACCAACACGAAATTAGAACCAAAATCCTATAGTATATATTATTTTTCACAAACGTATAAGCCATTAGAGTCTGTGTCTGTCATACAACCATTCATAAATTTCAGAAAAGTACCAAAACCTTAATGGGAAGTAATCAGTGTAATCAGCCATAACATACATTACATACTTCCTCACTCCTCCCTCCATGTGCAGCAAGCTTCTTCTCATACTTCCTTTATATCAGATACACAAGCTCTTCTCATCCCCTTTATCATTGTCATCACCATCATCTAGAATTTCTTCACTGTGAGCACTCCCCCCAAAATGGTGAATCAGCAGAATTTACCAGCTCCTTCAAAGATCTATTTGTATGAAATAATTTCTCACAAGACACTTTATAAGCTTCACCTGAAAAAAGGCATAACAATCATCACCAATCTACTTTTGACAAAGACAGTGAAACAAATGTGTGGCTATATAGTAACAAAAGTTAAATACTATCTGCTTTGACCTTTATCAACTATCACAACCTTAAGATGAGAAGTTTTAAGCAACATGGCAGTGAATCTAATTATGACACACAACTGTCAGCTGACACCCCTAACTGTGCACTTTAAGCTTTCACTGATGTTGACTGGGGCGGCAGTGTCACCGATTGATGCTCCATTTCAGGCAATCTTGTATTTCTTGGTGAACACCTCATCTCCTAGGCTTTACACAAGCAAACAACCGTCTCTCACTCCACCACCGAGGCGGAGTACAAGGCCCTTGCTACTGGTGCCGCTGAGGTAATATGGATCCAACAACTCATGGGTGATCTTGTTGCATCTTAAATCTCTGCCGACTCTCCTCTGTGATAACCTTGGAGCACCGTTTGTATCATCTAATCCGATTCTCCATAGTCGTATGAAACATCTCGCACTCGATTTCTACTTTGTGTGGGAACGAATCAAGAACGGTTCTTTAATCGTGTCTTATCTCTCCTCAGCAGAACAACTTATTAATTTTCTAACTATAACCCTGGCTTCGCCCCTCTTTCTCAAGTTCTGGTCGATGCTTCCTTTGATGGAAGCTTTGACTCTAGCGGAAATGCAAGATATAATGGGCCCGCCAGTTAGTATACAGAGCTCAGCGCTCATAGTATGTCTTTATTGCACTTGGGCTAGTTTCTGTTTAAAACCCATTATTATTTACATAAGTAAAACCTTTGACACGTAAAACCCTCCCATTGATCACTACCATGTCCCGGTCTTGGTCATTGTTGGAGCTCCTCAACACTTTCAACGAGTAGGTCATTCTTTTATTGTAACAATGAACATCCCTCCATCTCTTGTTCCTTCTCCTAACTATAGTTTTGGCAGTTCACTTTGAATAGTGATTGCAAAGCTAAAAAGTAATTACCATTTGCGGTATAAGATTATAAAAGTTAATTTTTCATCCACTCTGGTCCCTCTCTAATGGGAATAAGTCCTAAGTTGATTATGCACATTCCAGTTTACTATGACCCCGTTCGATAATGGCGAGTAGGAGATTTTTGTACTCTTTGCTAATGATGATTGACAAGTGTCAATCTTTAATTGGCTAGAGCTCAACCAAAAGCATATATGCTATTTTCTTATTGGTTAACCATGGTCACGATTAGGGGCTTTATGCAATCGCAAGAATAGTCATGTTTACACGCCTAACGAATGACACCTAAGAGTGTTTTTATTCACATAGAAACTTATTAGGAAAAATAATTCCTACGATATACTTGTTGTTCGTAGGTGTGGGAGAGAAGGTTTGTGCGAGTACTACTAGTGAGGTAAGTTAATTTTTCTAGTCTATTCTCTTTGGCCTTGTTCAAGTGCAATGTGATTAATCGCAAATTCTACTGTGCGGAACGTCCGCGTACAGGTCGGTGCAGTCCAATTGATTTGGCAGTCCAGTCAGTTGTTGACTGGATTATTTTGCTGATTGGGCTATCTTTTATATTAACTTTAAATTAATGGTTGTAACTTTAATATATAAGTCCAAAATTAAAAAAATATATATCATTTTTCACCTAAATTCAAGCTCTTCAAAACAAGACCAATCATGGATATGTTTTGACAACTTAAAAAAAATTATTTTTACATGTACACGATGATACACTAAAATGATAATATGATTCATTAAAATTGATATCACGATTCATTAAGTAATAAGTGGTGAATTGGATTATAAACTTCGGAACCAATAAACAATCATTATTGTTGTAGTGTATTATTATTGTTGTATAGTGTATTTTAAACTTTATATGATGAATCATGTATTTTTCATATATACAAAATATTGTTTTGTATTGTATTTTGTTTGAAATTTTTATTTTTTATATGTTTACGATGATACACTAAAATGAAGATATGATTCACTAATTTTAATATTATGATTCATTAAAATTGATATTATGATTCACTACCACGTAAGTGGTGAATTGGATAACAAACTTCGGAACCAATAAAAATCATTATTATTTTGTAGTGTATTATTATTGTTGTATGATGTATTTTAAATCTTATATGGTGAATCGTGTATTTTTCATACATACCAATATTATTTTGTGTTGTATTATTTTGTAAAAAAATTATTCTTATATGTTTGCGATGATACACTAAAATGAAGATATGATTCATTAATTTTGATATTATGATTCATTAAAAGTGATATTATGATACACTAAAATGATGTTATGAATCATAAGTCTCATTGATATATGGATATATATATATGTAAATAATATAAAATTTTAAAGTTGTCAGAACATATCCATGTATAGTCTTGTTTTAAAGAGCTTAAATTTAAATGAACAATGATATAATTTTTTTTATTTTGGACTTATATTTTAAAAATTACAATCAATCAAAGTTAATATGATAAAAAACAGTCCAATCAGCAAAATAGTCCAGTCAATTGCTGACTGGACTGCCAAATGGGTAAGACTGTACCGAACACGGCACGGACAGCCTGCAGCCTCGCCGTACTGGTGATTAATAAGTTATGAAACTGTGTGCTTCACTTTAATATATCTTAACCATCTTAAACAATAGAGAGCGATTAAGACATGTTATGTGAAGAAAGTTTAAGCTGACCCTTATAAACTACCGGTGGACAATTGTGAGCGCTCAAACTAGCATTTGCCTTGATAATGACGTTTCCTTTTAGATTAGCTTTGACCAACTCTTGTTTTCAATGAAGAGTGTAAGCAGGTTTTTTTTTTTAAACACCAGCCAGTCAATATTATTCAAGATCATACCAATCATCACATGAGAGTAGATAACAGGCACCCAAATCCTAACTGTGCCAAATGCAGATGCCAAACAAAATGAAAATCAAAGAAGGCGTGATCGGGAAGTAACTATTTTATGTAACAAGATCTCATTACGAAAGTAGCTAATTGCCTAGTTGCGATCCTAACCATAAGCTTGGATATAAGAAGTTCCTTACGCTGCAAATATTCTAACTAAACAAAGGTCTAACTAGAGCTAACCTAAGATTAATGGGTTGTTCTTTCACCGCATTGTACTTTTTTTTTACATTAATGTGACACTTGTCACTTGTCGTTGGATCATTTAAATTAATTGGACCCACACAAACATAGTTGGCACTACCTTATTTGCTAACCATGATGGGATTAAACAAAAAGCTAGTATGAGTAGCTTTTGATGTCAGAAACGACCCCTAATATAACAATCACCATAAACATGACCAAAATACAATAGTCAAAGTTCATTACTTCCCCCTACAAGCTCGCAAGAGGGTTCTTGATCCGAGACTCTTTTTTCTTGAGCCTAACTGTATGTGCGGTCTTTTGCTTCTCGTTGGCATCGCCTTCTGAATTTTTATTTTCCCCTATCAAACCATGATTGTACTCCTTGTTAGACTTCTTGATGATCCCCTTAAGGTAGACAAGCCCGGTTTTTATCCAGAATTTGGCATCCAAGCTTATTTGTGAGTGCCATTGTTTGTCTCGCGGTTTCCTCCACCATGGCTTTCAAGTAGCTATGATGCACGGATGTGGGCTTGGGCCCTCCTCTCAAAACATGAGGCTCCAAATCTGAAAGGAACTCCGACTCATCGAACATCATCTTGAATGCTTCCCCGTTATCATCTTTATCTGAATCTTCATGCCTACTTGGTCTGCCCTCAATCAATCTCTTTGAAACTCTCTTCATTATATGTAGCGGGGTTGCGTATCCCCATCTCCAGGGTCCTCTTTTCAAAGATATATGGGTTTCAGAGCTATCAACCAAGATTATAATGGTTTCCTTGTTTTGAGACCAGGAATGTTCCCTATACTTTACCGTGAATGCTTATATAAGGTTCTCTTTGGCAGTGCTCTTCGAGCTTCGTCTAGCCATCGACCATGACTAACAGAATCCGACTATAAGTGTCTATTATCTTTTTGTGCCTGTTTTCTATCTCTAAAAAAACTTCTTCGTGTACTCTTTTTATTTACGTTCTCTTTTCTCTTTAATTCTTTTTTTTTCACTTGAGAGAGTGCTGACTTGTCATACATTTGTTACCCATTTTTCTTATTTTTACTCTTTTTATTTACTTCTCATTTCTCTTTGTTTCTTTATCTTTGCTGCTATTCCTGTCATTTGCTTCGTCTTTTTCTGATAGTCCTGTCATTTCTCTTTATTTCTTATCTATATAAAAATAATTAAGCTGAATACAACCCCCTCCTTACCGGGTCTGGTTAGGCTAGAGGACACCAAATTGTCTTTACATAAAGGCATTAATGTCAATGTTAGCCATTTTTATAGGACAATATTAGCCATATATATATGAAAATTGATATATAGCCACCAGATAACTAATAATAATATTTTAAAGAAGTTGTTATTTGCAGTTACAAAATTACTAAATGCACTCATAGGTTGTTGGCGACAGAATACAAGCTACAGGCTCAGTAGCCCGCCTCAAAAACGATTTTTTTAATATTACTCTACACCAACATTACCCTATACCACAAACCATAAAAACCACTATATGATCAATTAAAAAATGCCGAAAACATTTTTAGGGTTTGTAATACAAGCATTGTAAGACCCTAAACCGTAAACCATTTATATAAGCAATGGAATATTAACGATATACAACCGTGGCCAATATTTTATTTAGCTATGGCATACATATTTATGTATACATGGCTTACATATCTTACTGTCTATGGCAACAATTTTTTGTATATAAAAGCTTAAACTAATAAATAAAGATTGTTGGTCGTACATGTACCCGAACATGTTAGTCAGCATAGATCTTAAATACCACCATAAGAAAGCTAGAACAATGAAAATCTATTTTAGGGTTTGTAGTGAAAGGTTTAAGGTCGTTACCACAAACCTTTAAAATGTGTCGAGTCAATGACGACATTATAAAATATAAAACAAGTTAAAAAATGATTACCCTACACCACACATCCTAAAAACCACCATAAGAAAGTTTTTGTTCATAAATGTTAAGATTCACATAAATTTATTACTAACAATTATTTATATATTAAGATAGTTTTTTATATGATGGTTGTTATTTATATATAATTATGGCTAATATTATGTATACACATGGCATATATAATTTTATATCAATGGCATTTATTGTTGCATAAAGGCAAATCAGGTGTCTTTATCTAATCCTACCACTTCCTTATCGGGCTTGGATCCTGTGACGGATGAAATTCTTCCGTCCCTGACGGGAACACACAGAATTTGGAAAGGAACCGGACCACACACACAAAATATTGGCGGCAGATATTCTTGATAAAATTAAAGATTAAAAAAGAAAAGCTGATTTGGTGTGTGGTGTCCATTTTTATCAAAACAATTTTGTTAAGTGAGTTTTTTTCCTTTGGTCATATTCTCTTGTCCAATATGTATGAAACAATCAAAAGAAGCATCTTTTCCCTTTGAACATGTGTCTATACATTTTTTACATTATAATATTCTGTTGTATTTTATTTAAAATTTCATAAACAATTATTTATAAGTCTCAATAAATAATAATTCTTTTAAAATGTGTGTATATATAATTACTAAATAAATTTTCTTAATTTAATAAATGAAAATAAATATTCTTATACACTATGATTGGTAAGAACAGTCAAAGAAAATGATATATAACAGTTTAATGCAAAAACACCAAGTTAAATATTTATACTTTTTAAAAGAAAAAAACTGAATGACATCGCTATTGTATTATAGTTTTCTAATTTTTTGTTGATACATACATGTAAAAAATGGAGTATAGTAATTTAAAATACACCATTCAACTGATTAAAATTAAGAAAATTGCTATAAAAAAATACTAAGCTAAATTTATATTATTTCAAAATTAAAAAAGTGATTTATAATATTTTTTTAAAAATATTGCTCGTTAATTTTTTAACCTTCATGTTATTAGTTATCGTGTAGTGCATATATAAAAATCAAATGTTAGTAAATACGTAAAGTCGACTCCAACAATTCAGTTTATGTATAATGTTGGAAATGTTATGTATAATCATGGCGCGGAAACGTTTATATATAATGGAATCATAGATACGTGAAAACATTTATATAGAAACGTGGAAACGTTTATAAAACACGTGAAAACGTTTATAAAACATGTGGAAACATTTATAAAACACTTGGAAACGTATATAAAACTCGTGGATACGTTTATGCATAATGGTGGAAACGTTATACTTGATTGTGGCGTGGAATATATAATTGTGTAAATGTATATATGGAATCATGGCGTGTAACGTTTATATATAAATCATGGAAATGTATTGTGGCATGGAAACAATCATATATAGTTATTGAAATGTTTAAATTTAATCATGCCATGGAAACATTATGTATAATCCTGGAACCGTAGAAACGGGGAAACGTTTCAATAAAAACGTGGAAACGTATATATAACAACGTGGAAATGTTTAAATAAAAAAGTGGAAACGTTTAAATAAAAAGGTGCAAACGTTTCAATAAAAACGTGGAAACGTATATATAACAACGTGGAAATGTTTAAATAAAAAAGTGGATACGTTTAAATAAAAAGGTGGAAACGTTTCAATAAAAACGTGGAAACGTATATATAACAACGTGGAAATGTTTAAATAAAAAGGTGGAAACGTTTAAATAAAAAGGTAAAAACTTTATCTAAACTCGTGGACTCCTTTATGTATAATGGTGGAAACATTATATATAATTGTGTCATGGAAACATCATATATAATTATAAAAATGTTTATATTTAATCATGCAGTGGAAACGTTTATACGTAATCGTGGCATGGAAACGTTATGGATAATCATGGAATTGTAGAAACGTGGAAACGTTTAATTGAACACATGGAAACGTTTATTGAATTTGTGGACACCTTTATGTAAAACGTTGGAAACGTTATTTATAATTGTGGTGTGGAAATTTGTCGAGTCAGTGACGACGATACAAACTATAGAACGAATTCAACATAGATTACCCTATACCACACACCCTAAAAACAACCCTGTGAAAGCTAAAAACGTCAAATTTGGATATTTATACTTATCGAACATTGCTTTTCTTTTTCCGATTACATCAGCCAACAACCGTAAACCGTAATCTTAAAAAATCGACCAAGTCAGTGGCAACATTATAAAGTATAAAATGAATTAAAAAAAAGATTACCTCATGTCACTCACCCTAAAAACCACCATCAGAGAGTTAAAACGTTGAAGGCTTATTTTAAGGTTTGTAGTGAAGAGTCTAGGGTCTCACGACCCTAAACCCCAAACCACAAACTCGAAAAATATTTCGAGTCAGTGGCGACATTATAAAGTATAGAACGAGTTAAAAAAAGATTACCTTACACCACACACCCTAAAAACCACCCTAGGAGAGTTAAAATGTAGAAGGCTACAAGAGTTTGTAGTGGCGGATTTAGAGTCGCCACAACCCTAAATAAATTTCGAGTCAGGGGAGACATTATAGTATAGAATGAGTTAAAAAAAGATTACCATATAACCCTAAAACCTACCGAGAAATTATAATATTATAAGAGTATAAAAATGAATCACAAAAAGATACCCTGTAATGTTTTCATGACCAGGTTAAAGATACCAATAGGTGATAAATATTTTCGGATTAAAATTGTATCTATGATAGTTTTTTCAAATTTTCATCAATAGTTCAAATGCATCCAACTTAATTCCTTTATGTATTAGTTGTTGGTTTAAAAACATAAAAATGAGTGCAAACCCATTCCGTTAATGATTAAAATAGATTTGATGTATTTGGATAAGTTTTTATCAATTAAAAATGTATCCGTAAATGTAAAGATTTCCAAATTATTATACAAAAATATATTCATGACATCTATAAACTAGATCGCTTAATCCCAGAACCCTTGACTTTATAAGAGGTTATAATATTTATAGGACTTGCTAACGTGTAGGGTTTATGATACCCTTATGGTTTGTAATTTATGAATACAATATATATTGTTTGGTTTTATTTCCCTCTTCTTCACAATTATTCAATTTTTTGAATTTTATTCTAATAAATTTATAAAAATAGAAACATGAATAATTCAAAACTAGACAAACACGGTCATTATAGATTATAAATACGCTAAACTGTTCAATTATAAAACCTATATGTACTAATTACTATGAGATGCGAGCAAAAAAGACATGATATATTCATCCGAATTCATTGCTCACTCAAAACTATAATAAAATATAAAGACAAATAATTTATATTAACAATAAGTTATAAAAAAAATTAATTAGACAATCAAGTTTGGAATAATTAAAATTAAAAAATAAATCATTAAGAGAATGACTAAAATGACATATGTGAAACTTTAGTGTATTAGTTCTTATGCCAGATCAATTAGATCACATTGAAGAGTGTGATAGATGGGTGGATCATGAACAGAAATTAGGATGAAGGAGTGGTTGTATCTAATGTCGTCTGCATTATTATTATAATATTAATTAGATTAGATATAAGAAAAGATCAGACGGCTAACATTGTTTCCGTCCAGGGACGGAATTTTCGTCTCCGTCACCAAAACCCTGTCGTTCCTTACCACCTTAGGTAGGTATTTGATGAGTGATGATATGATCATAATTGAATGACATTTAAGATTGGTCGGTGAAAAAGTGATTATTAATGACGTCTTGACAGTTGCTGAAAATTGAAAAATTGCCATAATTGAGTATTTTTGGTGTTTCAAAATGAAAAAAAAAATAATAGTACAGCAAAACATATACATGTTTAATTTGGATTTAAAATTTTAATTACAATTTTTTAACATTTTTACACAGCCATGGTGCTACAAAATAGGAGCGAGCATATTATTATGTGGCAGGTGAATAGTAGACTGCTTACGCACCATATATAAGAGATACTCCCTCCGCCCATTGTGTTTGTCCCCTTTACTATTTGAACTGTCGTTTGACTTCAATATTTAAATGTAAGATAACATATTTTTATAAATTTTTTTTTATAATGGAATCCTTATGTGAAAAACTATATATTGTAAAATTATTTTTTTAAAAATTATTTTATCTTATATATTTAATATTGAGGTGGAAAAGCGTGCCAAAAAGCAAATGGGACACTTATGACGGGACGGAGGTAGTAATAAAACTTTAGATGTTTGCAATTTTTAAAATATAAGTTTAAAATTAAAAAAAATTCATGATTCATCTAAATTGACTCTTAAAAATAAGCATGGTTATGGATACGTTTCGTCAATTTTAAAAAATAGGGATATGTTAACGATGATACACTAAAAATGATGTTATGATTCGTTAGTTTTAATATTATGATTTTTTAAAATTTTATTATGATTCATTAATTTGGTAACAAACTTCGGAACCAATAAAAATCCTTATTATTTGGTGGTGTACCATTGTATAATGTATTTTAAACGTTATATGATGAATCATATATCTTCCTTACGTACTAATATTGTTTTGTGTTGTATTATTTTTTTAATTATTTGTATATGTTTACGATGATACAGTGATATTATTATTTATTTATTTTGATATTACGATACATTAAAATTGGTATTATGATTATTAACTGATAAGTTGTGAATTAGATAACAAACTTCTGGACCAATAAAAATATTATTATTATTTTATAGTATATTATTATTATTGTATGGTGTATTTTAAATTTTATATGGTAAATTAGAAGTCTTGTTGATATATGGATATATATGTAATTAATAGTATAAACTTTAAACTTGATTGGTGTTGTTTTAAAATGATAGAATTTATTTATATGAACAGTGATATAAATTTTTTTATACTTTTAAAAACTACAGTAATTTGAAAGTTTTATATAATAGTAAAAAATTTATTGTGCGCGGACACAATACAACATCAAACTGCTGAAGACTACATTAAGAGTTAAAAAATTGTTTTCTATTTAATTTACGTTAAAACAAGTTTTTATCAGTTTGACCCTTCAAACATATTCCTTCGGACATGTCTTTATTGTTGTATATATGGCATCTCCGGAGGAGTTGGTATTTTTGGTAAAAATATTAAACAATCACACCGTCAAACAACAGTTTTCAAAATAGTTACATTTATGTCAGTACAAAACACTCACAAAACAACCAGCAGTTTACACTGCAAAGAGAAGGGATATCGTAATTTTGTAAAATTACCGTATTAAGAAGGAATACCGTGCATATTATTGTTTACAAGTTAATATTGCAAAATTGTAGTGATTGATATGAATAAATTAACTAATTAAAAAAAAACTCACTTGTTATTTGTTTTTATAAAAATGTCATTAGTAGTGTTTTTACTAATTATTTATCAACACCACATTGTAATGGTAGTATTTTATTTTTGTAAAAATAAGATACAAAAACCTGAATACATATAATAATATATAAACCATATTTTTTAACAACTAAATTGTTTATTTTTTTTCTATGATGTATATTAATAAAGTTCACTAATTAATTATTATATTTTCTTTTTATTCAAATGTGAACAAGTAGTGTAGTGTGTTAAAACTATATAATTATAATTGTTGTTACCCGAAAATAAAATTATGGTTGATAATAGTATAGTTGTTTGTATAGACCTTAAAAAATGTTAACAAAAATTAGTTTTAATAAAAATTTGTTGTCTTCCTAATTAATAAATTATGTATATAAATCTGTATATTTGTTAGTAGTTTTTTTATTTACAACTTAACAATAAATTGTTTTAAAATGTAATATAAAGTTTGTAATCATAGTACAGAAATCGGTAACGCACTACACGTAAATACCTAATGAACTTATTCAAAAACACCAGAAAAAACAACCACACTGCCAAACAACAGTTTTCAAAACAGTCACATATATGTCAACATAAAATAACCACCAACACACTCAAAACAACCAGTCAAAACAACTACAAAACAATCACAAAAAAACCATACCGAACAAAGCCACAACCGTTAAGTTAATACGTGTCGAAAAAATTCTTTACAAGTTATTTTTGTAAAGTTAAAAAATAAAAAATGTCATAATAATCTTTCGATCAATAAGTTTTATAATAGATGCAAATTCAAAATTATAAACCAATAAGAAATAGGGAAAATTCACAATATATCACTGTTTAAGTTTCTAATTCACAAAATACCACTATTTTTTTTAATTCAGCCCAAAATTGATAAAACTTTACATGGACGATGCTAAAGTGTTATATTTTAGTCCAGTATCAAATTTGAAGTTTTTTAAGCTTATATGTGACAGGTGAGACCCAATAAACATGAGCTTCAAATTTGATATTGGACCAAAATATAACACTTTAACATCATCCATATAAAGTTTCATCAATTTTAGACAACGTTTAAACATGTTTAAAACTGAATTACTAAAAAAATTGTGATATTTTATGAATTAAAAACTTAAACAGTGGTATCTTATAAATTTTCCCTTAGAAAAATAATTTTTAAAAAACAATAATACTAACTTTTGAAAAAAAATCTACTACTTATAGGATGTAGACATCTTAGAAGTAAATTTGAACAGTAAACCCAATACTAAAGATTGTAAAACTATTTTTAAAAAATATTAATAAGTAAGATAAATTTGATAAACGAAGTATATGGATTCAAGAAATAACTTTCGAAGATTAACAAATCAGTCTCATAAGGTTTTTCCTCGAATTCTAATCTCATCATGAATAGTCTTCGGATACTACGCCTCAATGTAAGTATACCTCCAAAAAAATAAAGAACCCGCACTTTGATCAGCAGAGAAATTAAAAACAGGCAATAACAGCACATTCACCAGCCACAGAATAAACCAAAGCATTTGAACCCCCTAATGTTTTTACCAACCGTCAGCAACTTAGCAATAAGCAATTCAGTAGCTAATAAACAATCAAACGACTTACTTTTCCAGAGCCGAACCAGGTTTTTCTCCACAGCCATTCAGATGGTCTAAAACAGATATAAAAGAAATGAAAGTCACATAAGGTGATCCCTGCATATTTTTTTTAGATCTAAGGATTGCCGGCTGAGCATTGCAACTACCAGTACGCTAGTGAAATACAATTCATCAAAAAGCAGCAGCCACAATAAATAACAAGACACTAGGGGTCATTAAGATAAAAAAACTGCTCCACAATTTTCCGTGATTACAATTTTCTGATTTCCATATCCTTTCTCCTCTAAAATTCATCACCAAAGATATGCAAACAAAAAGAAAATCACTTGTAGAACTCAAAGTCGGTGTCTGGCTTCTTAACATTAGACCTGTAACCCTTCTCAAAGTCCTTCGGCAGGATCACATAACGGTTCTTCCTGACTGCATGCATCCCTGCCTCCTGACAAATTGCAGTAATCTGCGCACACAATTAAACTTACAATTAGGAGCTGAATCACATAATCTTCTTTGCTGTCAGCAAGGGCAACAATTTCATCCCACAATCCCTAAATAGCAGTCAAACATCAGAAAACAATGCAGTTTCATTCTCAGTCAACTAGAGACAAGTTAGACACAAGCTAGGAGTGCATTTCTCATTTCTAACTGGAGTCGTAGCTCCCCTAAAAGAAAGAGTGGCAGCAAGATTGGTAAAGCAGAGAGCTTAAATGGCAGCCGACATATGACACTGCAGAAGATTGATTTCATTCAATTAGTAGAGGGAAAAAACTATAGATCCACAAAAGCAAATCGGCTAACCTCTGCAGCACTGATTTTATCTGGGCGTGAAACATAATCCTCCAGATCAACCTCATCACTCAAGTTCATCTTGGATGTACAAACCTGAAAAAGAAAGCGTCAGATAGAAAACAGTTCAACATCATGAAACAATGCATACATCTCCAAAACCTGTTCTAAAACTTTGTCCTAGAAGCAATTCCAGAAACAATGCAAATAATCTTTTGTAGTAGCAGTTGCCCTTTATCTGAAGAGTATCTCTTCGCCCACAACCAGTAACAGGACACAGATCTGACAGAGTGATGAACACATAATAGAAGGGCATGCACTAAATTTTACCTGGAAAACAAGCCTCTTTTGTCGTCTATCAGGCAGAGGGAACTCTATCTTGCGATCAAGCCTTCCAGGTCGAAGAAGTGCAGGGTCTAAAGTGTCTGCACGGTTAGTTGCCATTATCACCTTGACATTCACTGTTTGGTCAAATCCATCCATCTGTAACAACACCAGGAGTGAACTCAAGCTACAAAATATGCTAAATCATAGTAAAAAACTACAGAGCTCCACACTCAACCGACTATGGATACTGAAACAAATATCAGCAAAATAACAGCATTGACTACTAATAACTAGACCCTACCTGATTAAGAAGTTCCATCAGAATACGCTGAACTTCCCTGTCTGCACCAGTTTGGGCATCAAACCTAGCAGTGGCGATAGCATCCACCTCATCAATGAATATAATGGCAGGAGCGTTCTCCTTTGCCAGACGAAAAACGTCACGAACCATTCTTGGCCCCTATGCCAAAATTAGAAGAACTCAAGTCTGAGTAGACAAATAGTAATGGATATCCAATCGACCTCAAACATATACTAGTAGTATCATATAGCATTCCAAAAACACACAAACAAAGATGGCAGAGCCCAGAAGGAATGTTGCAAAATCAGAGAAAGCATGGAGATGGAAGCAATACTCCCTTCCATTCTAATATAAGATGTTTTAGGCTTTGCCATAACCTTAAAAGTATAAGATGCTACACTTTTATTATTCATTTTGCAAGTTTACCCCTTATCTTCTTTTTTCCACCTCTACCTTTTCAGTTTACTCCTACTCCCCATAAAAATGTAAGGGCTAACAATTCTCCTTAATTTTTCCTTAATTCTGGTGTTTTAAGCTAAAACATCTTGTATTCTAAATTGGAGGGAGTAATAAGAATGCACATACCTCACCCAAATACTTCTGCACGAACTCTGAACCAACCACTCTAATGAAGGCCGCAGTTGTGTGATTGGCAACAGCTTTTGCAAGCATAGTTTTCCCGGTTCCAGGCGGACCATAGAGTAAGACACCTCGGGGAGGATCTATACCAATTTGCTTGTACAGATCATGATGAGTCAAAGGCAGTTCGACAGCTTCACGAATTTCTTGTTTTTGGATATCACATCCACCAATATCCTATATATACAACAATTATCAGATATCACAAGTGGAAAATATTCAACGGAGAAAGCAAAATGAAATTAAATTAAATGATCTCCAGACTGAAGGATGAAGCTCTATACAGCAACATAGAGCAGTTCAAAGTTTCACCAGAAAACAATAGAACAATTGGTTTTTGTTAATAGAAACCAGTTATATTTATCTTCAACAAAGAAAAGAACCACATAGACCCTGAAAAAAACTAACATCCAGATTAATCTAAACTTGCATCAGAACATAGTGATAAAAAGATACATGTCTCATAGGGCATGAACCCCATGGATTCACATATTAAAGAAACGCTCTATACTCCAACTCAACTTGGATAGTTAATGGGGCAGCACTTTTACTTAACCCACGGTGGATAATTCACCAACTAAAATTGAGTCAATGCTATATATAATTAAACTTCTTGCGAACTCTGATAGGTGGTTTGGAAAAAATATAGTAGAAGACGTTAGTTTGATGGGACGTTAATTGTTTTTATTTCTATTATAGGGATTATACGTTAGTTAGGGGTTTAGGTGTACAGCTGGCATGGGTTAGACATATAAATAGGATTAGTCAACATATTGAGGAGATTAGGCACGATGAATGAAGATTGAGTTGGGTTGTTTCTGGTTAGTATCGGCTGTACCGCTATCAAAGTCTGAACATAGGCAACAAAAAAGAATGACATACACTCGAAGAAATGGCACCTTCACTGTGCAGTCAGAGCCACTACACACCAGGTGCTTTTCTTAGTTTACTAGGCGTACAGATATATGAATCAGAAAAAATCAAGCAAAGTCTAGTTAGTAGTCCCCCACATTTGATCACAATCCAAATAGAGTTGGCCTAATTCCAAGGTGGAAAAACAAAATATACAACTATTTATCCATATCCCTGGCAGCCTTCATCTCAAATTGGAGAAACCCACAAGCCAGATAATACGCATGCAAGGAAAAGCCGGTGGAAGTATGGACAAAGCAGATTGACATGTAGAGAGAAATGGTTAAATGATCCGGCTTCAAGAAGATTAACTTCAGCCTGATCACTAACAGGCAAAGACACAAAAAACCTCCCCTTCAAACACAGTGAAGTGTTAACATTATCATACGCTTGAGCATTTAGTTCAATAAAACCCGAAAAGCTCAAATAGTAAAATAGTAAGGTAAACAACCAGGAAAAACTTACATTGTAAGTAACATCAGGCTTTTCTGACTGGCTCAGAAGAGAGATACTAGAGTCAGCCTCTGGGGGTAAGACATCAACCAACGCATTAGAGTGGCGGTGCAAGGCTACAGAGGCAGAAGGTTTCAACAACTCCCTGTTGATTGTGCTGAGAATTCTGACATAATAATTAGAACCTGTAGTCGACCCAACAATACCATTGTTCTGATCAACCATCTCCATGAACTGGCCAATAACAAGAGGCACCGACTGTATACGTTTCACCTCTTCCTGGGCACGCAGTAGTTCCCTCTTCAAGTTCTTTTGCTCATCCTTGACATACTCTTCCTGAATATCGATGAACTCAAGCTGCCTCTCAAGAGATTTCAGCCGCCCATATAGATCATCGTCATCAGAGGTCTGGTCTGATGAGCCAAGCAGATCGGATTTTATGGCTGGGATCGATGGTGGTGGCTCTGTTACCGGTTTAGGATCCAGTACCATAGTTGATGCCATTTCTTGGTTGTTTGTAGAGCTATGTCGTTCTAAATTCTTGCAACTGTTTAACACGACAAGGGAAAAAGAATAACGAGGTTAGAGACATGGCGTTCGCTCCACGCTATCTCAATTTAAAACCCTAAGTCCCAGAATTACACACCAAGCTAAAATTAAATACAGAACCCTAATTTGGTTGTCCAATCTAGTTCAAGAACTGAATTTATGACCCCTGACGGAAACTCAAGCAGTGAGAATCTTACCACAGAGCTTGAGCCAAAACAGAAAATCAAATGAATAGAGAGAGAGAGAGAGAGAGAGAGAGAGAGAGAGAGAGAGAGAGAGAGAGAGAGAGAGAGAGAGAGAGAGAGAGAGAGAGAGAGAAGCGGGATAGAGGGAACTCGAGAAGATACCTGCACGCGAGCGAGACACCCGAAATTCCAAAGGGCGGGAGTGATAAAGGCAGTGGGGGTTGATAGGGGTGAGTAATCGGAGAATGAGGTGCAGAACAAATGCGGCGAAGTAGAAGCGAGGGAGAAAGCTGAGGAGCAACGCAGGGAGAAAAAGGAAGCTAACGAACTTGGCTGCTGCGGTGCTGCCTTGTGTTGTGCCACGCCACGGCGCCACGCATCTCCAACAGGTAGTTCCTTATTTTGGTATGTACATTTTTTTTTAAACATACATTATAGTATTAATATTAACAGCACAGAGTGCGTAGAAAGGGTCGGAAGTCAGAGGACTTCCAACAACTCACATGGAGTTGATGTTTTCTAGCATAAAAAGCTAGGTTATGAGCTGTAAAGTTGTGTAATCTATTAACGTGGAAGCAGACAACATCAGTAAGCGGTGCTAAATTGGCTAGCGCGTCGTTGAGTAAGTCCTTCGTGCAAGCATCGAGGCCCGAAACCCCGAAGTCCGAAATGTAATCGATAATGCTTTTGCAATCTGACAAGAGTTGAACTTGAGAAAAAGCCAACTGCTTTGCAAGATCAAGGCCTAAGGTTACAGCTGAGGCTTCCATATGAGAAGGCTCATTTGAAGTCAGACCGCCCATAACTGCTGCACCAACTGTGGAGCCATTGCGAGCTGCTACCACAACAATACCAAACCAACCATACCTGTCAAGGCCTGCATCAACTGATATCTCAATCCAAGCAGGGTGAGAATTTCGAGCGGCGGATAAGGACGTTGAAATGGAGTAGCTGGCAGCTAATGAGCTAAGGCTAAAGAAGCTGTCAGCCTGAAACCAGCCAGCCTCAAAAGATGGAACGTGCTGATGTGAAAACTGGCACCGAGCATACCACAGGCGCCAAAGGAGCGAAGTAAGCAAAGAAAGATGTACTCAGGACATGGCAGTGCATGAATGAGTGTACCAATCTACGAAGGCAGCATTTGTGATGACCGACGGAGGAGATGGCACGCCTAGGCGGTCCCAGTAAGGCATGGCTGAAGGACAGCTAAAGAAAGTGTAACACCCCTACCGCTAATACCGTCATTACTGTACAAATACTTACCTTCGCAGCGGATAATACATACACAACGGCGGGTGTACAATGCCGCTAGTCACCCATGTGACTAACAAGGCAGCTACACTACTACATACTATCGGTCTGATGAATTGAACATACCGAGTACTCTACACAATACATTACTTTCCCTTTCATACTCGACCATAATTCAATTACAACTCCAATACAATACTATACCGAGTATACTACAATCCTTAAATTACCGATACAGTTTGGACTTCCGAATTCGCATTACAATACAAGTACAAATCTTATAATTCAACTACCCATGCTTACATAGCAGCCCCCGTCCTACTCTCTCGAACGGTGATCAGCTTCGAATACCTGCACACTAAAAACGTTCCCCCCAGGGGGTCAGCTTACGCTGAATATGAAATTCGCATATACCGCGTGCTAACCGCGGTACGCCGACTACTTTGGGTCGGATATACATGGTGTTCATTTTACATGCATACATACATACTATTACTACACAATGCAATCAACAATACTTACTTACTTATACAAGGTTCAATACCTACCAAGGAAAACAATTTGTTAGTCAACCGTTCATTTAGTTATTCGTTCATCCGGTTTCGTCGGATGCTCTCTTTCTCCTTACATGGGTTCTCAAGGCTTACACGAAGCTTAATCTTACTTACTCAATGTTTTACTCACACTACGCTCAATACCTTGCTCATTATTTCACTCATGCTTTACTCAATACTCACTGCTACCATTACTTACTCTTACTCTGTACTCGGGACTTGCTCTCACTTACTCCGTACCTATACTCTTCTCCTTACTCATACTTACTCATTACTCGATACTCATTATGTACTCATACTTACTCATTACTCAATACTCATTACTTTACTCATACTTACGCAATACTCAATACTCATTACTTTTGGCCACTGGGCGGGGTCATACACAAGACTCGCCACTAGGCTACTCAAATTCCCAACACTCCTCTCTTGGAGTATCTTACAATCTCATGGATTAGCCTAGAAGTATCTCTCTCGATAACCTCCACTAGCTTAGGGAATTGCCACCGTCTAGTATTCTCAGATTTAAGGGTTCCCCCAATGTATCGAATACTCTCATGTTCGGGACATTACTCACATCAGTCGGGTCCGCTCATAGTGGGTCGACTAATTTGCTAAGGGGTTTGAAGATCCCTCATCATTCTTTACTACTCTCATGGTTCATGCCTTGCACCAACACTAATTCCTCGAATATGGTTCCCTCATAGGCTTCCACTACTTATTGTTTGTGGATTGTTCATTTCGGTTCTCCTACCATTATCGGGAGGTTACTACTCCCGTGCACCCTCTCACAATCTAGTGAGTTCGATGGTTGGCGTTATCGTGTGTTTGTTCGTTAGTTTAGTGTGTTTCTACGTTTCCGTTAGTTCACAGCATAACTTGTACTACGAGTCACTAAGCAACAAGACTCATCTATGAGTTGGTCTACGCACTAAGTGAAGCCACACAATCAATCAAGAAGGGTTAGCTCATACAACATACAGCAAGACATACAATGAAAGCAATAAACCGTTTTCATGCTTTAGTCTTGATTAGCCGGCATACAGCACACAAATCAACGTAACTCGGTTAGCATAGGGGCATGAGAAAATCATACCTTTCACCGGAGTTAGCTTTACCATGTGTTCCCTTCCCTTGTTCCTTGGTTCACACTTGTTCCACTGGTAATGTTTCAAACATTGTTATTAATGCTATGCTCATACGGTGCATCAATAATTTCTACTCCCGTACTTACCCCGTTATCCCGTTGTTTCGGTTTAACTTAATGTTCATATACTTACAACTTTCTTAATCACTTCTCATACTTGTTCATGGCCTTAATGACCTTTAAACATCATTAATTAAGTCTTAATTACCTTATACTATCATTACCCATCCTTACTCTACCTTAGAGCAGCTTTAAAACACATTCTGGAGGGATTTTACTAGGGTCCGGGTTAGTGTCCGGGTTTACATACCCGGACCACTACTTTGCAAAAGTCCTCGGAATGATTTGTGTATGGTCCGGGTTTAGGTCAGGGTTTACAAACCCGGACCATGCACTTGCAGTTCTCTCGGGTACAAATTTTGGGTGGTCCGGGTTTAGGGGTTGGTTTGCAACCCGGACCATTCATTGACAATTCTCTTGGGTATAATTTTGGGGTGGTCCGGGTTTAGGTCCTGGTTTGCAAACCCGAACCACTCCTTCTGAAATACAATCTGTTACGATTTTTGACTGGTCCGGGTTTCTGTACTTGTTTACAAACCCGGACCAGTTGTAGTATTTACATATATGCTAGTTTTTGATTATGTATCAACTTTAAACTTCTTCCAATCTCTTCCCCAATATTCCTACATATAATCTAGCATATTTTAGCATTGATTAAGCACTTTAAACTAGCCTAGTCCACCTCTATCCAAATCTGTTACAAAATACACTCCCCTGTCAAATTTCTCTACTGTTACAGTTTTTCCTTCTTCAACAAATGTTACAGATTTTTCCTTTCTTCTTCCTACTACTCCTATGCCCTTTTCATTGCTTCACTTGCATTATACTCAACCCAAGACTTACTCACTATACCAAGTCTCACACATTAATTCTTCCTTATTTCTCCAACACATTTCAACACTCTTGCTACAGATTTTATACCCTTAAATTCACATACTACAATTACCTAACCATGGTTTCTAAACATCTCCACTAAACCCATACACACCTTGGTTCTCTCATTCACCAAGTCACTCTTATGCACATTCCTACTAAAATTTTGCCATAGCTCACCTACTTTCTTTACTTATCCACACATATCCTTTCTCATCAATTCATCCCTATTCCTAAGCCAAACCACAAGGGTTCTACCAGCACACATACAATATCTCAATACACCAAAACTTCCTCAATTACAATACCAATACATCACTACTTCCTCAATCCACCATACTAATACACATACACAATTTATTTGGCTCTAAGGCCTACAATCCAAATACAAGCTCATAAATACTCAAACTCCACAACTACAATACTAATACAATAGTTTAGGTTCTTTTATTTGTTCACCCATTCCCATTACTCTAATGCATTAAATATAATTAAGAAGGAGCTCTTACCTTGAGCTTATAATTTCCTTCTTTCTTTTCCAATTCTCCTCTTCCTCTCTTTCTTGCATCAATCGGTCAAGTGGGAATGGAGTTGTCAAACTCCATCCCAACACCTAAGAAACACAAAAATGCATTTTAGTTATTCTTCTAAACCCTTAGAGAGTTCTAATTCAATAAAAGGCTTAGAGCACAAGTTAGGGTTTTACCTTTGGAGATTTTTGAGAGGGGTTCTCTCCCTTGAATCAAGAAGGGGATTACTCCACCCTTGGAGGGTTGAAACAATGCTCCAAAGCAAGAAGAAAACATGGTGTTACAAAGAGCAAAAATCGGTCAAGAGAGAAAGGTGAAGAAAATGAATTTCCTTTGGAACTTTTTACCTTAGAAGAGAGAGGGGGCCCCAAGCTACAAGGTGGTGCCCTTTTCTCTTCAAATGGGCAAAACCAACAAAAATGAAACTCATCCTTTTCGAATTTTGAAAAGAGAGAAGTGTGGAGCTTAAGAGGGAAGAAGAATATGTGTTCGGTTTTCATTTGGAGCTCTTACATGGCTTGAGCATGGAGGGAAGGGAGGCTTCCATTGTTGCTGAGTGGAGCAGCTCAAATCGCCAGGAAGGGTAGGAGAGAGCAGCTCACAGTGAGAATAAGGAAAGGAAGGAGAGAGAGGAGGAGATGAGGGGAGAGAGGTAAAAAAATTACTTTATGCTTTTACTTTTACTCTCTCCTCCTTTTTGTTTCTTTCTTTCTTTATTTGTGTGTGAGTGAGGGATGAATCACTAATAAAACCGGCCCACTTAACTGTTACAGTCTGGAGCGTTTTTCATCTTTTACAAAAAACGCTCATTAATTTACCCGGTTCAGCACTATTCACTAACCGGGCCCGTTTTCCGGAATCTTTCTCGTTCCTTTAATTTAATTGTTATTAAGCTTCCATTAATGTTTAATTATAGTTATTTAATGAACTATAATTTTTTACGGGTCCGTTTGACCACTTAAAATCACGTTTTCGGGTTTTCTCGAAAATATGCGCTAAAGCTCTATTAGCGTTTAAATACATTATTTGGATTCGTTTTCTTCGGGAGTTGTTCCCATACATTATTTTGGTCTTATTAAGCCCTAGGAATCCATATAATACACTAACCGAGGTCTCATACCTCCTATGGTTATTTAACGCTTATTTAGCGTTTTTTCACTTTTAAGCGTTTCTTTATTTCTTTGGATTTATTTTTTCCTTACCAAATTACTTAGGCACTATTAGGCCTTAAATACCATATTAAATAAGTTAATCACCATATTTAAGTTTGGGGTATTTCAATCTACCCCCCTTAAAGAACTTTGCTCTCAAAGTTGGTGAATCTAATACTGTTACTTGCATAAAAACTCTATGCTAAGGTTATGACCTCTACATATAACTTGTCAAACTCCAAATGTTCTGACATGATGCTACTACACATCAAACAACATGTCACTGCTGCATAGCAATCAAAATATCCGTTCAAGCTCTCCATGGGGTCCGTCCGCAGATAAATGAGGTACCATCCTCTTCCATGTCAAGCGTTCCCTCAGTACCGGTCACGTTTGAATATTTTTAATTTAAGTTTTTGTTTATTAATTTTTTTTTTTGTAAACTTTTTTTTTTTTTTGTTTTTTCCTCCCCCTTTTTGATGCGGCAAAACCATCTGACGTCTTAAATCTTGACTTGATTCCCCCTGAGTCTTGTGCTCAGATAGCTTCACATGAATCGTTCCCCCCTCAATTTCGTCATGTCTTCCAGTTAATCCTTACTTTTATAACACTCACAACCTTTCAAGCGTAAAGTGTAACACCCTATAATAATAAAACAACAGCGGAAAATAAACTAAAGGTGCTACAGACCATCGGGCTCCAAACACCCGGTACCAACCTCACCAATTACAACCTTTACAATTAACTAAGTTACGGTCTGAACTTCGAGAAAACTTAACAAACATAACAATAAAACACATTCGCTCTCCACAAAACCTAGTCCCATCCCAAACGCTCATTCTCTTCGTGGCCACCTGTAAATCAATTCGTACCTGCAAGATAATGAAACCAGCAGCCCACAACCCCAAAGATAGGGCGGGTCAGGTCCCTGGATGAACTGGTACATATTCCCAAAACAAACTTATAAACATAACTCTTCAAAATAAATAGTAACATGAAATAAACTCTTGAAAGTAAAACAGAGATAAAACACTTTTTCAAACAATCAAGGTTTAAAGAGAAAGGAACAAGACAAAGATAAAGAAATTCCAAAACCAAGTCATCCACTTAAGTAGTCACACCACATAGTTAGCCAGCATCCATTTTTGATGTTAGAACCTTCCCGTTGGAGTAGAAAACCCAATAGCCACAAAGTACTAGGAATGAAAATGAGAGAAAACCAACACCCAGGAACTCAAGAATGAATGAAACCACACTGGGAAGAGATGGCCCCCACCCCAAGACCGCCACAAACGGTCTAAGGACGGGGATATACAGCCCCTTACTGTTAACTACGTCCTCTCAGGACAAGGGATATATACAGCCCTTTACTGTTATAATATCAATGCCCCTATGGCGGGATATACAGCCCCTACTGTTCACATTAAAGACACCGCGCACACGTCGAAAGAAAGATTCCCAAGATTGACCTTTTCCAATATCCCGCTAGATCACCAACTACCCAGAGCAATACCAAAACACTCAGTCCTACAGAGTGCAGAAGCGTACCCTAAGCAGCCAATGCCCTAACGGGCAACCAAGTAGAAGACAAACCAATACCCAAGTGAGTTCCACATCCAAGGCTCAGTTAGTCACACAAGCTGAGTTAGTCACACAACACCTTTTTTTCTTAGAAAAATCCTCTTAAAGTCAGTTAGCGTTTTCCAAAACATTCCACAAGTCAACCATTAAAATATCGGAGTACGAGAAATCGCACAACACATTCCATAAGTCCAAAACATCACTGAGTACGAGAAATCGTACAAACATTCCATAAGGCCAAAACACACAAGCTGAGTACGAGAAATCGTACAAACCTATCCATACGCCAACAACAACAAGAGTACGAGAAATCGTACCTGGGTAACGTTGTAGCAGTTCTAATCAACTTGCGCAAACAATCAACAGTACTCTGAAGAATATTAAAGGTAATCTATCATCAACAACTTATGCCCTAAGTCAAACTTAAATAGATTCCTCCTCTTATCCACTACTAATACTTAACCGTAGTTCTCACATTAATACCTTTATATCTTAAGTGTATTATATTACTCAGTTAGTCTTAGAATCTCAATAATCACCCTTAAGCTTAAACCTTTGTTCCCCTAAATGTTTTTTTTTTTACACACATACTCTCTATAAACTATGTATAATCCTTTTGTACTAAACTTCAATAAACTTAAGCCTTAAATACGTTTTAATTGTTTTACCAAAACCTAAGGTTTCAAAGGAATAACCTAATAATTAATTTCCTTTATTGTATCTAGGATGAACAATATATCTACATAGAGTAGAATTATATCAAAGAATTAATTCTAGTTCATAAGCAAATTGTTAATTATTTAATAAGATAATCTATTATGAAAATTCTCATATTTTATATTCAAATAACCCATCATTACTTCCCATCACCGTAAATATATTAATATAATATCTTATGTAACCTAGTTTCATCTAGTTAAAGGTTCAATGATTTTAAGTATCAAATTTCTATTTGCAAACCTTTTTGTAAATCTTTAACTATTATGTACATCACTTATTTATAAAACTCACATCCTAAGTATTGGTAACAACGTTACAAATGTATTTCATATGGCTTCGTAATGCCAAGAAACTTAAGGATTATTATTTAGATAAATTCCCAAATCATAGTTTAATATAGTTTATATCATAATCCTTTAATGATTCTATCTTAAATATTAAGTTATTACTCAATACTATAAATATTAAGAAATAATTAAATCTAGACTTATTTATCCTCTTCACATTTAGATGTCAAAGTAACTCATTTATTTTATTATTGTTTATATAATAAGAACATTTAAATGTAAAGTATTTCATTCATTTTATTATTAATTATATAATAAGATCTATTTGTGTAACTTTTATGTAAACTAATTCCAAATACTCCTAAATCTCAACTTATTAATTCCTTAACCAAATTATAAATTTACATTGTGGTTATTGACTAAATAAATACATGTGTTTAAGTAAATACGGTTTATTATAATCTTAGGAACTCAAAGATAACTAAAAACTCAACCTATAACCATAAATTAATACCAACTCATATAATATTCTTTTATTAGTATCATGTAGAGGTTTAGTTTAAACTCATTAATTCCTTCATATTATATTTTCTATAAGGTATTTTATTCCTTTATTTATTTTATCGTATATATATATATATATTCCTATTATATTTCTCACAAGGAATGTTTTTCCTTTCTATCTATTTTATTGTACTTAAATATATATATATACATATACATATATACCTACATATATTAAGATTTATCAGAACACTCTTTAAGAAATTCTATTGTATATAATCTATATATCTAAATCTTTTAGACATATCCAAAACTGATTTGTGGTTATAACATAAAGTATTTCCCTTAGTTTTAGTTAAACATATTTAGCTTCCATATTATATATATAATAAAATGTAGTTTAGTTAAATTTCCTTGATTCTCTATAAGTTACTTCTTAATTCCCTTTTATAAATGCGTAACATAATATATATATTTTGTTTCCTTAGTTTGTATATTAAAATGTTTACTCCCATATTTAATAAGTAAATAAAATGTAGGATAATTGAATTCCTTATTTATATAAGTTTCTACTTAATAAGTATTTATACATATATGTAAATAATTTCACTTCTCTTGATAGCTGATACAAAAACATTTTTAACTTACTGTTATATAATGCTAATTTAGTTCCCTTTATTATCCCCAGCTTAAAGTTAATTAACAAACCTTACTTTAATTTTTGATTACATTAAAACTTTATATTATAGGTTATTCTATGAAAAACTCACAAACACAATTTTTAAAAACCCTTTACCATTGCCCAAAATTCAAATTTAGTATACAGTAACTATACATTTTAGACATATTATAAAATTTTTATTTCATAAAAAATATCTTTTTAATTTATCCAAATAATTCCAGAAAAGCCGTAACTTGTAAAAATCATAACTTATGTTTAAAACTCCAAATCCTTAATAATTTACATCAAAATAAACTACATAAAAAAGGAATCTATGGTTAAAATTTCAAGTCAAAATACATTCGGGAAGGTACTTAAATTAATTAAACAAGTTAGGGTTATTCCTGGAAACTATATAAAGACTTATACATTTAAAATCGTGTGTTTTAATCGTGGCCGTCCATCTCTATTAACTGAGATCGAACGGCTCCTGCTGCGCGAGTTCTTCAGAGAACTCAATATCGAAACCGAGTACTAATCTGCTTATATCTCCTAATCTACAGAACGAAATCGAATGGTTTTTGTTTCTATGGATTCGAAATCTCGAATTCCGTTCTAATGGTACCGATTTCCCCAATTTTCATGTAGTATTCATCAAGATTCGAGGTTTAATACGAGAGTTAGGGTTTATATTCGAACAGGATACGATTCGGTTATTAAATCGTCAATTCTCCTAATCTAGAGCGTAATTGACACAATTGAAACATGGGTTAGGTCGAATTAACAACCTACGAACAACAATATCGGAAAAATTTGGTCGGAGACTCACCGGATTGTGCGAATTTTGAATTCGAAAACCGGAAACTGGAAAAGGCTCGAACTTTAATCAGTTCGTGGTGCCGACTTTTCGGATCTATAACTAGCAGTATAAAACGAGTTAGATACTGAGTAAGGGCTCATTGGAAAGAAGAATTGTAGATCTACACAATGATAGCAAGCACTAATCCTAAATCGCATCACACACAGAAAGAAATCGAAGCCAGAAGTTGCGAGTTTACCTTACGTTTTCTGGAAGAAAACTGTGATTTTATGCTGTGATGAATTCGAAACTTTAGACACCTCTCTCTTACAAACGGTTTGTAATTGGCTTTGGTCATCAACATGAAAGTTATAGAGGGATTAGAGCTCTTCAAAACGAGCTAAAGAACATGGAATTTGGCTGAGAACGAAGAAGTTATGGCTAGTCGAAGTTACCTGAATTCGAAGAGAAACTGGAAAACTGCAGTTTCGGTTTTGCAAGATGGCTACTTTGGATCGAATTTCCGGCTGATGTATATGAATTAGGGTATGTGTGAGTAATGGTTTGAAAGAGGAATTGTAGTAGAAGAGAATGGTGAAGACGGCATGGAAAAATATTGAGGGATGTGAAAGTTACAGCCGTCTAAAGTTAGGGCAAAGTAAGGAATTCGGTTACGAAAATCAGGGAAGAAATCGGCTAAGTGTGGGCGACCCATTACAGAGTGACACGTGGCATCTCTTAAAATTTTGATTCAAAACTTCAATCTAGCATAACTTTGGCTAGGATGATCCGTTTTTGACGTTCTTTTTATCGATCTTCATGGTTTTTTCATAACCTATTTATTGGTATAGGTTTCATGACCTGGTTTGACCATTCTCAAAAAGTCAACTCTAGCAAGGCTTAATAAGCTTTAAGGTTTCTAGAATTTTTATTGACTTTTATATTTCAAAACATTGTTCCACACTTCCCAAAATCTTTATAATATATATGGAGTGTTTAATAATTTTCCCAATTTATTGACTTATAAATCTTATTATTAAATTCATAATACCATATAATAATGTATAATAATTAGGGTTAAATAGAAGAAAACCCCTAAATAAATTTCACAACCCCAATAAATAATTTACTATTCATAATTCCATATAATAATTTAATATTCATAATTCCATATAATAATTTAATATTCATAATTCATATAATAATTTAATACTTAATAGTATTATTAAAGGTTTAATAAAAGAAATCCCCTAAATTAAATTTAAATTAATTTAAATTAATTTAGGGGTATTTCAGCATATCCCCCTTAAAAGAAACTTCGCCTCGAAGTTTAAAAAATCAACTAATAAGCACTCACACGCACGCTTCACAGGCTTCGGGCTGAGACAATAAAAGTTCCAATAAGTTCCATACCAAACCATCCTTTATTTCCATCCACTTCCATAACAACATTCCACTCAAGATTACTCAAAATCAAACTGAATCAGGTATACCAAGATATTACATGATGAAAATCAAAAGTCACATACTGAGTCAATAATGCAAAAACCAAGCACATACAAACACCTCTCATTCTGCTAATACTGTTCTCCCTTTGCTAATAATGAACCGCGGAATAATCCGGATGAGATAACGAAGGAGGAGTATGCCAGCATATCCCCCTTAAAAGAGCTAAGGTACGCCCTCGTACCGCTACTAATGGCACATTCAAAGAATTCAACACCTTATTAACCAGCTTTGTTGAATTTTACTGCACCGTTGATTATATCTATGATCGTTACGTATATATGTATCTCTTGATTGTTATGTATTTGTGTTTCCTTGGTGGTTATAAAATTTACCTTATGATTATTATCCATTCATTTAATGACGGATACGAATTATATGTCCATATGTGATCATTTATCATATCAATTATATTATCAAGCTATAAACCAGGTGTAACGTATTTGAGTAGTTTATATAAATATTTCAGATCATTTAATAATCCTTAATAATCTTCCAAAATCATCTTCAAGGTTTATTAGTCAACCATATGTTAAAACTTTATAAGATAAATATTTTCTTTGACTTTCAAGTTTCAATTGTTTTTATAATTAATATATGTATTTAGATGCCATTCAGTGTTTACTTTATAAAATTTACTTATTATATATTTACATAATTCACCCAAGGGAGAATTTAGGAAGTTCTTATTATAATATAGCTCCAAATCTGATACTTATCTTAATTTATTCTTATATTATTATTTTTTTTTTTTAGATAGGGACTCTATATAAAATTTTAAGTCAAATGAACTAGTCTATGAAAACTCACTCACTCTTGGTGATTATTTTTCTTCGGTTTGTTCTATGTAAGTGTTCTTCTGATTATTAAATCTTAGTACTCTCTTAGACAATGGTGGCTTTTAGTAAATATCACTCTTAGTGTGTCTTTTAAAATTTTTATACCTGTATAATGTTAAACTTCCAAGTAAACATGAAAATTTCCAATCTTTAAGTAACTCCCAATTCTCACTAGATGCTCGATATTCCGAGTATTTAAGGGTCAATGATATTTAGTTTAGTGTTACTCTTCTCTTCACTTAATCTTTAGTAACTTCCTTTAATGGTTTTTCTATTCAACAAGGGGTAGACGTTCTACCTTGAAGTACCCAAATTTTAAATTCCCCTCCTCCATATATAGGTATTTTTCACCAAAAATTTAACTCAATAAATCCTTTCCTTGTTTGAATTTAATACTGGATATTAAGATATAAATATAAGATTGTTCATTGTGGCTAGTAATGAAATATGCCCAACTTAAGACTTCATGATGGTAACGTCTTACCACCAATCCTCCTCAAGTTCAACACAATCCATCACCACACTGCGTAGAAGATTATTTACAGTTAGATGACAAGGCTTGTCTAGCCCCTAAACTTCCAGAAGTGGGTGTGCACCCCCACTACTTTTAGCCTAGGAGTTCGTCGCACCAGGCACTGCACTTCCCGTAGGGTGTTAGGTTTAGGTGTTTTCTTCCTAAAGTTAACATAGAGTTTTAATGTGTTTTACAAGTTCAGATGTTCTTTTTTTTTAATACACTACTAGTTCTTGTTAGCTTAATAATTTTCTAGACTTAAGATTTATCTTAAACATTATCTTTAGGTAATAAATTGATACCAAGTAGTTCATGAGATTTATTTTCAAACTTTAAAGGAGTTGAAGTATTTTCACATAATATCAATACTAATTTAATTATGTAAAGTTCTATTGTATACTGTTCTCAACCAAAAGTATTCTTTAAAATTCTAGGAATTTGTGTACTAGCTTTTAAAGGATTGCATTTTTAGCAATGTATTCTCCATGAGTATGCTTTTGAAAAGAGCTTAATATTTGCATATCTCCACCAAAATCTTAATATCCAATATTGGATGTTCCAAACTTATATATTTTGTATAGTTTATTGTTGGAACGAACGTAGAACAACACACCACCTCAACAGACATTCACAAAAGAAAAGTATATAAAGGAATCATCACAATTCCAAAAAGGGTTAGGAGTCGTGCCTCACTGGAGTCCTCACTTCCCAATTCTACCCCAGTTCCCCAGTTTTAAGTGCACCTATAATCTAAGTATTTCACTCGGCTTGTTTTCTCGGGTTCAGAGCGTAACTACGCTCTGATACCACTTTCTGTAAACACCCCTATAATAATAAACAACAGCGGAAAATAAACTAAAGGTGCTACAGACCATCGGGCTCCAAACACCCGGTACCAACCTCACCAATTACAACCTTTACAATTAACTAAGTTACGGTCTGAACTTCGAGAAAACTTAACAAACATAACAATAAAACACATTCGCTCTCCACAAAACCTAGTCCCATCCCAAACGCTCATTCTCTTCGTGGCCACCTGTAAATCAATTCGTACCTGCAAGATGAAACCAAGCAGCCCACCCCAAAGGGGCGGGTCAGTTCCCTGGAATGGAACTGGTACAATTCTCCAAAAACAACTTATAAAACATAACTCTTCAAAATAAATAGTAACATGAAAATAAACTCTTGAAAGTAAAAAGAGATAAAACACTTCAAAACAATCAAGTTTAAAGAGAAAGGAAACAAGACAAAGATAAAGAAATTCCAAACCAAGTCATCCACTTAAGTAGTCACACCACACATAGTTAGCAAGCATCCATTGTTGATGTTAGAACCAATTCCCGTTAGGAGTAGAAAAACCCAGATAGCCACAAAGGACTAGGAATGAATGAGAGAAAACCAAAACCAGCAACTCAAGAATGGAATGAAACCAACTGGGAGAGATGGCCCCCACCGCCAAGAACGTCCATTAAGGACAGGGGATATACAGCCCCTTACTGTTAACTACGTCCTCTCGGGACAAGGGATATACAGCCCTTTACTGTTTAATATCAATGCCCCTATGGCGAGGGATATACAGCCCCCTACTGTTCACATTAAAGACGCGCGCACGTCGAAAGAAAGATTCCCAAGATTGACCTTTTCCAATAATCCCGCTAGATCACCAACTACCCAGAGCAATACCAAAACACTCAGTCCTACAGAGTGCAGAAGCGTAAACCCTAAGCAGCCAATGCCTAACGGGCACCAAGTAGAAGAAACCAAATACCCCAAGTGAGTTCCACATCCAAGGCTCAGTTAGTCACACAAGCTGAGTTAGTCACACACCATTTTTTCTTAGAAAATCCTCTTAAAGTCAGTTAGCGTTTTCCAAAACATTCCACAAGTCAACATTAAAAATATCGGAGTACGAGAAATCGCACAACACATTCCATAAAGTCCAAACACATCAAGCTGAGTACGAGAAATCGTACAAAACATTCCATAAAGGCCAAACACAACAAGCTGAGTACGAGAAACGTACAAAACATTCCATAAAGGCCAAAACACAACAGCTGATACGAGAAATCGTACCTGGGTAACGTTGTAGCAGTTCTAATCAACTTGCGCAAACAATCAACAGTACTCTGAAGAATATTAAAGGTAATCTATCATCAACAACTTATGCCCTAAGTCAAACTTAAATAGATTCCTCACTCTTATCCACTACTAATACTTAACCGTAGTTCTCACATTAATACCTTTATATCTTAAGTGTATTTATATTACTCAGTTAGTCTTAGAATCTCAATAATCACCCTTAAGCTTAATACCTTTGTTCCCCTAAATGTTTTATTTTTTACACACATACTCTCTATAAACTATGTATAATCCTTTTGTACTAAACTTCAATAAACTTAAGCCTTAAATACGTTTTAAATTGTTTTACAAAACCTAAGGTTTCAAAGGAATAACCTAATAAATTAATTTCCTTTATTGTATCTAGGATGAACAATATATCTACATAGTAGAATTTATCAAAGAATTAAATTCTAGTTCATAAGCAAAATTGTTAATTATTTAATAAGATAATCTATTATGAAAATTCTCATATTTTATATTCAAATAACCCATCATTACTTCCCATCACCGTAAAGTATATTAATATAATATCTTATGTAACCTAGTTTCATCTAGTTAAAGGTTCAATGATTTTAAGTATCAAATTTCTATTTGCAAACCTTTTTGTAAATCTTTAACTATTATGTACATCACTTATTTATAACTCACATCCTAAGTATTGGTAACAACGTTACAAATGTATTTCATATGGCTTATCTAATGCCAAGAAACTTAAGGATTATTATTTAGATAAATTCCCAAATCATAGTTTAATATAGTTTTATATCAATCCTTTTAATGATTCTATCTTAAAATATTAAGTTATTACTCAATACTATAAATATTAAGAAATAATTAAATCTAGACTTATTTATCCTCTTCACATTTAGATGTCAAAGTAACTCATTTATTTTATTATTGTTTATATAATAAGAACATTTAAATGTAAAAGTATTTCATTCATTTTATTATTAATTATATAATAAGATCTATTTGTGTAACACTTTATGTAAACTAATTCCAAATACTCCTAAATCTCAACTTATTAATTCCTTAACCAAATTATAAATTTACATTGTGGTTATTGACTAAATAAATACATGTGTTTAAATACGGTTTATATAAATCTTAGGAACTCAAAGATAACTAAAAACTCAACCTATAACCATAAATTAATACCAACTCATATAATATTCTTTTATTAGTATCATGTAGAGGTTTAGTTTAACTCATTAATTCCTTCATATTATATTTTCTATAAGGTATTTTATTCCTTTTATTTATTTATTTATCGTATATATTATATATCCTTCCTATTATATTTCTCACAAGGAATGTTATTTCCTTTATCTATTTTTATTGTACTTAAATATATATATATACATATACATATACCTACATATATTAAGATTTATCCAGAACACTCTTTAAGAAATTCTATTGTATTTAATTATATCTAATATCTTTTAGACATATCCAAACTGATTTGTGGTTTATAACATAAAGTATTTCCCTTAGTTTTAGTTAAACATATTAGCTTCCATATTATATATAATAAATAAAATGTAGTTTAGTTAAATTCCTTGATTCTCTATAAGTTACTTCTTAATTCCCTTTTATAAATGCGTAAACATAATATATATATATTTGTTCCTTAGTTTATTTAAAATGTTAACTCCCATATAATATAGTAAATAAAATGTAGGATAATTGAATTCCTTAATTTATATAAGTTTCTACTTAAGTAAGTATTTATACATATATGTAAATAATTTCACTTCTCTTGATAGCTGATACAAAAACATTTTTAACTTACTGTTATATAATGCTAATTTAGTTCCCTTTATTATCCCCAGCTTAAAAGTTAATTAACAACCTTACTTTAATTTTTGATTACATTAAAAACTTTATATTATAGGTTATTCTTATGAAAAACTCACAAACACAATTTTTAAAACCCTTTACCATTGCCCAAAAATTCTCAAATTTAGTATACAGTAACTATAACATTTAGACATATTATAAAATTTTTATTTCATAAAAATATCTTTTTAATTTATCCAAATAATTCCAGAAAAGCCGTAACTTGTAAAAATCATAACTTATGTTTAAAAACTCCAAATCCTTAATAATTTACATCAAAATAAACTACATAAAATAAGGAATCTATGGTTAAAATTTCAAGTCAAAATACATTCGGGAAGGTACTTAAATTAATTAAACAAGTTAGGGTTTATTCCTGGAAACTATATAAAGACTTATACATTTAAAATCGTGTGTTTTAATCGTGGCCGTCCATCTCTATTAACTGAGATCGAACGGCTCCTGCTGCGCGAGTTCTTCAGAGAACTCAATATCGAAACCGAGTACTAATCTGCTTATATCTCCTAATCTACAGAACGAAATCGAATGGTTTTTGTTTCTATGGATTCGAAATCGAATTCCGGTTCTAATGGTACCGATTTCCCCAATTTTCATGTAGTATTCATCAAGATTCGAGGTTAATACGAGAGTTAGGGTTTATATTCGAACAGGATACGATTCGGTTATTAAATCGTCAAATTCTCCTAATCTAGAGCGTAATTGACACAATTGAAACATGGGTTAGGTCGAATTAACAACTACGAACAACAATATCGGAAAAATTTGGTCGGAGACTCACCGGATTGTGCGAATTTGGTGAATTCGAAAACCGGAAACTGGAAAAGGCTCGAACTTTAATCAGTTCGTGGTGCCGACTTTTCGGATCTATAACTAGCAGTATAAAACGAGTTAGATACTGAGTAAGGGCTCATTGGAAAGAAGAATTGTAGATCTACACAATGATAGCAAGCACTAATCCTAAATCGCATCACACAGAGAAAATCGAAGCCAGAAGTTGCGAGTTTACCTTACGTTTTCTGGAAAGAAAACTGTGATTTTATGCTGTGATGAATTCGAAACTTTAGACACCTCTCTCTTACAAACGGTTTGTAATTGGCTTTGGTCATCAACATGAAAGTTATAGAGGGATTAGAGCTCTTCAAAACGAGCTAAAGAACATGGAATTTGCTGAGAAACGAAGAAGTTATGGCTAGTCGAAGTTACCTGAATTCGAAGAGAAACTGGAAACTGCAGTTTCGGTTTTGCAAGATGGCTACTTTGGATCGAATTTCCGGCTGATGTATAATGAATTAGGGTATGTGTGAGTAATGGTTGGAAAGAGGAATTGTAGTAGAAGAGAATGGTGAAGACGGCATGGAAAAATATTGAGGGATGTGAAAGTTACAGCCGTCTAAAGTTAGGGCAAAGTAAGGGAATTCGGTTACGAAAATCAGGGAAGAAATCGGCTAAGTGTGGGCGACCCATTACAGAGTGACACGTGGCATCTCTTAAAATTTTGATTCAAACTTCAATCTAGCATAACTTTGGCTAGGATGATCCGTTTTTGACGTTCTTTTTATCGATCTTCATGGTTTTTCATAACCTATTTATTGGTATAGGTTTCATGACCTGGTTTGACCATTCTCAAAAAGTCAACTCTAGCAAGGCTTAATAAGCTTTAAGGTTTCTAGAATTTTATATTGACTTTTATATTTCAAAACATTGTTCCAACACTTCCAAAATCTTTATATAATATGGAGTGTTTAATAATTTTCCCAGATTTATTGACTTATAAATCTTATTATTAAATTCATAATACCTATAATAATGTATAATAATTAGGGTTAAATAGAAGAAAACCCCTAAATAAATTTCACAACCCCATATAATAATTTACTATTCATAATTCCATATAATAATTTAATATTCATAATTCCATATAATAATTTATATCATAATTCCATATAATAATTTAATACTTAATAGTATTATTAAAGGTTTAATAAAGAAATCCCCTAAATTAATTTAAATTAATTTAAATTAATTAGGGGTATTTCACTACCCATACAAGGGAATTGGTTCAAGAAAAGATCATAGCCAGGATTCGGTTCCACCTCTTGTGGTTCCTTTCCTCCCTCACGCGTGGCCGAAACTATATCGGCTTCTACTCATTCATTTTACTCAATACTCATGTTAGGAGTTAGGTTGTTTTAGAATTAGTAGAATCCATACTCACTTCCATACATACTACTTACTACACACGTACTCATACTTACACATACCTTCATTTCCATTCATACATTTCATGAATTATACAAACTAAATGTTCAAGAGCATAAACAAGAACATATAGTTCAAACACATATAAGTGCAACATAAATCCGATTCATGCTTTATCTTGTTGGTGATCACATAAGCACACAAATCGGGTACCCAAGTTAGGATACAGGGCATGAGGAAATCATACCGTTCACCGTCGAATACGTTCTACCGTTTCCTTTGGGGATCAACTTTTGATTCCTATACTCCATGAGTAGTATGATCAATGATCTATTATTGATCTAACTTACTCCCTCATTAATACTTTCAATGTATCTTACTACTTTCTTTCCATTCATACTTGGTTATAAAAAAACCATTCTTTTCTTTACTACTTCACAAACTTGTTCTCTTACAAAATTACTTACTTCCTTACCATGTTACTCCATCAATGGTGTATTACTACATATATATATGCATATGGGTATATAGCATATATATATGTTATATGATTGCTATAGTCATATAATTAAAACATTTTTTTTTTGACCCGACCGACCCACCCTGGGTCGGTCGGGTGCAGAGACTCGATTACAGAAAATTCAGACCGACCGACCCAGCCAGGGTCGGCCCACCGGGTCGGTCGGCTACAGAAAGAATCCGATTCAAATTTCTTCTCTCGACCCAGGCAGGGTCGGTCCCCTGGGTCGGTCGGCTGCAGAGACATTTCCGCCCAAAGATTCCCACTCGACCGACCCAGACAGAGTCGGTCTTTGGGTCGGTCGGATGCAAGCTTTCGGGATTACTGATTTTCGGGTCGACCGACCCAGCTAGTCGGTCTAGGGTCGGTCCAGCCCAGTACTCATTTTAATTACTTATTTTGAATCCCAAACTCTACTCAATTCACACCCAATCTTTTCCTACTCATTTCCACATGTTTCCTACATGTTTAAAACACCATTAAATCCTCTAGTTCACACTTCGTTCATCCATCAAACTCATTGCTAAATCCTAATATCCACTTACACAATACACACCATTTCCCCCCTTCATTCCAGCACTTATCCAATTTTCCTTTCTTCTTGCTACAGATTCATTCAAACTTCTAACCTTCATTACTCTCTCAACTAATGCTACTCTTGGCATCTCAAATTCATTACTCACCTCCTAGTTCCATTCCCTTAACATACTTCTTTCAAAATCTGTTACAAACTAAAAAACTCTCCATTTAAACTCTCCAAGTATTTCCTCTTCTTAAACAACTTAAGTCCTCTCCTTTCTACACAAATTTTGACATGGTTTCCCCTATATTTCTAACATTCTCCACACACTAATTCAGCTCACAAATTCATGTTCTCACAACCTGTTACACAATCCTCATTATACATTTCAATACCACTACAACATCCATAAATCCTGCACATACCCATTCAATACCCATGTTTTCCCAAGCTTTTAAACTCATTTAAATACTTCAAAACTGTTACATTCTTTTCTCCATACATTTTTACATTACTACTACTCATACTCAATACATTACCCATTTCTACTACTTCAAAAACTGTTACAATACTACATATACAACTAGCTCAAGGTAAGTACAATTACCTTGTCTTGCTAGTTTTCTTTTCTTTCCTTTTTTCCTTCTTCCTTTGTTCTCGGTCCCAATGAGACTCAAACACACACAAGTGCTACAGCACATACACATACAATACCATTTAGCTTCATTTTATACTAACCCTAGAATTTAAGTTTTAGGTTTAGAAGAGAGTATTACCTTCCAATGAATGGATGAAGTTCTGGACTAGCAAGAGAACAAGATTTCTAGCCCAACCAAGGAGCCAAAATCGGCTGGAACAAGGAAGAGCGAGAGTTCAAAAACTGAGAATTCTTAAATGCAAACAAGGGCTAGAAACCATGGATTTTCGAACTTCTTTTTACCTCAAAATGTTAAGGAGGTGAAGGTGCTTCTAATGGTGGCTTCAAATCTCCAAATGGTGAATACCCATAAAATCGAAAATGGAGCTTTTAGATTTTTGAAAGGAGGGAAGTGTTCTCCTTTGCAAGGGGATTACAATGGTACTAATTTTGTAATTTTTGGAGCAAGATTGGTGGGTTAACAAGAGGAGAGAAGGGAGGAGTTGTGTGAGTTCTTCCCATTCTCCATGGCTGTCGCAGTGCAAGAGGAAAAAGAGAGAATAGAGAGAATAGAGGAAGATGGCCACGTGAGAGGAAGGGGGAAGTGAGGAGAGAGAGAATTTTTTTTTTTGCTTTTATTTACTTTGTCTTCTTGTGAGTTACAAGACAATAAAGAGAATGAGAGTGGGGGAGGGGAAATCGGCCCACACCCATACACACAACAGATTTTTAACTTTTATTTACACAAGTGGACACACTAAGTTTCTTTATTTGCATTCTCACCCCACAACTTACCGGTTGTTACAGTTTTCACTAACCGGTACCCGTTTTCCGGAATTTTTCATCATTAATTAATTTTATTGGTTCTAAAGCTTCACTAATGTTTATTAGTGACTATTTAGTTGACCAAAATTTTTACGAGTCTATTTGACCCGCTTAAAGTCACGTTTTCCCGGTTTCCTCGGGAAACGTGCTTTAAGGTTCGTTTATGCTTCTAACCCATTTCAAAGGTCCGTTTTCTCCGGGATTTGTTCCCATACATTATTTAGGTCTTATTAAACCTTAGAATCCATATAACACACGCTAACCGAGGTCTCATACCTCCTATGGTTACTTAACGCTTATTTAGCGTTTTCCGCTTTTTAAGCGTTTATTTATTTCTTTTGGATTTATTTTTCCTTACTAGTATTAATTGGGTACCATTAGGCCCTTAAATACATATGAGATTAATTTTAATCCCTATATTTAAATTCGGGGTATTTCAATCTACCCCCCTTAGGAACTTTGTCCTCAAAGTTGTTCGAGGTTATGGGTTTACAATGCTTACTCATTCTTACGTGTCCAATACCAAAGCCATACGTTCTTCCTCCTTACTAATCCCAAATCAGTTACTCAAGGTTTCTCCTTTCCATACATACAACCAATGTACAAATAATTACTCTGATCCGCATTACTACCGACCATCCGGTTCCACATTACAAGGTTCATACATACATACAGTGCAAAGCTATCCCCAAAGCAATGCAATACACGTTACAATCCCGCAGGCACTCAGGTCATCTAGACACAGGACTCTTCTATGTCCCGCTGCCCTTGGAATAATACAATACGATACTCTACTCCTCTCACTGCCTTCTCGGCATACGCTTAGCAATCCTTCATCTTCAGGCTAAGAAAAATTATTTCGCAACTACTACTACTTAGAAATTTTCCAAAGCATACAACTCCAAATTCCAGTTTGTATTTATTGCTTCTACCCTATGCGTGATTCTTGTGACCACTTGAGGGGAGCTTCAAGAATCATTCGACCCTGATGTGATCAGCATCAGTGTTGAACTATCTTTCCACCCCAATTTGTGTTCGGTTTCCCTTGATCTGATCAGGATCAAGTTCGACTTCCCACATCAGTTTCAAACAACAGATAATTCAATCATTTTCATTTTCTACCTTTTTACTCTTCCTAGTCGTAATTACAATTTCATACAACTCCAAAGGATGGAATTCAGTCCATCAGCCATTCTCAATCTACTTCCCAAATACTTTCCTCGGAATTTGATGCCTAAATGCTCATTTCATCAATCTTCTCTACTATTCTGACTAGGAAACAATATTTAAGAAATTCAGCTGTCCTTAATTTACTTCCAATAACATACTTACGAATACACCACTCGTGGGCTACATTCCTCTACTACTCATAGACGATCCGTACTACTTCTTTAAGAATACAATACTTGTGGAGCTCCATCCACTACTCATTCTCAATTGTCTCAAGACAATCACCTAGGGAACTCAATTTCCTCTAGGTTATACATCGGTTTTATACCGACTCAAGCATCGTAATGCCATGTCTAACTTCAAATAGGCGCACGCTACAGGGATTATCGTTTCCCCAAGAGTTACTATACTCCTCTTTACTAATATTTTTACACTGGGTTACAAGATGGGTATATTCATCCTATGGTATTCGCATCTCTTGTGCCCGATTACCACAGTTACAATATGAATGAATACGTATGTTTATTTAACATAAGTATCAATCATCAATTCGATTCTCATTTGTGTTATGCACATTATAGTTTCGTGTTTTTGTTCATGAAACTTACATTAAGCGGTTTTCGCTCTACCCCCCTTAAAAGGATTACGCCCACGTAATCTACCATATGTTACTATTAAACATTGGTTTACTCGATTTGGGCAATCTGAAGCGTTTAGCTTCACTACGATATACTATGCAATATGCTCTGGTCAAAGGGTCTTAACCATACCAATGGTTTAGTCTTTGCACCGAGGATTCCTATATGAGTTTATTTAACTCATAATTAATTCAGTTCTAGCCTATTAGGCTTCAAGGCATTAATAGCCATTCTTTCATACTTACTAGGTGTATTACATTTCCTAGCTAGGGCCCACTAGCTTCTCTGCTGCGCGACCCTGATAACTTGGGTTACTCACCCTTCATGTTATCCTTAATGTGCTATACATCACCTTTTTATCCCTCTATTATGGAAATAAGGTTTACTAACAGTGTGGTATTCTTTTACCGTTGTTTGAACTCAATGAGTTTTAGATTTTAACCAGCTCTCTGGTAATCTATTACACATACTATTCGTACTCCCGCGACTATTCGGTGGGTTCCTCCGACTTATCGTCGGGTGAGGTTAAGTCACTACTTAGTTTAGTGCTTCCTCCGTTGTCACTAGTTTCTGAACTATACCAGTTTTTCTGGTTCAATACAAGTGTTCTTTACTTGTATGACCTTGCATTTTCTATGCGCTGGTTCTAGTGACTTTCCTTATGTCTCCTTTCTCCTTTTTTCATTTTTATTCCAATGGAATTCACATCTTGTGATGGTTAGTGTGTTCTACACTCTTCGTGTTTCTTTGGCCTTAGGCCGCACGGTTTGTTACTACGCTTGCTTGACTGGCTTGTGCCATGTTCGTTGGTGAAAGAAAAGTTTACTACGATTTACATTCTCCATATTCCTAACTATCCCACTAGATCATTAGCTGTACAAGTGCAATACCAAAACACTCAGTCATACAGAGTGCAGAGGCGTAAACGCTTGACAGTAAGTCACTTATGTGATAGGAAAGAATATTTCTGCCTGTCATCTCATACTTGTACTTTGTGTCATTGTCCAACTACTTCCTCCTCATTCCGGTCGCTTGTTGCGCACCGTATTCTTACTCACTATACAACATCGTTTTTACGGTCTCCGTTACTGTGGTAGCTTACCTTTACTCCTTGCCATTATCGTTGGCACCATTTCCTTATGGTGTACAAACACTAGGAGGTTCCTAGTCATATGTATGACGGTTGTCGTAGTATACCGCAATACTATTATCTTCCCATTGTGGGGATGTTTTATTTCAATTTAGGTTTCATGTGTAGGTTAGCTTACCTCACATTACTTCCTCATTCATGATATAGTTTACCAAATAACTTGGTTGACCAAAGATGAAGTGGTTTATCGGGTTACAAGCTCTATTGAGCGCCGGTCATCCATGGTGTGCAATGTGCACACTCATTGATTGTTTGTGACAATTACTATCTCATAGTGCTGAGCATTGATCGTAGGCTCTAGCTATGCGGTTTTACTTTTGCGTATACATCACGGGAACATCCCAAGAAGCTTCAAGGGTTTTCTGGTCCCGTTCTCCGATTAAAGAGTGTTCTATCACTGATAGGTGAAAGTTCTCGTTGAGGGGGTGTGTTTCCACTCATGGGTCTCATGACAAGGTTTACCGTGTAAGTATTTATACAATGGTTCACCACATGATTGGGTGAATAAGGAGTATACTTACTCCTTCGAGCTTCGATGCTCTTAAGCGATGTGCTTCTACAGTCCACGGCCTCTTGTGGCGTAGTGGTTTGGAAATCTCATTTCCGTATTCGTTGTCTCTTGGCAATATCTATGCATAGGTTTTGTCGTTATAGTAGATGGAAGCCTTTTCTAAGGGTTCACATCTTCACCACATTGGTGATCTTGGTTAACAAGAGGTGTCTTCCCTCGGGTTTCTCGTGGTGTCCAAGTGTGGACTAGGCCAATGTTGGCATTTATCCCGATTTCTGTGCCCCTGTGTTATCATTGCTACAGGAGGCATGAAGGTAGTTAAAGCTTGTCAACTGCATACTAGACTGATGCTCTAGTGACAGTGACGCTGAGTTGACCATTACTCCAAGCCACTCAAGAGGTTGAGTTTGAATTGATGGTCCAGTTGTGGATTTCTTGTCATATGGGATAATATTTCTTGCAAATCCTGTTAGTAATGGTGTGGGTTTTGCCACTGTTTGAGTTCACACAACGTAGTTGGTTGGTGGCTCTTAAGCCTTATTACTGCAAGCTATGCTCTTTGCAAGCTGCTTATACATGTTTCTACCCCATGTATACTCCGTAAGTTGGAGGTATTACTAGGCTCCATGGTAAGTCGTGACATCACGCTTCCGTTCATAGGAGACCCTTTAGGCAAGCTGATGCTAATTTAGGGTATTTCCTGTTAAGTGAAATCCCTTCGGTGTTCTAACCGAGTGTTTGTTCTGGTTTCGTGCTCTTATCATGACACTTCATTCAACTGTGTTATCTCAGACACCCTTCGAGGATTGCTCCTGGGTGTTGTTGGTCATGCCGTTACATCCGGCTGATGTTATGACATGTGTTGTCCTATATACCGCCTTATGGTGTTGTATTAAGCTATTCCTTTAGATTTATAACGTCTCCCGTCGTTGGGTAGACCGTTTATACTTGCTCCTAGCGCTTGAGACTAGGTTAATATTCCCTTCGATGATGGATTTTACTCCATGGTAATCTCGTGATTGCTCTTGGGCGTTCTATCCCATTTGTAAGCATTATAGTGTTCATGTTTAGGCAGTGCCTTACTGTGTTAGGCTGGGTATACTTTCCAGCTGCCATGTATTTATTGATGTCTTGAGACATATCCATTGTCCATACCGACTAGTCTGTGCTCTCGGCACTTCCTAGTTCTTACTCCTTATCTTCAGATGGATTCTCTGAGTTCCTTTATGCTTAATTGCCTGAGGTGTCCAGTTGTTCTGGTTTGAACTTACTGATGGTCCGTAGAACGGAGTCGACTACTTCCCGTGTTCGTACACTACATGTATACATACGTGGGGTACCATGTTGATACGTTACCACTTACCTAACTATGTGTCAGGCCCGCAAGCTCCTTCGGAGTGCGGTTGTCCCACATCCCGTAATTGGGTACACTCGTAGTGTTCGTCACACGCCTAGGTGAAGTATTCTATTGTCAACTCCTCTTGTATCATTTTATGATACTCACCGTAATTCTGTTGTTTTGGTTTTAAAACCCAAGGTTTTAAAGAAAGGTTGTGGTATTTGAAAGAAATCTTGGTTTTGAAAAAAAACAGTTCGGTGTTAAAAGAAGTTCTTCATGGCATAGCCATGTTCTGGGGTTTTAACCAAGTCTAGCTTCTTGCTGACTGGTATGTTCCTCGTGCAATGGTCAGGCAGTCAGGCCTTTCCGAGGTTCCATTCTCCCATTTTTTTGGACGTGTGATCCTTTAGCTGTTTTGTTACGGCCACAGTACATTACTATGTACTTGTGGTGTGTTAGGGTTCCTCTACATGTTTCTGTCCTTACTGCACTTGCCGTGGCAAGTGCGTGGTACTGGTGGTTTTTGGGTAAGCCGATACCGGTCACGGTATGGTTTCCACTCATAATTGGTAGTCTTGCTTACTCTTCCTTTGATCTTGTTGATCATTTACTTAGGTTAATTACTCTTCTGAGTAACTTCTCGGTGAGTTTGACATGGCTGTCATTGATCAGGGTACTTCTCCACTCCTTGGAGCTTCCCCTTTGACTTGGTTGTGTTGTTCCTTGTTGCTTGTTCCCACACGTTTGTTGTGGTTACTGAGCCTGATTTGGTTTAGGCACTACGGTTGTAGTTACATCAGATTATATCTTGTGAATATTCTTGTAGCTGTCTGAGCTATGTTGGCCAGGTTTGTAACCTTTTTGGCGTTGTAGTTTTGGAGTCAGTCACTCCCGACTATGTCCTTAGCCAGCTAGCTCACCGTTGGTGGTGTTGCTTGGCTATTACTGTTGTCCCGCAGACTTGTGTCTCGGGTTTCATTACTGCTCCTGTTTCCATTTCGTTGCACGGTTAGTGCTTCTTTTCCTGTTGCTGGTTGTTTAGCTAGGTTCTGCGACTGCTAAGCATGTCGCCCCATGCTGTTGCAAGTTATAGCCTCCTTGTGGTTGGAGTGTTTTATACTACCGCTATTAAGTGCGGTTATTGTTGTTCAACCGGGATCCACTTCCGGGTCTTCCATTTCTTGGAATCTATCATACGTCGGCTCTTGTTTACTGTGTGATTGCTTCACACAACTGCCAGATCGGGTTTCCCCCGAGTATGAGAAAGCTTTGCTTCTCTATGGCGTCCTTTCCCAAGTTATACAATGGGGTTTGCGGTGGGCGGGACTGGTATTGTAGGTATCCGACACTCACCGGGAGTTCCTAACTAGCATCTCTCTAATGCTATCACTCAGCCCTTAGCCCTAAGCTTCTAATTCCTAACTCGGTATTCCTGAACTCGGTATTCCCAGTCATCAGAGCGATACTTCGCTCTGATACCACTTTTTGTAACACCCCTACTATTAATTCATCATTACCGTCCAATCTCCTCGTGCTTCCCGAGTCACGCAGCGGATACATACTTACATACATCGGGTGATACAATGCCGTTAGTCACCCACGTGACTAACAAGGCTACTACTGTACATACAGCATCGGTCTGATGGACCGGAATATCCGAGCACTACTTAATACAATACATACTCTCATTAATACTGGATACTACAATACTCCATTCGATACATTACTCCATTCAATACAATACTCCACAATTCCGTACAAGATAATACACTCCGCATACCGAGTTTACTAGGTTCCAAAATCAATACATACTTCTCCCAAATTCATACACACTCACTAGGAAGTCAATCTGCTACCCATTCCTCACAAACTAGGTACTTCTAATTACAAGGGCGCCACCGTCTCTTACCTTGACCGTATTCGCTCCGGGTACCTGCACACTAAAAATGGTCCCCCGAGGGGGTCAGCTTACGCTGAATATGATAACCGCATACCCCGCGTACTAGCGAGGGTACGCCGACCATTTGGTCGAATACATGCAATTCATTTGCAATACATACATTCATACATACATACATACATGCTTCCATTCACGATACTACAATACTACACAAGGTATACATACATACGTACAGTACAACGCATGCTTGGAAGACAATACAAGTCAACCAATACTTACTTACCACTTTCCAGAATACACGTACACAATACATACTCATTACATATTCAATACGCAATACGGAGATACACTTCTCCAATTCATACAAGGTCCAGTTAGCTTCTTTACACCCCGGTTTATCGGGTGTTCAATACTCTTTTACTCCGGTCAATGACTTACAATAGTCAAGACCAATACACATACAATACTTACTTCTTACATACTTTACTTCCAGTTAAGTCGGTATGACCTCCGGGCAGGGAATACTATTCCCACCACCGGGCTTTAGGGTGGCCCACTAATCCAGGATGCTACCCATACAAAGGGATTGGTCCAGGAAAAGATCATAGCCAGGATTCGGTTCCAACCTCTTGTGGTTCCTTATCCTCACGCGTGGCCGAAACTATATCGGGCTTCTACTCATTCCATTTACTCAATACTCATGTTAGGAGTTAGGTTGTTAGGAATTAGTAGAAGTCCATACTCACTTCCATACATACGTACATACACAAGTACTCATACTTACACATACACTTCGTTTCCATTCATTCATTTCATGAATTATACAAACTAAATGTTCAAGAGCATAAACCAGAACAATATAGTTCAAACACATATAAGTGCAACATAAATCCGATTCATGCATTTATCTTGTTGGTGATCACATAAGCACACAAATCGGGGTAACCAAGTTAGGATACAGGGCATGAGGAAATCATACCGTTCACCGTCGAATACGTTCTACCGGTTCCTTTGGGGATCAACTATTTGATTCCTATACATCCATGAAGTAGTATGATCAATGATCTATTATTGATCTAACTTACTCCCTCATTAATACTTTCAATGTATACTTACTACTTCTTTACATTCATACTTGGTTATAAAACCATTCTTTTCTTTACTACTTCACAAACTTGTTCTCTTACAAAATTACTTACTTCCTTACCATTATTACTCCATCAATGGTGTATTACTACATATATATATGCATATGGGTATATAGGCATATATATATGTATATATGATTGCTATAGTCATATAATTAAAACATTTTTTTTTTTGACCCGACCCGACCGACCCACCCTGGGTCGGTCGGGTGCAGAGACTCGATTACAGAAAATTTCAGACCGACCGACCCAGCCAGGGTCGGCCACCGGGTCGGTCGGCTACAGAAAGAATCCGATTCAAAATTTCTTCTCGACCGACCCAGGCAGGGTCGGTCCCCTGGGTCGGTCGGCTGCAGAGACATTTCCACCCAAAGATTCCCACTCGACCGACCCAGACAGAGTCGGTCTTTGGGTCGGTCGGATGCAGAAGCTTTCGGGATTACTGATTTTCGGGTCGACCGACCCAGCTAGGATCGGTCCTAGGGTCGGTCCAGCCCAGTACTCATTTTAATTACTTATTTTGAATCCCAAACTCTACTCAATTCACACCCAATCTTTTCCTACTCATTTCCACATGTTTCCTACATGTTTAAACACCATTAAAATCCTCTAGTTCACCTTCGTTCATCCATCAAACTCATTGCTAAATCCATCAATCCACTTACACCATTTCCCTCCCTTCATTCCAGCACTTATACCAATTTTCTTTCTTCATTGCTACAGATTTCATTCAAACTTCTAACCTTCATTACTCTCTCAACTAATGCTACTCTTGGCATCTCAAATTCATTACTCACATCCTAGTTCCATTCCCTTAACATACTTCTTTCAAAATCTGTTACAAACTACAAAACTCTCCATTTAAACTCTCCAAGTATTTCCTCTTCTTAAACAACTTAAGTCCTCTCCTTTCTACACAAATTTTGACATGGTTTCCCCTATATTTCTAACATTCTCCACACACTAATTCAGCTCACAAATTCATGTTCTCACAACCTGTTACACAATCCTCATTATACACATTTCAATACCACTACAACATCCATAAAATCCTGCACATACCCATTCAATACCCATGTTTTCCCAAGCTTTTAAAACTCATTTAAATACTTCAAAACTGTTACATTCTTTTCTCCAATACATTTTTACATTACTACTACTCATACTCATACATTACCCATTTCTACTACTCTACAAAAACTGTTACAATACTACATATACAACTAGCTCAAGGTAAGTACAATTACCTTGTCTTGCTAGTTTTCTTTTCTTCCTTTTTTCCTTCTTCCTTTGTTCTCGGTCCCAATGAGACTCAAACACACACAAGTGCTACAGCACATACACATACACATACCATTTAGCTTCATTTTATACTAACCCTAGAATTTAAGTTTTAGGTTTAGAAGAGAGTATTACCTTCCAATGAATGGATGAAGTTCTTGACTAGCAAGAGAACAAGATTTCTAGCCCAACCAAGGAGCCAAAATCGGCTGGAACAAGGAAGAGCGAGAGTTCAAAAACTGAGAATTCTTAAAATGCAAACAAGGGCTAGAAACCATGGATTTTCGAACTTCTTTTACCTCAAAATGTTAAGGAGGTGAAGGTGCTTCTAATGGTGGCTTCAAATCTCCAAATGGTGAATACCCATAAAATCGAAAATGGAGCTTTTAGATTTTTGAAAGGAGGGAAGTGTTCTCCTTTGCAAGGGGATTACAATGGTACTAATTTTGTAATTTTTGGAGCAAGATTGGTGGGTTAACAAGAGGAGAGAAGGGAGGAGTTGTGTGAGTTCTTCCCATTCTCCATGGCTGTCGCAGTGCAAGAGGAAAAAGAGAGAATAGAGAGAATAGAGGAAGATGGCCACGTGAGAGGAAGGGGGAAGTGAGGAGAGAGAGAATTTTTTTTTTGCTTTTATTTACTTTGTCTTCTTGTGAGTTACAAGACAATAAAGAGAATGAGAGTGGGGGAGGGGAAATCGGCCCACACCCATACACACAACAGATTTTTAACTTTTATTTACACAAGTGGACACACTAAGTTTCTTTATTTGCATTCTCACCCCACAACTTACCGGTTGTTACAGTTTTCACTAACCGGTACCCGTTTTCCGGAATTTTCTCATTTAATTAATTTTATTGGTTCTAAAGCTTCACTAATGTTTATTAGTGACTATTTAGTTGACCAAATTTTTACGAGTCTATTTGACCCGCTTAAAGTCACGTTTTCCCGGTTTCCTCGGGAAACGTGCTTTAAGGTTCGTTTATGCTTCTAACCCATTTCAAAGGTCCGTTTTCTCCGGGATTTGTTCCCATACATTATTTAGGCCTTATTAAACCTTTAGAATCCATATAACACGCTAACCGAGGTCTCATACCTCCTATGGTTACTTAACGCTTATTTAGCGTTTTCCGCTTTTTAAGCGTTTATTTATTTCTTTTGGATTTATTTTTCCTTACTAGTATTAATTGGGTACCATTAGGCCCTTAAATACATATGAGATTAATTTTAATCCCTATATTTAAATTCGGGGTATTTCAGACAAATTCTACGAGAAGTACATCCCCATTTCCAGGACACGACAAATGATTGCCGACCTGATGACATTCAGATAGATGGGTAATGAGACAGTCTGTGAGGCGTGGGATCGATTCAAGGAACTACTTCGCCAGTGTCCTCACCATGGTCAGGACATCACCTCATTAGCTCAGGGATTCTTCCAGGGTTTAAAAGACGAAAACAGAGGCGAGATAAGATCCGCCCTAGGCGGAAACCTGCTAGCAAAAAGTGGGGAGGACTTCATGGCATCTATGGAGTCTTACTGCGAAGAGCTTCGCCAATGGAGCAGCAATGGAGGGCGAGTATTCTCAATAGGTCATAGTTCTTCCCGAGCCCAGACCCAATGATGGAACAGCTAGCCGCCGAGCAAGCACAGATAAAGACTACGATGGGAAGCATGGCAAAAATGCTCGAGCAGCTCACCATGGGGCCGACCTCCAAGCAATCCGCCAAGAAAATCTCTACAAGTACCAACGAAGCTTGCTGCTCTCAGTGTGGGGATGCACACGATTATGAGGACTGCCCACTAGTAGCCAAGATGAGGCAAACCGAGGAGGCCAATGTCATAGGCCAATACAACAACAGGCAACCCTGGGTGCAGAATCAACACCAAAATCTGAGGTACGGAAATCCGAACAATGCACTGAATTCACATCAAATGCAACCTCAGAGGACGAACCAGGGGGGACCACCCGGTTTTTCTAGGCCTCAATATAATCAGTTCCGGCCACAGCAGCCTCAAGCTCAGCAACCATCATTGAGCTCAAACAACGCCAGTCTAAGGGAAATGGTGGATAAACTGATGGCTTCTCAGGAAAAGCAAACGGTAATCAACCAGAAGTTAGAGAATGCCATGGTGGAGATGCAAGGAACAATGAGTCATTGACCCAATTGCTCCTACAGCAGAGACCTTCTGGATCATTGCCTTCCCAACCAGAAACCAATCCAAAGGAGCAGTTAAAGGCAGTGACGGTCTCAGACGAAGACTGTGAGGATTCTGAAGAAGCAGCAGCAGTTACCCTGAGAAGTGGGAGGAACTTAATCAAAGACCAAGTGGTAGGAAGCCGTACTGATGAGGAGACCGAGCCTCTTTCCAATACCGCTGGTGCACCATCAGGGCATCCCGCCCCTCCTGAGGTAGTTTCTGAGGAGACCCAGGCTCCTATTCCTTCTTCCTCTCTTTCTACTACTGTTAAAAATAAAAAGGGAAAAATATCTGCAAAAGAACTTCCATTTCCAAACCGTCTCAAAGAGCGAGAGCTCGATGAGCAATTTGGAAGATTTTTAGATGTTTTTAGAAAGCTGACTATCAATATTCCTCTTATTGATGCAATTAAGTAGATGCCGAATTATGCTAAATTTGTGAAGGATCTGATTTCGAATAAGAGGAAATATAAAGAGAAGGACACCATCCAGCTGACCGAAACTTGTTCAGCAGCTCTCCGACATGCTGCCTCCAAAGCGTGGTGATCCTGGTCAGCCCATCATCCCCTGTTCAATTGGAGACATGGATTGCGGATACGGTCTCTACGATCTAGGAGCGAGCATCAACCTGATGCCATACACCATGTTCAAAAAGCTTCATGCAGGTGAGCTCGTTCCCATTCATTTCAGACTCCAGTAAGCTGATAGATCATCGATCACACACAAGAGGTAAGGTTGAAAATGTAGTTGTTAGTGTGGGTAAATTTTTCTTCCCGCTGATTTTGTGATCCTTGACATGGATGAAGATGTTGAGGTACCTATGATTCTTGGTAGACCCTTCCTCAGAACTGCAAAGACTGTTATTGATGTTGACAAGGGGAAGATTACCTTGAAATTTCATGATGAAGAATTAAGCTTTGATATAAATAAGATGATGCAGAAAAACACTTCTTCTCAAGCTGTTTTCTCTGCTGATCTAATTGATAATTCTTATGATCTTGATGATGACTACACCTATAGGAGTATTGATTCTTTTAATGCTTTGTTTAAGTTTTCTGATACTTTAGAGCAGGTAATAAGTCGATCCATTGAGGATGACAGCTTTGAGATGGCCTCGGTCGTCCAGTAGCTAAATCAAGGGAAATCATACTTTCGTTCCTCCTCTCCTGTTGTAGAAAAGTTGGATCGATCCATCCAAAGACTCATACCTTCAAGAGAAGCCTCCTACCCTGGAACTTAAATCTCTCCCTTCCCATCTTAAATATGTTTTCTTGGCAAAGGGTAACACCCTGCCTGTTATTATCTCTGCATCTTTGTCTATTTCGCAGGAAACTAGACTTCTGGAGGTGCTAAAGAAACATAAAAGTGCCATGGGATGGACAGTTACGGATATCAAGGGGATCAATCCAGGTTTCTGCACACACCGGATTCATATGGAGGAATTACAAGTAGTGAGACAACCCCAGAGAAGTTGAATCCAAATCTAAAGGGGGTGGTCAAGGCCGAAGTACTGAAGCTCCTTGATGCAGGTATCATCTACCCTATTTCTGACAGCCAGTGGGTTTCTCCAGTCCAGGTTGTTCCAAAGAAAGGGGGGATAGTTGCAGTGCTCAATGAGAAAGGTGAATTGGTACCTCAGAGACAAACCACAGGTTGGAGGATGTGCATCGATTACCGGCGCTTGAATGAGGCCACAAGGAAGGACCACTTTCCACTACCGTTTATTGATCAATTTTGGAGCGGTTAGCTGGGAAGGAGTTCTACTACTGCTTCCTTGATGGGTACAGTGGTTATTTCCAGATTCCCATTGCGCCAGAAGATCAGGAGAAGACTACTTTCACCTGTCCTTATGGTACTTTTGCATACAGGAGGATGCCCTTTGGTCTCTGCAATGCTCCAGCCACATTTCAGCGATGTATGATGGCGATTTTTAATGAGTTTATTGAGAAAAGTATCGAATTTTTCATGGACGACTTCTCTGTCTATGGACAAAGCTTCGATGTTTGTCTGGAGCAATTAGACCAGATCTTGGCTCGCTGTGAGGACACGAACTTAGTGCTGAATTGGGAGAAGTGCCATTTCATGGTACAAGAAGGAATTATGCTTGGGCATAAGGTGTCAAGGGAAGGCCTCCAGGTAGACAAGGCCAAGATAGAGGTAATAGAAAAACTGCCCCCACCAACTTCAGTTAAAGATGTAAGATCTTTCCTTGGTCATGCAGGGTTTTACAGGAGGTTTATACAGGACTTCTCAAAAATTGCTAAACCCCTGTCAGACCTGCTTCAGAAGGATATCAAGTTTCAGTTCACAGAGGAGTGCTTGACAGCATTTCAGACTATCAAAGAGAAACTCTGCTCAGCACCAATTGTGGTCCCACCGGATTGGTCTGAACCATTTGAGATCATGACGGATGCAAGCGACTATGCTGTGGGCGCTGCACTGTGTCAGAAGAAATATAAGATGCTGAGGGTAATCACCTATGCTAGCAAGACCTTAATTGACGCACAGAAAATTATACTACTACAGAGAAGGAGTTGCTAGCTGTGGTGTTTGCTCTGGACAAGTTTCGACCATATCTGCTTGGTAGCAAGGTGATAATCCACACTGATCATTCAGCCCTCAAGTATCTCTTTCAGAAGAATGAATCGAAACCAAGACTTCTGAGGTGGATTCTACTTCTCCAAGAATTTAATTTAGAAGTTGTGGATAAAAAGGGGAAGCAGAACGGAGTTGCTGATCACCTATCTAGGCTTGATATCCCTGATGATGGAATCCCAATCAACGAATTCTTCCCTGATGAGACGGTGTTCAAGATTGGAAAGTAGATGAACCATGGTACGCTGACTTAGTTAATTATCTTGCTACTGGTTTAATTCCTCATGACTACAACTATAACCAGAGGAAGAAATTCTTGTCAGAAACCCGCCACTATATCTGGGAGGATCCCTATCTATTTGGATCTATGCTGATGGCTTGATGAGGCGATGTCTTCCAAATAAGGAGATCCAGAGTGTAATCGAATTCTGTCATGCTAAAGAGGCAGGTTGCCATCATGGTTATACAAGAACAGCTGCAAAGATATTGGAGTGTGGATTTTATTGGCCTACTCTACATAAAGATGTCCACCATTTCTGTTCCCATTGTGACCCCTGTCAGAGGATAGGAAACATTTCAAGAAAGCATGAGATGCCTCAGAAAGGTATTCTTGAGGTAGAACTTTTTGATGTTTGGGGCATAGATTTCACAGGCCCTTTTCCTTCATCTCATGGAAACCAGTATATCCTAGTAGCTGTGGATTATGTCTCCAAGTGGGTAGAAGCTATTCCATGCCACAAAGCTGATTCCAAACAGTGGTGAAATTCCTGAAGAAACACATATTCACCAGATTCGGGGTGCCCAGGGCAATTATCAGTGATGGTGGCTCTCACTTCTGCAACCGAGCCTTCGATTCCCTAATGACTAAATATGGGGTGACCCACAAGGTAGCATTACCTTACCACCCCCAAACTAATGGTCTGGAAGAAGTGACTAATCGGGAGCTAAAATGGATCCTACAGAAGACTGTAAATGCATCAAGGAAGGATTGGTCAGTTAAACTAGATGACGCTCTGTGGGCATATCGGACTGCTTTCAAGACTCCTATAGGGATGTCTCCTTTCAAACTTGTGTATGGAAAAGCCTGCCATCTTCCAGTCGAATTAGAGCACAAAGCTTACTGGGCATTGAAAGCCCTGAATTTTGATCTGCACACCGCTGGAGAGAAAAGAAATTTTCAACTATCTGAACTCGAGGAACTTAGAGAGCAAGCCTATGACAGTTCCAGAATTTATAAGGAGCGAACAAAGAGAATCCATGATCAGATGATCCATAAGAGAGAATTCAAAGTAGGTGATCTAGTGTTGCTCTATAATTCCAGGCTGCGTCTCTTTCCCGGTAAGTTGAAATCACATTGGGTAGGTCCATTCAAAGTTGTGGGGATCACTACTTATGGTGCTTATGAGCTAGAGAATAAGACAGGAGAAGTATTTAAAGTGAATGGTGCTCGACTGAAGAAGTACATAGGCGATACCTTTTCTCAGCCTCCTGCACCAGGTATATCCTTGATTGACAATTCCAATTCCATAAATTCGATCTCTGTTATCTGTGTTGCAGCACCGCCGCCTCCCAAGCATCCAAGAAGCCACACTCGCAATGTGTTTTCAGACTAAAGAAAGCTATTGCTAGCTGCTGTGGCGGCCCACCTTGACCTTATCTGTAAAGTCTAGCCAGAGTCTTTAACTCCGGGCAGCTTGGTGGGAGGCAACCCACCGGTTTGTATCTTTTCCTTGGTTTAGTTAATTATTTTCCTCTTTTGTTCTTAATTAGAGGAGTGTTAATCACTGTTGTGCAAATTGAAAAAGTCATGGCTCTTACTTTATACTAATGGTTTTACCTGGTTCCACTTGAGTTCTTCTGGTTTTGCAGATTTAAATCTTTCAGGTACTTCACTCTAATGCTAAACTGAACTCAAGTGTGAGGACGACTCATGGCAAAGTTCACCAAGGATCAGGGAGTCCTTAAACACTCTTGCTATTTAATTGCTGCATTCCTTATGTTTGTTGTTTTTTTTTGCTTGATTATTTGTGGTAATGTTTCATTTTAAGGAATGAGGTGTTTTCAAGTAGTGATTTTTAATTTAATTTAATATAAAAAAAACGTTTTAAACGTGTCCGCCTAACGTAGCCGGACACAAATCCGGTCACACAAACCCTATCCAAGTCCGGATCCGGACTCCAAAGCCGGACGGAACTAAAACGCGCGCCGGTTTTCCTTCTCTTCTCTTCCTTCTTTTCTTTTCTACTGCTTCACCGTCTTCCTCCCGACAACCACAAACCACCGCCACCTCCAATCTTCTTCCGCCTATTTCGCCATCACCGCCACCACCGCCACCGCGACACCAGGCCACCTCGCGCCCTTGAACAGCCGCCGCCTGACCACCGTCGACACCCATTCTCCCCGTCGAATTTCTAACCTAAATCACATCGAACCAGGTTTTTGTTTTCGACTGTAATGATTTTGAATTTCGTTCTGTCAAAAACGAGTGAATTCGGTAGTATCTTGTGCTTTTGGATTTCGATTTATGTTTAGAAGTAGCAATAATGGGTTATTCTGTGAGAACATTAGCGATTTCTGGTTGAAATTGTGTGCGTGTTTGAACTGCAGTTCACGGCGAACTTGTTTCTAGGGTTTATGTGCGTCCGGACTGCGTCCGGCTAGGTTGACCGGACGTAGGTCCGGACATGAGTAAAATTTGCCATTTTGTGTGCAATTGTTTTCTAGGAGATTGTTGTCTTGTTTAATGTTATAGTGTGCAATGTTTGGCTGTTTTAATGCCTTGTTTCTCAAATAAACTGTGTGAAAGAATATGTTCAAATAGAACATGCTGCTCGATTGGTTTCGGGTTTTGGTGTGGCTGTTACTTCTGTTTACTTACTGCTTGTGTTTTATCGTTTAGATGGCTCGCACTAGAGGTGGTTCTACACAGACAGGGTCCTCTTCGAGGAACCCACGACCCGACGACCAGCCAGAGCCGACCCCACTCCGACCTGATGGCTTCCGTTCTGCTACCACCCGGGCTTGGTATGAGCAGGGTGGCGCCTTCGTCATCGAGAGGCGCATCACTGATGAGGCAGCAGCTGAGACTGGACTTACAGCTATATTCGAGGGTATTGGGGCCACCAGCATCTTGCGCATGGGCGTGGGAGTGTTTTCTCCAGAGCTGGTACGCGAGTTCTACGCCAATGCTATGGCGTCCGACACGACACAGCATCATTTCCTACGTACGCCAGTTTCAGGTGGAGGTAACCCCTGAGACTTTTGCTGAGCTTTTACTTCTTCCAGATAATTCGACCGCATATAGATATTTCAGAGGATACACTTAGGGAGAGTAAGACTAGATGGTTAAGAGAGGTCGGAGTACTACTACTCGCCGATGAGGGGAGGAGAATAAAACTGTACTCCCATATGCCATCCTTCCTACCCTTCCCCAGAGGGCCCTAGCAGAGATCCTCAGTCATCAGATCCGGCCTCAGGCTGGGAATGATGCTTCTGACGAGGATTGCGTGCTCCTCGACTATCTCCTAGCCTCACCTCATCCACCAGCTCAGCAGATCTCGATCCCCTACATCATGTTTAGACAGCTGCATAAGGTGGTGACATATCTATGGACGAAGAAGAAGAAGATCACCCCTATCTTTCCTATCTTCATCCAGCATCTTCTTATCTCTACCCTCCCCGAGGAGATCTTCACTGATATGGTGGTGAGGGAGGGAGAGACACCCATCTCCCTTACGACCTTCAGGAGATGGGGCTTCTTACGCCTAGACGACGGCAGCTGGGTGAAGGGCAGCTCGGCCTAGGATCCACGGGTACATCTGCGAGCTCCAGCTCTACACCGGCCACTGCTACCATGGCGCCCCCACGGCCCCAGTGATGAGCATTCCACCTGAGATGCAGGCTCTGATGGACTCCATTCTCCAGCAGCAGCAGCGGATGGAGCAGAGATTCGGGGTATGGAGCAGCAGGTTGGATCTGTACAGCAGCAGGTAGGGGAGGTCCAGCAGCAGTTCGGGGATGTCCATCAGCGCCAGGTGCGCATGGAGGGACATATCGATGACATCCGTCAGACCCAGGACCACCTCCGGCAGAGCAGACCTCCATTCGAGACACCCAGACTAGGATCTCTGAGCGCTTGGAGCGCAGTGACGGTTTACAACCGAGAGGCTGCTAGATTCATGGCAGAGGCATCCGCTCAGCAGGCCCAGAACTACCAGCTCGTGCAGATGCTCATTGCCCAGTTGGGAGCGAGACCACCACCACCACCGCCTCAGTGACGGCCATCTTTCCTTTTTTTCTTTTCTTTTGTTGGTTTTTCTGTACTTTTCTTTTTCTTTGATTTATTTTACTTTTGTTTGTTCAAACTAACGGTAGAACAAGAGATTGCAGGTGAAGTGGTACTGGTTATATTATGCAGAGTTTTTAAAATTCTTCATTGCTAAATTTCTTGTTTCTCTGAGCAGTGCAGTGTTCTAAAAACGATTACTTAACATGTCAACTCTACTGCGAAACAAACGGCTATAAGTACAGGAAATGGAACCACACTACTTGCGAATGTCTGCTAAGCTTGAACTTTGGGGAGTATTCCTTCTCTGAATATAACTCATACGATTCAAATACTCTCTGTTGTTCAAGTTAATGCACTTTATTTTTGTGGTTGTACATGCCAGTGAAAATTTAGCAACTTTTAATCTGCACACAACGCATACTGTCTGTGACTCATGAGGAATCTCTCGACCCTTGCCAAACAACAAGTGTGAGGAAGAACATCTTCCTCAATCCATAACACCAGGGGAGTCTCAGTTCCACCTTTCACTTATTTGATGTTCCACCTTTGTTGCGTTGAGGAGGGTTAATTATTGCATATGCATCTATTATGAGTATAGCATGTTTTGAAAGCTCTTTTCTCTTGTTTTTCTTCTTTGACCAATGAGGACATTGCTCATCTTAAGTGTGAGGAAGGAGAGACCTTTCCCTGAAAACATGCTAATTGTTATTTAATGCCACACTTGCTTTTTGCTGCTGCTCTAATACCTGTGCATACGGAATAACTCTGCAATTCACAATATTTCGTTTGTTTTGTATATAATTCTTGGAAGAAGAATGTTTTTGCATGTGAAAGAAAAATTCATTGCAGTTTAATTTTTTGTTTTTTTATCACGAGTACGTGGTGTTGAAAGGTATTGCGGAATAAGGCATTACTTCACACCCCTTGTCATCCAAAGGTTAGAGGAATGAAAATGGTGGAAAGTCCCAAGCTAAGTTAACTTGTTTTCTACAATCTAGTTTCTCTATGCTTTTACAAAATCGTTCTTGCTTCACTGTTTGTGAAAACCTACCTCTAGAGAGCAAGATTATTCTTTCATTCATCACTTTGTTTGATTTCGCTCTGCACTTGTTTAAAATTTGAGATTATTTGACGGTTTTAGAGATATTCTTATTCCTATTTTGCTTGAGGACAAACAAAAGCTTAAGTGTGAGGAAGTTGATAAGTGTGAAACATATAGGCTTTTTAGGGTTTAAATACCTTATAATTTGTAACAATTCAGGCAATGTTTCCCACTTATTATGTGTTTTTTCCTAAGATTGATGTTTTGATAAGAACTAATGTATTTTATATGCTAAATACAGGAAAAACCCAGGAAATAAAGATTATACATCATAAGGATTACAACACAACAAACGGGGAACAAATCAGGAGAAGAGACACAAAAATTGGTCTTGTCCGGATCAGTTTGGCCGGACACAAAGCCGGACGTCTCTTGTCCGGATCTGTTTGGCCGGACGCAAGCCGGACGTGACCTAAAAATCCAGATCCGGAGTTCACGTTTCAGATCTAAAACTCTGTGTCACGTCCGGATCCGGACATTATCCGGACGTCACACAGAATTGAAAAATAAAAATGCACGCACTGATAATTAGCCTTTCGGCGTAATTATCAGGCGGCGCATTAAGAAGACAGGAGAGCGGCGCATTAATTTACAAACGCTCCATCCTCAATCAATGCGTCAATCAAGTTACCCACTCACCAGTTTACCAAACATCCACTAATCCATGTCTGATTCTAATCCTATATAAACTCAGCACAACCTTCATTCCAAATCGTACCTGACTTCACAGTCTCCGCTCCTCTCTACTAATCCATTCATTCACGATTCATCTGCTCATTTCACTAAATTTCTCCGTAACCTCCGCTCACACCCACACACATATCCCGCATCCATTCACCAGATTTTAGCCGTGTCCGACCCTTGTCCGGATCCGGACACACTCATTCCACCCACGTCCGGATCTTGTCCGACCCAGACAGATCCGGACATCTTACGTCCGACTCTGTGTCCGACCCTCTCCAGCCGGACACCTCACAAAACTCGCCAAAAATTCCACTTTCGCCCCATTTCACCCCAGTTCACACCATTATCACCAAGACCAACCTTCAAGCCAGCACATCGCAAGGACAAAGGACGGAGCGAGCAAGAAGATCTTCGTAACAGATGATTTCTTCTAACTCTCTCATCTTTATTATTATTATAATCGATATGTCTAGCTAAAAGGATTTACTCTAGGGGAAGGGATGTTGTAATTAGTTAAACTCTGCATTATTTTGCTGCTTGTTGAGACAATTTGGATTGTTCAGGTTAATGCTTTTAAGTGCTTTTAATAAACGTCATGAATTTATTATAAGCCCTCGAATCATATTATGATCAGATAAGGTGATTAGCATTGATGGTCCTATTACCTGTTACCTGTGATAATTGCAATCGGATAGATTACACTATTCACTAGGAGCTTTAGTCCGGATTAAACCAGACTAGTAATTCTATGCATTAAACCATATAGATATACTTGCTAGGTCTAGACTAGAACTACATGCCCTGTCTAGATGAGCTATCTGGAATTAAGACTTAATACAGAATAGATAATTGAGAATTACAAGCTGATCCAAGTCTCCACTTAAGCAGTAGAATATGCAGAACCTAACTAGTGAAACAACTCCCTGAACCTAGAGTACCGTTCACACTCCCAAGACTATCACTTTAATTTATCTGCTATTTACTTTCTTGTTATCTATTTGTGAAACCCAAAACCAAAACAAAACCCCATTTTGAGTTAACCATTACCTAAGACTAGACTTACTTATCGAGTCCCGTGGATTGACACCCAGGTCGCTTCATTGAATTACTATACTATTTCGACCGGGATTTTTGCAACCTGACGATCTATTGAATTATTGAATTCTAGGATTATTTCTAGGCTTTTAATATACCAAATATATCGTTTGCAGTTCGACCCAGTTGGTGGGTCGGACGGGGGGTCGGACAGACCAAAACTTATAAAAAAAATAGAAAAGAATGTGGCAAATGTAGTTAACCCTAGGGGGTATAATGTAGGTAATCAAGATAAGTTTGGGGCACTAAAACATGTCATATAATCATGTTAAACATTTAGCATGTTTGAGGTTAAGTAAATTAATTAACCGACGTTATTAATCATGTATAGGAGTGACCTACGGTGGAAACAAATCGAAGCAAGGACCAAGGTATGGTTTTCTTGCAGTCTGTTGCCTACCGGTTTACACCGGCTTGTGTGTTGTTTGTTTTTCTGTGTGTTAATTTCCTTGTAAGACTTAAATCATGTAACGAGTTTACAGTTGTTAAATATTATTGTATTGTTACGTATGACTCTCTCTTCCCTTGTATGTGTCTAACAAGACTTAACCAATTGTTTGTGAAATGTTTATTGGGTTCAATGTGGAACCACTAACAAGTGCTAACGGGGGAAGTGAGGAGTCCGGTCTGTTCCGGCCACGCGTGTGAGTATGGGAGTCGATGTCATAACCGTTTCGATTCTCTTTGTATGTTATGGTTGTTTTCCAATTTGGTTTCCAACCTTCCCTTTAGCTTAACCAAGGCTATTTTACTGACTCACGTCGGGCCACAGGGGCATACTATGTGTTGTTTCGGTGTGCTTGGGTGACTATATCCGAGGCACCTTGTGTTAAGTTATCCGTTCAATCTAACAGGACGGTAACGAGTTATGTAACGAGCTTAGCATGAGCATGGCAACATTCTCTAGGCTCTCCATGGGAACTAATTGTATTGGTTCGCTTCCTAAAAGGAAATGTCTTGTATGTTATGTGTGATGTTGTGTACAATATTTATGTTGTGATATATGTTTATGATGTATGAGTTAAAATGAATGCCATGTCATCATGACAATTAGTTGCGCGTATCCCGGTAGCCGATGGGCTGCGCGTTAACCATACCAGCCAAGGGTTGCTGACCCCCCCTCGGGGGCTCCATATTTCTTTCACTGCAGGATGAGGATCGAAGAAGCAGAATGGCTTTAGATTCTAGGATGCAGGATTACTTTTGAATATTTTTGGATGTTGGGCCCGGGATGCGCCTGTCCTCCCGTGGCGATATATATTTGGTTGTAAACAGTTTACAGTGATGTTTTACAGTGAAGGATGTAAGTAAATACTCGGTATTGTGTTATGTATTATTGTTATTATGTTCTATTCTCGGGAGTCCGTGATCATCATTAGACCGATACACTTGTATTTTTCAGCCTTGTTAACCACGTGGGTGGTTGACGGCGTTGTAGCACCAATCGTTTAGTTATTGTTTAGTTGCTTATTTTCCGCTGCGACTCCAGTAATAGTAAGTGTGTAGTAGGGGTGTTACATATGTCACTCGCTATAAGTTTACTCAGCTAGAGTCTCGTTTTGAGAAGATGGATCGTCGCTATCAGGCGGAGATCGAGACTCTACAGCAGCAGCGCCGCTCTCAGGGTGACTATGAGGTTCTGCTCGCTCAGTTTCAGCAGTGGCAGGCGTACTACCCGCCCCCGCAGTGATGATTTTGTGGATTATGCTACTTTTGTTTGGAAGCCATTTTTGGACTTCTTTGTGATTTCATTTTTAGTTATTTCGGTTCAGTTCCTTTCAGTTTATTTCCGTTGTATTTTTCTTTATTTCGTTTTTAGTTTGTTCTTCTTTTGAACTGCAAGCACTGCTTGTCACTAATGCGATGATTCTATCATACTTCTCTGTTTTGTTTGTTGAATTTGTGCTAGTATACTATACCGTGATGACTCCATGCCGGACTCTTGCTTCGAAGCAAGTGTGAGGAAACATTCTCCCCTACCAGGACACTAAGTGTGAGGAAGACCCTCTCCCTTAATCAATTACAAAAGAAATCAGGGGAGTTTTCAGTTTCTTTTTCTTTTTGGTTTATGTTCGGCCCGTGCTTTAACGTGTATACCTGTAAACTCTTCACTTCCACCCTTGTGAGTCTGACACATTTAGTACGATCTCTCTTGCTAATTTTCGAACAATGCGGACATTGCTCCTCATTAAGTGTGAGGAAGGGGGAGATCTTTTCTGAATGTGTCAGCCATCAATTTTGCATCCTGCACTAATTTTTGTTTGGTTTTGAGCTATATGGGGGTGATTTCCTTATAGTGCTTCTTGGTGTTGACTACTTGGGTGGATCTTTAGTTGTGGAGTCGAGTCCGTGATGACCTTAAGGGTTGGTTTGCTCAAAGCTGTGTGTTTTCGTATTTTGGAAATGACTGAATTTTGTTAAATGTCTGTGGACAAGTAGTTGTGGAGTCAGAACTGGTTTAACCTGGAACCTTGGAATGATGAGAATGTCTGGAATGAAGGATAAAGGCAAGGTACTCCTCTGATCTGAGTATTTTCTGAACCAAACAGGCCTCTTCCATCCGGTTATTAAGTCCTTGGGGTGCTCATCACCCATTTACCTAAGATCGTCTGATCTGGGATAAAGACCCAATACCGTACAAGGATGGAGAGAAAAGTCTGGGGGATGAATTATTTGCGCGGAAAAAAAAATCAATATGTATGCAAAAAGGAAAACAAGAGGAAGCTCTTTAAAGTCTTATGTTTATGACAAATCCTTTAATTAGATCATGAGTACGTGGTGTTGAAAGGTTCTGCGGAATATGGCAGTACTTCACACCCTTGTCATCCACGGGTTTGAGAAGAGAAAAGGTTTGGAAGGTTCTGAGTTTACTCTGTGTTTTGACTTCGTGATCTGACTTCTTCATAATCTTTTTTTTTAAAAGCGTGTTCATTGTTTAAGAGACATGCAGTTAAGAGCAGATCGATTCTTGGATGGTTATTGTGGCTTAGCTCCTTATTTTGTGCAATCCCAAGGTTTGGTCCTAAAGCATTCTGAGATATCTTACTCCTGCTTTGCTTGAGGACAAGCAAAGGTTAAGTGTGAGGAGGTTTTGATGAGTGTAAAATATGAATGGTTTTAGTGGTCTTTAATGTCTAATTTTTTACGCGCATCGAATATTTCACACTTATCTTACGTTTCCTTTGGTTTGTTGCTTGTTAAGGCTTGATACCTTTTTATGTTAAATGCAGAGAAAAGCCGAGGAAAACAGTAGATTAACTCACGAGGGATGATGCAACAACGGGGGTCGAATTGGAGTCAGAACGATGAATTTAGAGGATTTTGAAGGTGTGTCCGAGCTTGTGTCCGAACTTCCAAGCTCGGACGCAAGTCGAGAGTTCGTGTGCTGTGCCTGATGAAATGTCCGAACTTCAGTCCTAACTTTGAAGTTCGGACATGGTTCGAGAATCACAACGAGAAAAGTCGGAAGTCTAACCTACGGTGCATGTCCGAACTTGTGTCCGAACATCCAAGTTCGGACACAAGTCGAGACTTTTGGAACTAGAGCGCTCAAAGCAATGTGTCTGAACATTGAAGGTCGGACCAATGTTCGGACACGACTAAATTCTCACCAGAAGTTCGGCGTTTTGAAGGGAAAAGAGGAGGAAATTCTATTTAAGTGACCTAATCTGAGTGAAGGAGGATCACACTACCTATCATTGCATCACGACACTCTCACGCTGGTAAACAATGCTCTTTCCACTCATCCATCACCATCAGCATCAGCTTCACCTTCATCCACATTCACCCAACACATTATTATCATTGAGGAGGAGCATCGACAGAAGGGAGTCAGACCATCGTCTTCAACCTTGCGCCGGCAGAATCTGAGTCTGGATAATCACTCAATTCGAGGGTTTTTCTTCCCTTAGATGAATTCTCTCTTGACTGTATTTATTCAGTTCTTTGCAATGTCAGGCTAGTAGGGATTAACTCTGGGGTAGGGTTGTTTTCGATGGATACAATTTAGTTAAGATTTCTGCATTTGATTATGGGATTGTAATGGATTGTTTCTAGGTTAATGATTATCATTCATCTTCTCTATTAAATTTGCGCATTTATAGAGTCGTTTTTGTGAATCCTGTTAGGAACAGACAAGGTGACTAATAGGAGGTTCGAATAACCTGGAGATTTGGGGAAAGATTAGTCGGATAGATAATTTTTCCTACAAACGCAACAATTCTTCGCACGTAATCCGCCTATTGTGTTTTGCCAACTGCTAGATTAGAGTTGATTTGTTCTGATAGGTGAGCTCTTCAATGAACTAGGATTAGCATTGAAGAGAGTAGAAAGAATTGGCCTTTCCGTTTCTCATAATTGAATTGTAGATTTACTAGATTTATCCAACAAAGAGCAGCCCGAACTCGGAGTTTCATTCATTTTACTGAACTCACCAAGTTTATTTCATTAATCATTCATCTAGTTTTTAATTTGCATTTTTCTAAATTCAGTTAAAAAACAATTCACAACCCCCCTGAATTTCCAGTTTTTTTAGGACTTAGGCTTAATTATTCAAGTCCCGTGGTTCGATACTTGGTTACTCAATTCCATAGACTATAGTGACCGGGATTTTTGCAACCCGACGGCTTTTCGTTTTATTAATTTCTAGGTTTTTCAATTTAGTTTTAGTAGAACAATTTCCCTGTTTGCACCCCTGTGGAACTTTCATAAGAGTATCTTCTTTGAAAGGTTATTTGTAGTAGGGTGTGAGTAAAGGGTGTAAGAGGGATGTTAGGGCTAGTAAACATGTTACTATAGCAAGCTACTGACTGTTGACTTTGTATTAAAGTTGGTAGTAAGTATATAGGGTTGTATCTGAATGGGGGTACTCTTTTTGCTCGGGTTTTTTCCCCATTGGGTTTTGCCTAGGGAGGTTTTAATGAGGCCCACTTCACATCTATTCGGTATACGAAAGTATTATTAAAAAGAGGCTTTTAGCCAAAAATTATATAAAAAAAAAATCTACTTCCTTCGATGTAAACCATTAAATTAAAAGATGAAACTAGTTAATTGCACGATCACAACTCAAAGATTTTGAACTACTTTCTAACAAAACTCTATAAAAAAAATTTAAACGCGGATACGTCCTAATTAATTTAACAACATGTATCTCTTATTCTACTCTTTTTTATATGCAAATTGAATTAAGGGTAGTGACTGAATTTTAGTTAGTAGAGTGCGGCACAGCTTTTCATCTATAGTATCTACTCTTGTTTAACTCATATATAATAACTTGAATCACAGGTAATGTAGTGAGCATTATTTCCAACCTACCACTTAAACGTGCCTCCACTCCCAAATGTGTCACTAATGGGCCAAGTGATGTGACTCTTGCTTGGAAAGTGCTCTTGTTTGTTTGTATTGTAGTGCTATTGTCCCGAAGGAATCGTCAAAACTAAGGTAGCGCAGTTAGTGAGTTCTAACAGTTCATCATTCCCACATTCCACATGGGTATGTATATACCCATAAGGATTGTATACCTCAAAAAAAAAAAAAAAATCTATATGTAAGGAATGGAGTGGGCCGCGTCTCTTGGTGGTCTTTTAGTCACTTTTGTCAGGAACATTTTTCTTCTCGTCTCTCTGCAACCTCCCAACTTGTATATCTTCTATCACTCTCCTTCCTTATTTCCTTCCTCTCACTCTCTCAACCTCATTTCTCCGTACCTTCTTTTTTATCATTAGAATGATTAGTAGCAATGCAGTCTTCTCTGCACTTGTTTGCATTTCAATTGGAGCAATAGTACTATTAGCTTCCTCTTTAGAAGCATCAGCTTCTACAAATTCCGGTGGTATCCAAGCTGCCCAACTGGTGGTTGACCCTTCTAAGGTCCAGCCTATATCCAAACTCCTCTTTGGAGTCTTCTTTGAGGTAAGCAGCTTAGCTAAACCCATATACACATTTTATGCTTTATGACTTGTGAAGGATGGAATTCAATGTGTTTCAAATGAATAACATTGGTGTTTGCAGGAAATTAACCATGCTGGGGACGGTGGTTTGTGGGCTGAGCTTGTCAATAATAGAGGTAATTGCTATTTTTTTTTTATAAGTGCTGGGAAAAATAGAGGTAATTGCTTTGTTTATTGAAGGAGAAAAAAAACGCAGAGGTATCATTATGAGTGCAAGTATACGGTATACAATAGTAGTACTCCCTCCATCCTGAATTGACCGTCTGTTTACTATTTGGACATATCGTTTGACTTCAATTTTTAACATATAAGATAAATTAATTTTAAAAATTTAAGTTTTGCATATGATTCCTTACATGATAAACTATATGTTACAAAATTTAGTTTTATAAAATTATTTTATCTTATATGCTTAATATTGAAGTGGAAAAACGTATCATAAAGCGTCAATTCAGGACGGAGGGAGTAGATTATTAGCGTTTATGTTTGTTGATGTATAACATACTGTATGTAAATAACTGGAAATAGGAGGCGAATATTAGAATTGAACGTAATTCAGATGATAAAGTCAAAGATCCAAAAAGTTAGGTGAGCAAAGTGTTGAAAATCTTGAGAGTGGTCAAATCAATTCTCTCCCGTGTCATAGAACACGGATTTATAAAAATATTTTATACATTAAAATTAAAATCAAATAATATGTCCAGAGAGAAAGAGAACTGGTAAATATATACATTAATTCATAATCCCGTGAAGCCTAGTAGGATTGTGAGAATTCATAGGCCACTTGTCAGTTCTTTTCTTTTGTTATAAGAATAAAAAAATGAAAAATAATACTACTTGGTGTGAAAGAAAACCATCCTTTGATTTCAAATAAAACTTATCTATAGACGTATTTCTATGCACAAAGCAAAGTATATATATATATATATCACATTTGATGGTTATTAATTTCACTAAATATTATTTAAAAGTGCATTTATTAATGTGTTGCTATTCCTATGTATTTTTATTCGTGAAATGTTTTCATGTGTTTTAGAAAACTGGTGTTTTATTAAAATTAGTATTTATGCTAAATTTATGTAGAAGAAATTAATATATTCCCAATTAATTAATTAACTTATTAATGAAGTAAGATAAATTGATAAAAGAAATATTTTATATTAATCTTATTGGCTTATGTAGTGTTAGACCATGATTATCAATGGTTTTTATGGGTTCTTAAGTAAAAAAAGAAATAAAAAAATATGATATGGAAGAGAGAGAGTTAAGAACTCTAATTAAGAACTCTAATTATGGGTTCTCGTGGAAGAACTTTTTAAGAACCCAAAAATGGAATTCACCATGTTTTTTCTCTCTCTAATTATAATATGTAAGAAAATAGTTAAATCTTAATATTTTAAAAATTACTAAATATTTAAATAAACCAAATATATCGAAATTCTTAAAATCTCATTCTCTCAATATATTTTTCATATTTTAAATATATATTTATTTTAGGTAAATTAATATTTATATTTTAGTGATATAAAAGTAATATTAAAATATATTTGAAAAATATAATATGTACCAATCTATTCATTATAATATTTCAATCCTAAATATTGAGTGAAAAATAATAAAAAATAATATATATGAATAAATTTTATTTTATTTTTGTTTTAAAAATATAATAAACTTTAATCATTTATAAAATATTGAGTTAAAATTATTTGTGTATTATTGAAAATAGTAGTACTAATAATTAATATTAATGTTTGTATTATATAATATTTAATAGAATGTTGTTGTTTGATTAAAAAAAACATTTTATAAAATTAATAAGTAAAAAAATAAAATGATATGACAAATAGAGAGTTTTAAATTAAATGATAGGTTCCCTGATATTGGTAAAAATTAAACATGGTTCTTAAAATAGTGTGAAAGTGAGAGAAATAGGAAAGAGAGTGTTAAGAACCCAAATTTGGGTTTGATAATGATGCTCTTAGTAATTGTGGAAAAACTGATACATTTAGATCTTAAATCCATATGTTTGAATATGATATGTCTTGACTTATTTTTTATTATTATGACATTAGGGAGAATTATAGATAATTGTATCACTTTACAATCATTACAAGATATATGTATTTGCAAATAAAATAAATATCTACATTTAGATCATACAATTAAAAATTAGTTTATAGTGCTTTTCTTACAAACGGACTAACTTTTAGTAAAATCGTGCACCATAATTTATGGAAAGTTGTGGTCAAATAGTTCAATGAGCAAACAGATAACAAATTAAGATGAATAAATAGTGATAATATATACAAAAATAATAATCATACATCAAAATTATGAATAAATTAAATGAAATTTACATATAATTAAATATTACACTGATTAGTAGTTATAAGCTCTTTTTAAATTACATATTACCAAAAAGTTATTTTTTAAAGTGTGTGTTAATAAATTTCTGTAAATTTCAAATTTTTTATTATACTAATACAGTTATCTAAGTAGATTATTCATAATTGTGGTTTGTTTATTGGGAAAAATCTTTACATTTGAATATGAAGAGTACATGGTGTATAATATATATATATTTAGCATATAATATAATTAATTTGTAAATTGTTCAAATTAATTGAAAAACTGATTATTATTATTATTATTATTATTATTATTATTATTATTATTATTATTATTATTATTATTATTATTATTATTATTATTATAAACACTATACAATACTGTAAAAAGTTGTTAACCTATTAAACAATAGCCAATTTGCTTTAAATCTCCTTTTTCTTGCTTTTTCTATTTTTGTCATTCACATTTAAGTAGACCCAATTCCATTTGACAAAAATATGGAAAAATAAAGTAGATTATCTTTGCTTTATCCTTTTAGATTGATTTCTTTGTAGTATAGAGGTTTCTTTTGCTTTATATCCTTCTAGGCTGGAAGTGTCAATATCATCCCTTCAACTTCAATATTTGGATTCCGCTCCACGACACGTTTCCAATCCGCGCCTCTTTTTGGGTACTGTGTTCGGCCGACGGTGGGGTAGGGACGGGTACGGCAGGGATTTAATTCCACGACCACGACCTGTAATAATAATATATTCTGTCTTTTTTGTTATCTTTTACTACTAAATAAATACTCCCTTTTGTCTCATTCTTATTTTATAACATATTATTTATATAAAATAAATTTATATTATATAATTTATCATTTAAAAAATTATTTATAAAATTTTAAAATTATTTTATATATATAATATTAAATAATATATCTAAATAATAAATAAAACAATTAATCTAGAATGAAAAAAATATTTTAAAAATTTTACAAATGAGTTTCGATACAACCTTATCTATTACAATTTATTATAATATATTTTAAATACTCATTTTCAACTTAATACTCACAGAGCTAATATATTTTAGGTATCCACTTACCCTATAATAACTCAAAGATATATAGTAAAGTATTTTTTAAAAAATATTAAATTTAAACAACACAAACAATAATTTAAATTTATATAAAATAATAATAATTTAACAGACGAGTAAATTATAACATCAAAACACATAAAATATAAATAAACACATAATTAAAAATAAAGGAAAATTCACGATATACCCCTATTTTCTTTTGTAATTCACAATATACCCCTGTGATTTTCGTAATTCAACTTTAAACATGTTTAAATGTTGTTCAAAATTGATGAAACTTTACATGGACGATGCTAAAGTATTATATTTTGATCCAATATCAAATTTGAAGATTTTTAAGCTCACATGTGACCTGTGGGACTCAATGAATATGTGACTGTTCATTGGGTCCCACAAGTCACATGTGAGCTTAAAAAACTTCAAATTTGATATTGGACAAAAATATAACACTTTAATATCGTCAATGTAAAGTTTCATCAATTTTGGACAACATTTAAGCATGTTTAAAGTTGAATTACTAAAATCATAGGGGTATATTGTGAATTACGAAAGAAAACAGGGGTATCTCGTGAATTTTCCCTAAAAATAAACATGATAAATAATTAAAAATTATATAAAATTTGAAAATAATTTTTTTGATAAATTGTTAAATATTAAAACCTTAAAAACACATACAAAATTAATTAAAATCTTTAAATTTTAAAAATAAATATTAAAATTATTTAAAGTCATCTGAGGTAAAAAATGTATACCAAATATTGATTTACTATCTATAAGCAAACTCAATTTATGTATTAGTTTTACTACCATATTTGACTAACACGCATTTATTCTCCATCCTCTTCGAAACCAACAAACTACACAACTACAGTAGTATATTTCGAAAAAAAAAACAAACTATACAGTGATATGTTAATTCTTTATTATTATATTATTATTATTATTATTATATTATTCTATTTTTAAGGTGGTGGAAGTCTTTGTCGTCATATGATGAAGAGACAATTAAATAGTTATCTCATATTATCTTCAATTCCAATTTTGAATTTTATTTGATAAATTTAAGTCATAATTGAGTGTTAATTAAAAACTATAAATTGATAGACTTTAATTTTACAAGATTACCTAATTTTATCCGTTAAATATTTATGTGAAAAGGAGTGCCGAGAAATAACTGAACAATCTAAGTAGAACAAATATTGTATGAAACAAATAATTTTTTAAAAAAAATTCTCTACTAAAATATTGTTATAATTAAAAATTTGTAAAACGACAAACAGGAAAACAAAAATAAAACAATCGTTGGAAAAGCAGCTGAGTGACATGATTATCATTGGAAAATACGATATATCCCTGTTTTCTTTCGTAATTCATAATATATCCATGTGATTTTCGTAATTCAACTTTAAACATGTTTAAATGTTGTCTAAAATTGATGAAATTTTACATGAATGATGCTAAAGTGTTATATTTGGTCCAATATCAAATTTGAAGTTTTTAAAGCTCACATGTGACATATGGGACCCAATGAATATGTGACTGTTCATTGGGTCCCACAGGTCACATGTGAACTTAAAAAACTTCAAATTTGATATTGGACCAAAATATAACACTTTTGTATCGTCCATGTAAAGTTTCATCAATTTTGGACAACATTTAAACATGTTTAAAACTGAATTACTAAAACCACAAGGATATATTGTGAATTACGAAAGAAAATAAGGATATCTCGTGAATTTTCCCGATTATCATTTATCGCCAATTCATCAATTAACGGCCTAGATAGAAGCGTCTTTCAATGGGCCCGGTGTATCTTTGTCCGGGCCTTTGATATCCCTCACCCACCAGTCCCTAACGCGGCCTAATTAAGTTTACAAGAGCAATGCACATTACAAGTTTCTTTTACTAGAATATGATGACTCCATTTAGTGATAAGTATTGTTGTGTTGTTATGTATTTATTTTTTGGAGTGGTACTAATTGTGCCTTATTACACTGTGTTAGTATGTGTGCTTTCTATAAATTCTATACTGACATTGTTCAAATAAGAAATGTATAGTAAAAATAAATAGAAACCACTAATTAATATTCCAAGTATATATTTAATTTTTATAGTATATCGTAATTTTTCAATAACATATTTTGTATAAATCCATATTTTAAAAAAGTTCATATGTCATATAAAATAAGTGTGATTATTTTAAAACAATTTTTTTCAAAATAAAATTTTAAAATAACTAGTTATTCATAATGTTTAAAAAATTAACTAACTTATAAAAATAAGTAAATTCACAGAGTTTAATGGTTAAATAGTTCTCATTGGATGAATTTTGAGCAAAATTTTAAGAAATAAATAATATAAATATAAGTGAACTATTAAAAATTGTTTTAAGTGGCGTAAAAAGTAGGACAAGCTATGGAAAAGTATAGTAAAATTTAATACATAGTATTGTCTATACAAAATACACTATTAATTTTGTGTTGTTATAAATACAATTTTTTTTGTCTTAATATTATAAAAAATTTATAAATCTAAGTTTTACGATATGTATTATAAATTTATTTTGTAAAATTAGTTTATTTGATATATTGATTATTGAAATAAAAGAATATGCTGAAAGTAAACGTGTGGATGAATTAAATAATATGAATAAGTAAAAAAAATACTCTCTACATTAGAAACGAGAAGTAACTTACAAAAACTTGAATTATTATCTATTGCTAATATATAAGGAGTTTGGTTTTAAAACAATTAAATTATAAATGTGTCAGGCTTTGAGGCGGGAGGAAGACATTCTCCATCGTGGATTGAGCCATGGGATATGGTGGGAGATGACTCCAAAATCATTTTGTCCACCGACCTTACCTCGAAGTTTGAAAACAATAAGGCCGCACTTAAAATGGATATATTGTGCGACAAAAATACCTGCCCGCCTGGTGGAGTTGGAGTCTACAATCCTGGCTTCCTTGGAATGGTATTCTTTCTTAATAAACCCTTAATTAATTAATTAGTTCTTTCACGTGACTATTCTGATTGCTATCTCATACTTTAATCATTAACACATATTTCAGAATTAAAATAACATATTTTTCTATTTTTTAATCAAAATTCTCTACAGAACATCCAACAAGGGAAGACATACAACATTGTTTTCTATGTGCGGTCAGACAAAACGCTAGACTTGAGTATCTCCTTCACAAGTGCAGATGGGTCAAAAGTACTTGCCAGCACCAAAGTCAAGTAAGTTGAGATGCATAACCTATCTATATATGATGTTTGTTGCCACTTGTTATCCATCATCTTTATTCAATAACTATGAACATATGTTGGTCTAACATACTTTAAAAAAAACTAAAGTAAGTAATGAATAATACCAAAGATTGTGAAATTCTAACATCCTTACCTTATTAAACAAGTCTCTTTTTCTAAAAAAAAAAATGTAGTATAAGCTTATGTTCATGACCAAAGGAACCCTATTACAAACTTATAAAGATGTCTACCTAACTCGTCAAAGTTTTAACATCATAGGAAAATCTCTAATAAACACAACCTTCAAACACACAAACAACAAACCGACCAACATTGCACACCAACCAGCCTCTATAGAGCAACTTTACTTTTAGATTCTACACTAAGTAGCTACAAAAATAGAAACAAACTATCTCCTACAACTAGCATAACACCTTACATATGGTTAACTCCTTTCCATCTTATTGGTGACTCATTAACTCAAGACGAGGATATACAATTTCTAATATATGAACTCCTTTTGTGGGAGACCTATTTTGCGCGAGTGCATAACAAATGGGAGAATGATTCTATATAGGTGAAGCTGACAATAAACTTCTAGATTAAAGTTTATATAGGTAACTAGGACCTGTCCTTTTTCTTTGAAATCTGGCAGTAAGATGGGGACCTCCCCGAGATGACATGGTCATCAAACTTCAATAGATCTTTTTAGTTTGTTTTTTTCTCTTTCTAAATGGTTATATATTTCAATTCATCTATAAATGCAAGAAAAAATCCCTATCATTCCACACAACTCATAATCTTCCCCTTGCTCTTTTAAGAAGTATAAGAAGCAACATACAACACTAATGAAAAATTAAAAATTTTGATGGTGGAATTAGTTTGACTAGAAATATATGTGAACTAGTATTGCAAATGAACTCTTATTTGTGTTACCGCTCATTTGTTAGATCATTCATGGACACTTCAGAAGTGTGTTATTGTTATTGAGATTTTTGATGAATGTCACACTGGGCCAAATATAAAAAATAAGATTATTGGAGATGCATTTCCATTAAGAGACAAGTTGTGTTCATTGTCATTAGATAATGCATAACACAACACTCCCCGTGTTAATCTTTTAAAGAAAGAAATTCTTTTATTACATTCATGGGACTTTTTGAATGTCAATGTTGTGCTCATGTGTTGAACATGTATGTTCAAGATGGTTTACAAGGCTTAAATATTTTGTTGAAATCAATTAGAGATGTATGTTACTTGTTTGAGTGTCTCACAATTTTTTCGTTCTACTTTCAAAAATATGTGCAAAGATGTAGGTTTGAAAGTAAGACATATCTCATTAGACACCCCTACATGTTGGAACTCAGCCTATGATTTATTGGTGAAACTAAGAGATATCAAACAATATTGACAACAATAGCTTACGTTTTTTTTTTTTGATAATTTGGGCATATAACCATATTATTAAAGATAAAAGGTAGATGAGTTGCGATTGGGCCTCATTAAAATCTCCCTAAGTAAAACCCAATGGGAAGCCTAGAGAAGAAAAAGAGTGCCCACCACATCCATTACAACTTATAAGCCCATCTAAATACTTTCACCAAGCCAACAACAAGAAGACTTAGATATTACAGACCAAGAAGTTGCTAAAATAAACTAGATAAACTAGTACATGACCAAACACCAGTCGACACAACCTGTGAAACTATACATACTCCTATAGAGACGATCCACCTTGAGAATAACCGAACTGACCAATAATCATCAGCTCAACACCAACCTCTCCTACAGCCCCTCCTGATCAAGACCAACAAAATAGTTCCTAGTCCTCTTATGTACCGAATACCTATAATCACCCTCTGAAACCACTTAGTGGTTTAGCTGCTCTTGGATTTGACTGAGAATATTAGCGTTGGTTTGGGTTGGATTCAGAACGTGTTACAAATGAAACTGATTACTTGTCTCCTGAATTGTGGTGTGTTGTTATGAAGGTTAGTGATGTGTTCCAATGTTTTACAGATGTTACCAAAACATTTTTGTTGGTTTATGAGTCATTTGTCCATCTTGTGCTTAAAAAGTGTATTACAATCATGCATGCTCTCTATAATGCAAGGAATGTACCTTTGCATGATAATTCATGAGATGAGTACAAGGTCAAGGTGGAAAATATTTTGATGAATTTCTTTTAATATATTGTGTAGTTGTAGTTCTAGATCCTGGTGTTAAACTAGAGCGCTTAAAATCAGTTATTATTTGTTATCACACCACGTTGTTATGAAATACCATTGATGTGGATGCTTATAAAAAAGTTAACAAAAATTTCCATGACTCGCATGATATTTAGGCTAAAACGTATGGACCAAATACATTTTCAAGTCTGTATCGTAGTGGTGGTAGCAGTGGGTAACCACCTCTTTCAAAGCCTAACTTTGTGAACTTAGTAATAGTTAATATTCTTAAGAAACAGAAGACAACTAGCTCATGCTCTACCAACTTCACTTATGATGGATATCTCGATTTGTCTTTGAAATCGGATGATGATGAAGTTACTGATGTTCTTAAGTGGTGGGAAGCCCAACAATCAAATTTTCAAATCTTATCCCAAATTGCAAGTGTCATCCTGGGAAACTAAGTCGGATATCAAATTTTCATTCAATTCTTTCATCAACGCTATATGGTGCTCCTTACTGCTTAAGAAAGAGAGAGAGGAAAATCATGAGTTGTGTGGAAAATAATGTGGATTTTGGGTTTATTTATACATGAATTGGATAATATAGCAATTAGTGATAAAAAAGAAAAAAATACAAAAATAAAAAGAGTTATTGGAGTTTGATTACTGGGTCGGTTATGGGGCAATCCCCATGTCACTGGCACCCTAATGACTATTTTTCAAAAAAAAAAAAAAAGGGACCGATATGGGTCTCTGGTCAAGCCCAACCGAGCCTTACTTCACGCGGTTCCGAGCATGCGGTCCATTCTTTTGAAAAGTAAAATCTGGCGGGTCAGCTCAGTCTCATAATGGTTTGGATCCCTGGTATACAGAATGAACTGGTCTTTTACCAAGCTCAATCCCAAGCGATCTCGGGCGAGTTCACTTCAGTGACCAACTCTTTTTTTGATATATAAGTGGCTGAAAGTTCAGGCATATATAAGAGCAATACCGAGGCTCTCAATGAACATTTCTCACAATACGGTAGTTGATAAGTATTGAATCCAGGACCTTTAGTTATAGATATCACTCCACTACCGACCAAACCTCAGTGCTTGCGGCCTTCAATGACCAACTCTAGTCGTTGTAGGTGGTTTTGTCGAGGAATACCCAATTAAATGAAACGGAAGTTTCTGGAAATTTTATCACCTGTATTCCAATTAGAATTTAACCACCTGATGTGTTACGTACCCTAATTTTATCAATATATTTGATAGGTAACAACCACATATACAAGTAAACACTCCCCTAATAATAGAAGACTTGGTTGATTTTTGATAATAGCTAGTAGACTTGAATGGAACTCCTCCGTTATTTCTGATTCTGTATCTTGTATTTTGTTATTCCCATATCAAATTTCCAAACAATTTTTTTCTGATACATAATCTGGCAGTAAAACTGCTAAGCGTTGGACGAGGATGGAGGTCAAGTTAATCCCAGAAGCCACTGACACAAATGGAAGAATCCAACTAACGTCTACCACAAAAGGTAGTGTGTGGATTGATCAAGTCTCTGCCATGCCAGCGGACACCTACAAGGTTAAGAGCATGCATTTTCCAAACTGTGACATATATCTATAATAATTAATCGGCATTCAATTGATATAATATATATAGCTTATTAAACTTTGTTTTACGTACATACAGGGCCATGGATTTCGCAGTGATCTTTTCCAAATGGTACTCGAGTTGAAGCCAGGATTTTTGAGATTCCCTGGTGGGAATTATGTGGAAGGAGATACTTTAAGAAACGCGTTTAGGTGGAAAGAAACAGTAGGGCCATGGGAAGAGAGACCTGGTCATCTTAATGATGCGTGGGGTTATTGGGCGAATGATGGTCTTGGCTATTTTGAGTACCTTCAAGTAATTAAGCTTCTTTTGACCAAACAACAATACCGTTTATATGATCAATTGTTACTTATATAAATTTTGGTGATAATTAATAGTAATATTAAATGCAGATGGCTGAAGATCTTGGAGCAGAGCCAGTGTGGGTATTTAACAATGGTAATTATGTACATTAAATTAAAATGAATAGATCCCTCCTTATATTTGAGAAAAAACTACTTGTGAATCAACAAGCATTCATCTTTTGAGTGATGTCTAATTTATTTGGGTTGTATGATTATTTTATGTAGGAGTTAGTCTCAAAAACACGGTCAATGTGACCCTCCTTCAGCCATTCATCCAAGTAAATGCTTGATTATTACTATAATCAGATCACTTCACTTGACATATATATAATCAGTAATGAATTTAGTTTATATATAATATATATATTTGCAGGAAATGCTTGACAGTATTGAATTTGCAAATGGTAAAGCTGATACTCAGTGGGGTTCAGTTCGTGCAAAGATGGGACATGTTGAGCCTTTCAATATCAAATATGTGGCTATTGGAAATGAAGAGTGCCAAAAGCCACAATACAGATGTATATATATGATTCTAACTTGCTAGCTTTTGAATTGAACTACTTTATAATTAGGGTTTAATGTTTATGTTCTATATTTAATAGGGTTTTAATTAATTGGGTTCATGCAGCAAACTACCTTAGATTCTATGGTGCTCTGAAGAAAGTTTATCCATCCATCAATGATTAGCAACTGTGATGGATCATCATCAATGCCACTAGATCACCCAGCTGATCTCTATGATTACCATGTAACTGATGAGCTCCTTGTTTTCTCTTTATTGATCTTTTATACTCCCTTATCTGTCATTTTAGAGATGAATCTGAACAGATTTAATTTCAGATTCATCTCTAAAACGACAGATATTTTGAATAGGAAAGAGTAGTATGTTTTTGTGTTAAGTTAATCTCAAAATACTAACTACTACAGGTTTACACAAGTCCCCCATCCATGTTTGCACTAAGCAATTTTTTCAACAGCAAACCTCGGAAAGGACCAAAGGTAATTTAATTGTCATAATCTCCCTAAACTAATAACTACTTATTTTGGCTGATTTAACAAACAAGCAAGCTTAATTTATGCTAGGCTTTTGTGAGTGAATACGCGGTAACTGATCCTGGGATACAGAATGATAATGGAACTCTTATTGCTGCATTATCTGAGGCTGCATTCCTTATGGGAATTGAAAGAAACAGGTGTCCCTTCTTTCTCAACTATAATTAATTTCCTCTCCTTATGCAGATATATATATTTTTAAACAAGAGTGTATTTGTAACTATTATTTTATTGTTGATTTTAATGTGAGTGAAGTGATGCAGTTGAGATGGCATCCTATGCTCCACTCTTTGGCCAGCTTCAAGGAAGCCAGTAATTAAGACTGATCTCATACATACTCTTTTTAATTTCCATTCAATTTAATTTAATATTGTCAATAAAAATTACAAACTTAATTTGGGTCAAACTTAAACTGCATCCATGTACAGATGGAAACCAGATGCAATCTTCTTTAACTCCTTCCAAGCATACGGAATCCCAAGCTACTGGATGCAAATGTTCTTCAAAGAATCCAATGGGGCAACTCTTCTTTATTCAAATTTCACCACCAACTTCCAACAACCGCTTGTTGCCTCAGCCATAACCTTCCTCAATCCTCAAGATATGAAAAATTACATCAAAATTAAGGTTGAATCATCTTTTCCTTTCCATATATACCTTATCATAGAATTCAATTATATGTTTTTAATAATTAGACTTTACACAGTTACCTATATTGCTTACCCTTGAATGAATGAATGAATGCAGATGGTGAACTTCTTTAGTAATGCTGTGAATGTTAATGTAACCATAAAAGGGATTAACCCTGACGCTCTTAAAGGTGCCACCCAGACAATCATGACTGGGAATCCATATGATGAGAATTCCCTTGCTACACCCTTAAAGGTAATTTATGTTTCAAATTCCGCCTCCACAACGATTAAATAATTAATTAATCAAGTTTGTTATATTGATGGACCTTTTTAATTGATTTATTCTTGTTCGATCGTGTTTATAGATTGCTCCCAAGACGACCGAATTCAAACAAGGGGGAAACATCTTGAATATTAATCTCCCACCTTACTCTCTCATTGCTGTTGATTTATTGAATGACTCACAACCTTGAGTCTCATCAGGAACTAACCCTGTAACTTTCAAAGCTTGCTTACATCTCTCTGCAGCGCAGCTTACAGTTGTAGTTTACCATTCATTGACTCACAACAACAGAAAAATCAGCTAAAGATATTGTTTCTTCTTTTATAAAGAGGGGTTCATATGTTGGCACCAAATGGAGGAGGATACCAAAACCCCATTTTCAACTTGATCGTAATTGCTATAAATTGATATATTTGTGGTGAATTTTGAGGTTCTTATTTAGTAACTTACGGATTATCTACTCAAGTCACTAGAGTTTTCCTATGTATCATGTCCTCTATAAAATAGAGGTTTTGTATCATCATATTGGAATAAAATCATTAGTTATCTTTCTATCATGTCTCTCTGCAGTATCTCTTCTTCTCATTTATAAATCGTTATCAATATACATCAATATTTAAATTCTAGCAAAGCAGTGATAGCCTCCTCTCTTATTTTCTTCCACCTTGACTTGAATTCAAAGACAATTTTTTGTATTTCTCTCTTGGGTTGGTCATTGCAACCCCTGACATTCCAAACTGCAATATTCATAAGGAGGGGGGAAGGGGAGGGGGCAAGGTGAACAATGCCCTGATCGAAAACTGAGAAAGAGTTAGCTAGTTGGAGGGAGAGATCCTCTACAGGGGGTCCGAAGCCATTTTATTTGGGCTCTTTCTCTTAAGAGGGACCAAATGCCAGGGGTCCGAGTTGGTGGGCTCAAGCACCAGCTGAAGAGATGGGGACATAAGCAAGTCTGGAAGGGAGGAAGACGTATTGGAAGCAGGGCAGCATAGTCAGGGATATGGGAGAGGAGGAGGTAAGCACATGCACCATCAAGGTCTGAGCCTTAGTGCAATCGTGCATGTACAAAAGAAGTAGGAGGCTCAAGCTCAATCGATGACTGGGTCTTATTGCAAACGGGCTGGGCCGGGGTGGCAAGGATTGATGGAGCAGAAGAAGGGGGTAGGGGCTTAACCTGAAGAGGACAAAGAGGGCAGGTAGGGGGGCAATTCAACCGTAGCTCAAAGTCTTTGGTGGGCACAAGCGAAAACTACATTAAACATAGTTCTTTTTAACCGTGTTGTTTTGTGCCGAAGACCTAGATAGAGCCTAAAAAGGGTTTTATAACTTTTCCAATATTTGAGACACCTTAATAAAAGCACAAGTGTAAACAATGATTATAGACTATTTTGACCATGATTCAAGACTTTGAATCAAAAAGTGTTGAAATACAATGTTCTGTTATTTGATACATTTTTATTCCTGCTATCATAGTTTGTATCTAGGTATATTTTGTTAAGTAATTTTATAGTCGGTACTTAGGTTATTACGTATTCTTTTTCCATTCAATCTAGTTATCTGGTCTACATCAGATTACTATAAAAGCAGTCATAAGTAACACTTCTTCTGTAACTCATAATACGTGATTGTTGTACAATTCAACAAAGAAAATATCTTTTTTATTCTCTGTTTTCTCACATGGTATCAAGAGCGTACATGGGATAAGGGTTTCTTTCGACAAAATATGCTCAGCTCTTCAAAACTCGCCGACGGTCATACTCGACAACCTAGCGATACCGAAATCTTCGCCGGTCAAATTCACAATCTCTTACAAATCGTCATGGCTGAAGAAGTTTGAAAGAAACAAGCAGAAGAGGAAATCGGAGCACACGAAAAAGGGAAAAATGTAATAGATCTTAAAACCTCAAGCGGCTACACCAAAATGAGTCCAGAAGATGAAGAACTCTATACGCATCCCTCTGACAACCCCAACATCGTTCTAGCCTACAAATTTAATGACAAAGGTTTTGCTAAGTGGAAACGCTCCTTCATTGTTGGGCTGATATAGAAAAGAAAATTAGGGATCATAAACAGTACAAAAAGAAGGTCAAATTACCAGGGAGCGAAGCAAAAGATTTGGGACAGAACCAACGGCATGGTGATTGGATGGATGTTTACGGCATTGGAGTATTCAGTTAGGGAATCTGTTATGTACTTCAAGACAGTGGAAAAATCTGGTAGAATTTGTGTACGCGTTTCGATAATCCTTCCAGTACAAGGCTGTATTCTTTACGACAAGAAGCTCACAAGCTCAAACAAGGAAGCTCGTCGATCAATGAGTATTATACCAAGTGGGTCAAAGTCTGGAATGAGGAGATCGAATTGATAGAAATTCCACTTCGCTCGTGTAGCTCCGCGGAGGCCATCTCCAAAATACAAGAAACTCAAAGGGTTCTTGAATTCTTGATGGGATTATGTGAATCGTATAAAGCTCTTCATTCCAGCTTGCTTCTGATGAAACCACTATGCTGACCGATGATTCTCTTTTCACGCAAGTCTGACGAAGAAGTTACAACCTTTGCCAATGTTGTCCTAAATCGACAATACACGACCAGCGAAAATAGAAGTGACAAGAAAAAGAAAAAGTGCTCGCATTGCAAGAAACTAAGGCACAATGTCAACTCATGTTATTGGGTTACTGGCAACTTCCCGCCCTACTGGAAGCACAATGTCAACAAAGAAAAGAAAGGATTTGCTGGAGCTGTTTGTGAATCACGAAATGATATGCCGATGGAGCAGAATACTCAGCCAGTCCCGGGGATGAGCGAACATCAATTGAAGGCTTTAGTTGTTTACCTCAAGACTCAAGAAAATTTACCGCCAAACAACAGCCAGATGTGCATGACCTCCGTGCTAAGGAGAAAATAGGAGTCAAAGATGGATAAAGAAGCTAAATAACAGCGACAATTCGCAGGGAACACTAAACCCTATTTCAATTCAGGATCATTTAAAGAAACAATATGTATGCCTGATGGAAATTTGGGTGATCTATGGATTCTTGACACTAGCGCCACAGACCATGTCTGTGGTAACAAGAATTTGTTCCTATGAGATTAAAAAACATGTTCATATGATGTGATAATGTCTGATGGTCATACTGACTCAATTCAAGGTGTAGGCAGTGTTAAAATTCATGATAGTTTGATTTTTCATGATGTTTTTGATAAGCCGCAGACTTATCATATTTTATACATTAGATTTAGTATTATATTTATCTAAATAGAGTTATATATGTGTTATTTATGCTTATTATGTGTTAAAGTATATTATTTGTACAGACTTATGTTTTTATGAGTTTTCTGTGCAAGGAATGATTTTCTAGGCAAAAGTTCAATTGAAGCCGGACTCTATGTCGGGTTGATCCTGCACGGAAAAACACAGAACAGAAAAGAGGCCTTGTTGGACATGATGCCGGGTAGACTCCATCCTGCATAAGTAAAGAGTCGCCACGGTTGACTAAGCGATAGCAGTTATTGACCGTTGGTGATTAGGATGGTGCCGGGTGAGATGCCGGGTATCTCCTACCCGGCATATGTACTGTTTCACGCGGAATTGGCGGTTTCGACCGTTAACAGTTGGGCGCATTTATCACGTGTGCCGGCTACTGACGATCCGGCACGACGCCCGGCAACAGACACATATAATGCCTATAAATAGGCCGAGAAAGGCTGCAATTTGACACACTTCAACATACCAAATCCACGCCATTCACACTTCATTTCCGCCACATTCCATCTGTTGGTGTCCAAGGAACGTCTGCAGATCCATCCACGCAAGAGAAGAAGAAGACCTTGACGGGTTAAGGCTATTAACATTTCCTTCTCCCCCTTTGTATTCTCTTCTTGTAGTTGTGTGGATGGTGATATAGAATCCTTGTTAGGTTTTTGGTTAGGGAAGATTTCCTTGTAAAACTCTTATTACCATTTATGGAATTTTCAAGTTTCTTAACCCGAGTTCTAGTCTTCATGCAAAGTAGAATGAAGTAGCTATTTATTCTTTTATCTCTAAGTCCTATTTAATGTTCACAAGACAAGAATAGGATAGATTAGGATTTTGGTAATCTTTAAGTTTGTTGTTCCGAAAGAGGGGCATCAAGATCTAAGGTTTAGGGTTAATCTCTTGTTTCCCATTATTCTGTTTGTATTCGCGGCATTAGCTATGCACGATGCAAGTATGAATATTGAGTTCCTTTTGTCAGAACCGAATCTGGAAATGTTATTCACGAAATGTACGATGCCGGATGTAGTGCCGGATGGAAGTTGTCCGGCACATTCAAGGCCATGAATCTGCCGGGTAGCGGAGGTCCGGCATGTCACCCGGCATATGCATTTTGTGAGACCAAATCCTCTTTGAGACTTGCCACCCTTGATTATTGGTCTTACGTTTCCCTTACATTGATAATCTTCCAAAATCAAAGTTAGTTTATTTAGTTTTCTTAGTTAGCATCACATTTACCTTTCCCCCTTTGTTATTATAGAATAGGTTTTTGCCCGGATTAGGACTAGTTTTCTATAAGTCTCTTGGGTTTGATACTCTCGATTGTAATATATTTACACTATACTCCGACCGGGTTTTATTTGCTACCCGTAATAGAGTTGTAGGTTTAGTTTATTATTTTATTCTTTTTATGTATATAGTTTTTCCTACAATTTTTTGTTTAGCAGTTTTATATGTGGAAGCTTTTAGATTTAATTTGTTGTCTATCTGTCAACTTCTGAGATAGTTTAATGCTTGTGCACTTATACACCATGATGGATGTGTGTTACAGGACCTTAATTCTAAGAAAGAGATGTTGTTTGGTGTTTTGATGAATGGGCTGTATGTGCTTGATTGTAATAGAATAGGAATTGTCCTTGGTGAAATTCAATTATCCAGTACATCTAATGTCTTTAATCTGATAACAATAAGTGTTAATAGTATATGCATTTGGCACAATAGGTTAGGGCATGCGCCCTTAGAGAAATTGTTTAAACTTCATTTGATAAAGAGAAATGAAATACCTTCGGATTTCATTTCTAATTCATGCCACAATGCAAAGGCCCATTGAAATACCCCAAACCTTAATATGTTAATTAACTATGTAATTATAATTTTCTAAGGCTAATTAAGTCCTTAAGATTATTGGTGAAGAAATAAAAACCAAAAAGAATAAGAAAATGCGTAAAAGTCACAAAACGTGAAATCGCGTATTTAATTATTTTAGGAGGTACATAACCTTCGTTAGAGTGATAAATGTATTTTTATACCTTAATTACACACTAAGAACATGTGGGAAAAAATTCCGGAAGAAAACGGATTCAAATAATGCGTTAAAGCGTTAACGGAGTCTTAAAGCGCGTTTTTCGAGAAAACCCGAAAACGTGACTTTAAACAGTCAAATGACCCCGTAAAAATTATAGTTTATCATATAACTATAAATAAACATTAATGGGGGTATAATAACCATTAAAATTAAATAAACGAGAAAATTCCGGAAAACGGGCCCGGTTAGTGAATAGTGCTAAAACCGGGTAAATTAATGGGCGTTTTCTGTAAAAGACGAAAAACGTTCCAGTGTGTATATATTAGTGGGCCGGGTTTTATTAATGTAGATAGCCCCTCACACATGACTAGTTAGCTAATTAAATAAGTCAAAAAGCAAAAAGTGAAAAGTAACAAATACCCCACCCACACTCTCTTTCCTCCTTTATTTCTTTTTCCTCTTTTCTCTTTCCTCTCTTTCTCCTCCACCAGCCGTTCTCCTTCTCCCCCTCTGGTTCCAACGATTTTTGGAGGCCCTTCCATGGCTTCTCCTCCTTCTCAAGCTTGCCCAAGGTGCTACACCACTCCAAATGAGAAAATAATTACATATTCTTCATCTCCTCATCATTCTCTATCTTCCTCTCTTTTTAAAATCCGAAAATAATGAAGTTCATCTCCATGGGTTTTCCCCATTTGAAGAGAAAATAGCACCAATGTGTAGCTTGGAGCCTCCTCTTTCAAACAAGGTAAAAATTTCATTGAAAAACTCGTTTTTGTTCTTCCTCCTTTGGTAGCCGATTTTGCTCTCTCTCTCTTACCTTGTTTTTCTTCTTGTTCTTGAGCTCCAAATTGACCCTTCAATGGTGGAGTAGTTTCCCTCTTGATTCAAGGGTGAGAATCCCTCTTAAAAGCTTCAAGGAGGTAAACCCTAACTTTTGTGTTCTAGCCTTTGATTGAATTAAGATACTCCAAGGGTTTAGATAATTAATTTAGTGTGTTTTGTGTTCTTGGATGTTGGGATGGAGTTAGGAAACTCCATACCCTCTTAACCGATTTTTGGAGGAGATGAGGAGCAAGAGGAGAATTAAAGAGACTTGTGAAATTAAGGTGAGGAGTTCACCTTAAACCTTGTTCTAAATTGTTTAAGTGTTGATGGGTAGTAAACAAATTAATGAACCCAAAATTATGGATTGAAATATATGTTGAAATGTGTTTAGTTGGTTTTGGAGGAATTTGTGGATTAATGTTGAAATGAGGGCCTTAAGAGCCAAATGTTTTGAGGTTAAGTTTATGTTGTGGTTCATTGAGATTTTGGTGATTATGTTGATGTTGATGAGATTTGAGGAATTGCAATGTGCTGTTAGGACCCTTCAAGGGTGTGGCTAGACTAGGAATGAAATTGCTGAGATTTGATGATTTGGAAGTATGTAGATTTATGGGGAGGTCATGGCAAAATTTCGGTAGAAATGTAGAAGCTTGGATGGTGATGTGAGCTGGAAAGGTTTAAGTGTTTAACTAGGTGTTGTTGAGAATTGATTTGAGTTAGTAGACCACTTGGGGAATGCTTGTTTAAGTACAGAAGGTTTGTGCAAAAATCTGTAGCAAAAGATATTGTTTAAGTGCCTTAGGAGTTTTGGGAACAAAGAGGATTTAAGACTTTAAGAGTGAGGCATGAATCTAGGTAAGAGAAGTGCAATTGTCTTAGAGGATTTGGAATGGTCAAATGGAGTAGAACAAATGCAAATTGCCAAGAGGTGAAAATCTGTAGCACAAGTGTGCATAAGTGTAACAGAGAATGGAAAAATTGAGAATGGGAGCAAGAAATTTGAGTAAGGAATGGACCTATGTTTTGAAGCGGCTTAGTGCATGTTTTAGAGTGTTTAAACATGTAGGAAACATGTGGAACCATTAGGAGAAGGTTAGGCTTGGTTTGGAGGGTGAAAAGTGGATGAAAAATAATGTTCTAGACTAATACTGGAGTGTTCCGGGTTTGCAAACAAGAACCCAAACCCGGAACACCCCAAAAACACCCCAGAGTAAATCTGTAGGTGGTCCGGGTTTGTAAACCCGGATACAAACCCGGACAGGTGAAAAATTGGGCAGAAAGTCTTACGACGGTGTGTTCCGGGTTTGTAAACTCGGACACAAACCCGGACCACCCTAGAAATGCACCAGAGAGTGTTATTAAGTGTGTTTAAGATGGGGAAATGAATGATAATGGTTTTAGATGTTGATTAGGCCTTGTTTGGTGAGTTTTAAAGGCCTTAGATGGTGTAAACAAGTGTTAGGTTGGATGTGAGAAAATTGTGAGTTTAAGTACACAAAGTTAAAAACCGAAACAACGGGATAACGGGTTAAGTACGGGAGTATAGTGTTACATACCGTAATGCTTCGATGTTAATGAAAACATTTGAATGTTATCAGTTGAACAAGTGTGAACCAAGGAACGGGAGATCACCCGTAAAGATAAACCCATGGTGTAAGGTATGGTTTTCTTGCAACCTGTGTCCTACCGGATTACACCGGCTTGTATGCCAATGTGTTTTTTTCTGTGTGTTTGCCACCTTGCAAGATAAAGCATGAAATGAGTTTACAGTAATTCATTATTGTGGCGAATAATTCCGATACCGCTTAACCTTAGTTATGTGTTAAATAATAGTTAACCGACCTTAGGTTCACATAAGTGATCGGTATTCGGAATAAACGTCCCAACCCATGGGAACGTTCTAACTACGGCTATCCGTGCGTTAGTGTATGTTGTGATTATGTGTGATGTTTGTGGCATGTTTAATATGTTGTTGATGTTGGATACTGCTATCCGCGTTGTTGAAATGGGATATGATATCCCTTATGTGTCTAACCAAGTTAGTAACACTATGTGAAGTGTGTATGTGATAAGTTCCATAAGGGAACCTCTAACTAATAAGTATATGTTATGTATGGAGAGGAATCCGGTTGTTCCGGTCGCGCGTGTTGTTTGGGGTTAATACATATTGAGAATTAACTCCCATCCTGTTATGTTAGGGTTGTTTTCCTTCATTGGATTTCGACCTCCCACTAGCTTAGCCAAAGCTTACCTACCCGACCTCCATATCGGCTAGGAGGGAAATTATGTATAATGTTGGTAGGGTGTCGATGCCTAAGTTCGCTTCGACTCCCTCTTTGTTATGTTACGGTTGTCCTTCCTCCTGGAATTACAACCACCCACAAGCTTAACCAAGGCTTACCTACCTCATCACTATTGGAGTTAGGGGGAAATTATGTATGTTGTGTACGGTCCTATATGAGGCCGCCACTCAAGTAAAGAAAATGTATGTATGTTGTGCTCGGGCTTATATCACCCCGGCACTCCCAAAGTGAAGTTTATGTACTCTAAGAAGAGTGAAATTAAGTTGTGTATGTTATAAGGTGAACTGGGTTGTTATGTTGAGTGTGTTAACCCTGTGTCTGTATTCTGTTAATGGATGTTTGCTTAAGCATGATATAGTGCGAGTTGTGCCTGTATGAAAAAATCAACCGCTGCTAAGACGACAAATAGTTGTGCGTGGCCCGGTGCATGCGGGCGGTAGCGGGATGCGGATTACCATACCAGCAAAGGTGCTGACCCCCTTTGGGGGCTCCCATACTTTTCAGGTACAAGGAACTGGAAGCCGTTTACGAGTAGGACGGGGTAGTGTGGTGTATGTGGTAGTCATGAGAATTGTGGATGTATTATAGGTGAGACCGAAAATGTATCGGCGTTAGTTGGTATACTCGGTACAGCTGCAATGTAAGTGTATAATGACTGTTGGACATGGAACGGGATTTATGTGTAGTTGCTCGGGAGTTTAGTCCATCAGACCGGTACAATGTATGTATGTTAGCCTGTTAGCCACGTGGTGGCTAACGGCGTGTAACACCAAAGAGTTAAGTGATGTTGTGAGTTATGAATTCCGCTGCGATATGTTGTTAAGTGTGTTGTTAGTAGTTGGGGTGTTACACCCATAGGATCTTTTTCAAAGATCTATCATGCTAGCAATGACATTTTTGCTTTTATCCACATAGATATATGTGGTCCCTTTAATACATTAACACATGATAATTAAAAATATTTTTAACTATAGTTGATGATAAGTCTAGAGCCTAAGCGTAAAACTTCTTCAATCTAAATCTAAAGCCTTTCAATTTATCAAATACTTCATTACTCTAATAGAGAGACAGTTTAGAAAAGAATCAAAAAAATCAGATCCGACAATGCTTTTGAATTAGGTACATCCAAGATGGGGTTAAAGCATACTTAGTAGTCTAGGAATTGTACATCAAACCCCTGTCCTTATTCTCCCCAACAAAAACGAAAGTGTAGAAAGGAAAACTCAGTTATCTGATGGAAACATCTCGTGCCATATTGTTTACGTCACATTGCCAATAGAATTTTGAGGAGAATCCATACTCTACAACCACTAATTAATAGACTCCCTAGTACATATCTGCAAGGTAAACCCCCCTTTGAGTGCCTATATAACACACAACCTGAATACAATCAATCAAAGTATTCGGGTTTGTGTGCTATGTGGAATCTTGGGAACACTAGTGGAAAGTTTTATCCTAAATTCTCACCATGTACATATTATCTGAGAACCACAAGGGATACAAGCTTCTTAGATTGTCAGACCATAAAATCATAGTCTCAAGAGACGTCTCCTTTCATGAATCTGTTTTCCTTTTTCAGAAAAACCAGGAACAAAATTATATACATTGTGAACTTGCACTTCCAACCATAATCCTTCTGATCAAACAGAAGTATATGATTACATTCCTAACTTCATAGACCACCACAATAACCAAACACCCTATCTATCTCCATGATAAAATTGATTTTGTTCTACAGAAACCATACCAACCACTTCTGATGTCATCCCTGACCATAATGAAACCCTTGATCTTTCTCCTGAAACTATATCAAATCAAAAAGATTTAAGGAGAGATCCACCAGAGTGAGACAAACTTCCTACCCACTTGAAGATTACCATGTCCACACCCATGCTAATTTGAAAAAAGATATCTTCACTGAAATCATTTCTGTTGGTAAAATGAACAGAAACAAGGATGAAAAACTCTACTCAAACAGTACTGATCATTTTTCCCTCACAGATGAGATACCTTCTATGACATTCTCTTTCTCTTCTATCTCCAACAGAGACAACATAAATAAAAAATATCAAATATATGAACCAAAAACTTATGAAGAAGCCTGTCATAATGAGCATGGAGATGCTATGCACAAAGAATAACAACCCTTATAAAAATCAACGACTTGAGAATTATCAAATTCCTAAGAATAAAAAACCAATCGCCGGTAAATGGATCTATAAAACCAAATTGAGGGCAAAAATTCAGTAGAGAGGCATAAAGCTAGACTTACAGCGAAAGGGTTTACCCAAAGATATGGGCTTGACTACATAGAAAAACATTCTCACCTGTTTTCAGAATGACAACAATAAGAACTCTGATTGCAACTTCAGTCAAGAAATGAGGCACTTGCGTCAACTGGATGTAAACAACGCCTTCATTCATGGAGACCTGAATGAAGAAATTTACATGCAGTTACCCAAAGGCCTCAAAGCAGAAAATAAAAATCTTGTTTGTAGACTTAGGAAATCATTGTATGGGCTTAAGCAAGCCTCAAGACAATGGTTTTCTAAGCTTACTAATTTTCTGAAACACACTGGATACCAACAATCAGAAAATTATCACCCCTTGCTCTATAAAATTCACAATAACAGAAGCACTTTCCTAGCAGTTTATGTTGATGATGTCTTGTTAACAGGCAATGATTTATAAGAAATAAACTTGGTTAAGAATCAGTTGGATAAAGAATTCTGTACAAAGGATTTGAGAAACCTAAATTTCTTCTTAGGATTGGAGTTTCTTCACCATGAAAAAGGTTTGATCATTTCACAAAAAAAATTGTCTTAAACTGTTGCATGAATATAATGTGATAGATAAGAAACATACAGTAGCTCCACTTCAGTTGGGTCTAAAACTTAAACCGGATGAAGGAAAAGCTTTGGACAACCCAACTGAATACATGAGCTTAGTAGGAAAAATTAATTTTCTAACTCATATAAGACCAGACCTCTCCTTTACTGCACAGTTACTTAGCCAATTTTTACAGCAACCAACAGATAAACACATGTCTGCTGGCTTTCATACCCTTAAATAAGGAACCATTGACTACGGTATACTTCTCAATAATAGCTCTGAATTTGCTCTAACCGCCTATTACGATAGTGACTAGGCTAGTTGCCCAATCTCTAGAAGATCCATATCTGGTTATTATATATTTCTTGGTGGTTCCCCCATTTCTTGGAAATCCAAGAAGCAGGGTAGTGTATCTCTATCATCCGCGGAAGCAGAATACAAAGCAATGAAAGTTGTTACAGCTGAGCTTACTTGGTTGAGTGGATTACTCAATCAATTAGGAGTCAACAACACTTATATACCATAAAAGTATGACAACAGATCTACAATTTACATTGAAAAGAATCCTGTTGATCATCAGAGAACCAAACATATAGAAGTTGATATACACTTCATGAGGCAAATGATTCAAAGCGGTTTGATATTAGTAAGTCATATACCTACGCAACATCAGGTTGCTGATTTCTTGATGAAGACTCTACCAGGGAAAAGCTACAGATCCATACTAAAAGACATCGGATTGTTTCTGATGCAAGATCAAACTCAGAATGATGAGTTTCATCTTGAGGGGAAGTGTTAAAACACAATGTTCTATTATTTGATACATTTTTATTCCTGTTGTCGTAGTTTGTATCTAGGTATATTTGTTATGTAATTTCTAGTATGTACTTGGGTTAATATATGTATTCTTTTTCCATTCAATCTAATTATCCGGTCTACATTAGATTACTATAAAAGCAGTCATAAATACCTGAACTCATAATAGATGACTGTTGTAACAATTCAGTAAAGAAAATATCTTTTCTATTCTCTATTTTCTCACAAAAAGTTAAATCTTCTATCCAGTCTGGAGGAAGTTAGGATTATATGCTAGAAGTACAAAATTTAACTTAAACTAACAGGGTGTGATACTTCTATGATTCAGTTACCATTTAATATGAACTTATATGAAAAAATATATGCCAAACATGTAATACTCATGTATTATATTGTTCATCAAGAACAAATGTAAAGATCATTATTCAACTAAATGGTCCCAATGCTATCAATAGATATTTCCATTCGGTGAAGTATAAATCTGCCAACAAATAAAGTGAAATTTGTTATAAAATTTCATCACGTAAAACTTATTAAATATGTGTCATGTTAATATATTTACATTTCAAATAGTAGTATACATTATAATAAAGTGATTTTTTTAGTCGATATGTTTTATGAGCCTAATTTTCTTAAAAAATACCATAGACATGTAGTATGTTTTCTATAATGAGTCTACAATTTTAATTTCTAAGACCTATCGTTTTGGGTCAAAATATATTTTTATTTATTACATACTCCCTCCGTTCAACAATAACTGTCATTTTAGAAACTTGCACACTTATTAAGAAAAGTAGGACAATGACGCATGTGCCCCTACTTTTTACTTTTCCATTTAGATAATAATTACTTTTATATTGAATAGTAGGGTAAAAGTGGAAAGAAGTGTGTCAAAAAGCTAGAATGACAGATATTTTTGAACAAGAATCACATCCTAAAACGACAGATATTAATGAACGGAGGGAGTACTATTTATAATTATTTAATATTTTTTGCTGTTTATCTAATTTGCGAAAGAATTATAAATTTTTTTACTTTCAACTAGTTACTTCTTCTGATACCTTTTCTCGAAAATACCTTATATATTTCCTTACCAATCCATTCAAAAAAAAATCTACTTTAAGGACTGGGTTTCAAAAAAAGGGAAAATTCACGAGATACCCCTGTTTTCTTCGTAATTCACAATATACCCCTGTGATTTTAGTAATTTAATTTTAAACATGCTTAAATGTTGTCCAAAATTGATGAAACTTTACATGGACGATGCTAAAGTGTTATATTTTGGTCCAATATCAATTTTGAAGCTTTTTAAGCTCAAATGTGACCTGTGGGACCCAATGAATATGTGACTGTTAATTGGGTCCCACAGGTCACATATGAGCTTAAAAACTTCAAATTTGATATTGGACCAAAATATAACACTTTAGCATCGTCCATGTAAAGTTTCATCAATTTGGACAACATTTAAGCATATTTAAAATTAAATTACGAAAATCACAGGGTATATGGGGTATCTCGTGAAATTTCCCAAAAAAAGTATCTTGAACGTTTTATATTTACTCAAACATATAAAAATTTAAGTTGTAAATATCATTTTATTTTCATCTATTGTCCCTTTTTATTATATTATTAGTTTCACAACCTTCGCCAAACGTATTTTAGGGGAACCAGTTACTTAATAACATAAAACTAATGACATAGGATTGATTATGAATAACTAAACTTTATTACAACGATTTCTAAAAAGGTAACCTCCTTTAACCCATCCTAAGACACCCTTCTTTTATATATGCATCAATCATGGGCCCTACCGGCTCCATGATCATGAGCTATGTTTTTGAATCCCCTGGCCCAAGTCTTTGTCCTCCGTCCCACATACGCACCTGCCTCCTCCATTCCTCGTCTAGCCCAATCAATCTGTGGGCCAAGACTCCAACTTCCCTGACGTCCATTATCCCAGTATCTATTAAACATCCACCAGATCGACGCGATGGCCGTCAGCCCAAATGCACCAGCGGCTAGAAAGCCCAAAATGGCCAGCCCAATCACGAACGCTGCCGGAACAATGACAGCTGAAGATGACAAGCAAAGGGGTAGCTATAGCAAGACCTACGACCGTGACGGCGAAAGTAATCCCAGCGAGAGCCATCAAACCGCCGCCTAAAGGAAGGAGAAGCGCCGTCGAAACGGCCTGATGCGCTGTTGGGCCCTTAATATTAAGATCCCATGAGTCCCTGGTGTTGCGCGTCTTGCGGCCGTCGGTGTTGGTCAGTCTGCCGGTAATAGTGATGTTCCGCCATTGGAGAATTAGTTGAAAGTTAGCTCAGAAAAGGGTGGAGAGTAGAAATGAGAGTGAGCGTGATCGTGGTTGCTAGCGAAGTGATGTGGGTTTTTAAATTTTAATGGAGTTTGACACGTGGAAAGGAGGTACACGTGCAGCAATTTTGGAAACCAAATTGCTGACCGGCGTTTGCATTCAGGTCGACAAGAGAGACCGGAACGGTGCTTCGAGAACGTCCCCTGTCTGATATACTTTATTCATACACCGAGTTCGGTGACAAATATCTTCCATATAGGAAGTTTTTCGTATCTCTGTAACTAGCACAAAAATGTTTTTCATCAGTGCTAAACTAATAAACTGAAGGTCATTTAGTTTTCCGGCGAGGTTAGATTTTGTAAATTTATTTTATTTTAATTATTCAGTTTAAATAACATCATACATTTTTTGAAATAAAACAGTTTTGTACAGACTATATTAATATTGAGTTATTCATTTTATTTTTAAAGTATGATAATTTTTGTATAAATAATATTAATTTTAAAAGCTTCTTATTCTCTAAAATGCGGAATTAGAATGATATATTTTAAGAAAAAAGAGCGACCACAAACACTTTTCATATCGATTTCCTCACTATCATAAACCTGGATAAGATTCTTTTTTTTTTCTTATTATTAGAATGTGAACTGCTATACTGCCGGGCATTTTATTTGTAGTGACCCTATTTTGTAGATTGACATATACATTTAGCATGTTGTATCTATCTTATTCTTACCCCCCTCATTTTTACTTTGAGCTATTGTTTCCCTGAAATCTTTATGTCAAATTCATTGACCAATAATTCATCCAAAAAACCCACCTAATATTTGTAGATGAAATGTTAATCCGGGAAGTCAGCCAAATTGACACGGAAAGTTAGCTAGATAGAAAAAGAAAGCAAAATATTGGTATATAAAGTTAGTCAAATATGGAACGTTTATATTTCATAGAAAAATAATTAATTACAAAATAGCAATTCATATAAATACAATTTTTAAACAGATCTAGACGAACGTACTAAACAAACCAAATGAACATCATGTAAATTTATCAATATCTGCATTCATAGCATGTAGAAAGATAATCTACTTTTTTATCCATTAGGGTAGGAGAAGATATCCAATAGTACAATAGGTAGGAAAGACCCTGAAGTAAACCAAGGTAAGAAAGTATCTTTCGGCGATATGATTATCTTAATTTTAAGTAAGAAGTGTATAGCTAATGACATAGAACCGAGATCTAGAAAATAAAAGACAAATGATAAGACAACATACAAGAAACGACCAATAAGAAATGAAACAGAAAAGGGACCAGAAATAAAACAAGAAAGAAAATTTGGAAGACATATTTTTTACAAGAGATAGAGTGAAGCGCATGGAAGGAGTGTCCATTCCGATTTTTTTTTTATTAAACTGATACTTCTCATTCATGTCCATCAAAAACTTTCATCCAACTCCATCTTACAAGACCTAATAATCTTAAGAGGGATGTCATCACCCATCCAAACTTTAAAAAACTTAAGAGTTATTATACATATTAGAGATTAGCATAACTGGGAAATTGAAACCAGAGTTTACATCACAAAAAGCCACTTTGTTATTGCCTTTGATTAGAGAATCTAATTGCTCCCACTGAGGCGAAGGGGGGAAACTGGTGATTATCTCTAATGTGTTCATAGAACTTAAAGATCTCTTCTTGACAGGTATCAACTTCTACTCTGCCATACTTCTTTTCTTGAGCCCATTTGAGTCCAAACACCAGCCCTTGGATTTCAGCTCCTAGCGCTGAGCAAGCAGCTGTCATAACTTTGCTAAACGCCATCAGCATGTTACCTTCAGAATCTCGAATAGAACCTGCCAAAACCAAGACTTTACCTTTAATCTTTTTACAACCACAATTAATCTTAATTCCACCCTGATTAGGAGGAATCCAAGAGTAATTTGTTTGCAAATCAGATGACACATTGGCATTAGTAATCTTATATGCTCTAGCAAAAGCAAAATTTGATTTGAGAAGAGCCTGCAAGGACATATCATTGTTATGTCTAACCATGTTCTTTGCATCATAGATACTCTACATTTTATTCAGAACTTTTTCTAGTTTTTTTGTGGACCATCCCTCAGCTTGGAAAAAAATCCAGTTCTGAATGTTATCATCTTCAGCTCGATCGAATATGTCTAAATCAATAATCCCATCCCATTGATTTCTAACCATAACGCAATCAAAAATGTTATGAAAAGTAGTGTTTGCTTTGGCACAGAGATTGCATAAAGGAGAGGTCCCTGTTCTCCTAGCTATGTTAGCACCACTAGGAACTACTTTTTCCAAGAACTTCTAGAAAAATAGTTTCACCCTTGGACTACACTGAAGCTTCGAAATCTTAGAATTTAAGCCTGTAGAGCTTTAGCTAGAAGAAGGAAGATTAGAGTTAACAGAGTGTTGATCAATGTGGTAGGCTGACTTAACCGAGAAATCTCCATCCTTACTGTGATGCCACTGCCAAGAGTCTTTCTCCTCAAGAAGAACTATAATTTTTTTGATCTCATCTGAATCAATATCCCAAGTACTGAGATTAAGCAAGTGAGCATTCCAGTCATTCTTCTCATCATTAAGGAACTGATAAACTGTTTTCCTATCTTCACCTAAGGGCATAGGAGTGAGCGGTTTAAAGGAGAAGTTTCTAGGAATCCAGGGATCTTTCCAAAACAAAGTATCCTTACCATCTCCTACTCTTTTTCTAACACCCTTTTTCAGAGTCTCCAGCGAGACTACAATAGTAGTCCAGCTTGGGCTATCGTGCTTTCCTTTCAAAACTTGAAGTAGATCCATGTCTGGGTAGTAGATACTTTTGAAGATTCTATCAACCAAAGAATTTGGGTCTTTTAGGAAGTTCCAGGCATGTTTCGCTAACAGAGCTCTATTGAAAGAAGCTGTTGATCTGAAACCCACTCCCCCTAGCTCTTCCTGATTACATAATGTTTCCCATTTAATCCAGTGAATGCTTTTTTTGTCTAGATTCCCACCCCACCAGTAAGAAGCTAAGATATAATTGATTTTGTCTATAATTGATTTTGTCTAGATCTTCCTGAAGCACATTAGATATCATGATCTTTCTTCCTGCTTGAGACATAAATTTTCCCCAACTCGAAACTTTATTCCTGATAGCTTGAATGATGTAGTTGAAGAACTGGTTTTTGTTTCTACCCATAGCCAAAGGAAGCCCAAGGTATTTCTTAAAGGACTTAACTTCTTCATAGCCAAAAACATTGCAAACTTGCTTCTTGATTAGAGGATTGAGTTTTTTACTAAACATTATCTCTGATTTATTATTATTGATTTTGTGACCTGAGGAAGCTAGAAAAGAGTCAATTAAATCTTTAAGGACCCTAGCATTACTCTCAGTACTAACTCTACAAAATAAAACATCATCAGCAAAGGCTAGGTGACTGATCGAAGGACTTGAAGTTGAGATCTTCAGACCCTGGAAGAGGTTGTTTTCGTCTACTAAATTCAAAGCTGTAGAGAGAGCCTCTTGGGCCAGAATGAACAGATAAGAGGAAAGAGGATCCCCTTGTCTGGTCCCTCTAGAAGGAGAAAAGTATTCCCCAGGCGATCCATTAATCATAACTGAACACCTCGTGGAAGAGAAGCAGTTAACAACTGGAAGGAGCCAGTTCTCTGGGAATCCCATTGACTGAAGGATATCTTTTAAGAACTTCCACTCAATTCTGTCATAGGCTTTGCTTAAATCCACTTTCAAAGCAAAGTGCCTCTTTTTTTGCCTGACTCCTCGTTAACTTATGCATAATCTCCCCAGAGATCAGAATATTATCAGTGATATTTCTTTTTTTAACAAAGCCAGACTGATTGGCAGGAAGAATGCCTTTAATCCTATTAGCAAGAACCTTAGAAACTATTTTATAGAAAATTACATAAAGAATAGGTCTAAAGTCACTTATGTTCACTGCTCCTTTAACTTTAGGAATTAAGGCAATGTAGAACTTATTAAAAGACTCAGGGATGGGGTTACCTTGCAAAATTGATAGGACTGAATCAGTGACTTTTTGACCCACCACACTCCAGAGATTCTTGTAAAAATTACCATTAAACCCACCAGGCCCTGGAGACTTATCTCCTCCCAGGTCTTTCATAGCAGCAATGACTTCCAAAGAAGAATAAGGATCTGAGAGTTATTGAATATGGTCGTGCTTCAATCTACCTCTAACTGCTTCAATGAATCTGTTATCAGTAGTGGTGTTAGAAGTTTGGAACAGCTGCCTGAAATAGGATCTAGAGATATCTTCAATACCCTTCCAGTCATACACCATTGAATCTGAGGTATTTTTTATCCCTAGGATCAGATTTTCTCTTCTTCTTGCTGATGCTCTTGCGTGGAAGAATCCAGTGTTCTTGTGTCTCTCCTTTAACCATTTGAATTTGGACCACTATTTCCACCACAATTCAAGTTTGTAGGACAGTAGCTCAATCTCCAGCATGACTCTCTTTCTGTTGGCAGCAGACCAGACCGTGGGTTTGGCATCAGTCAGCTCTCTTAGCTCATCTTTCTTTTTCTTGATCTTCCACTTAGTTTTACCTAAAGACCACCCCTTCCATTTGAGCAGCGCTTTTTCACATTCTCTCAGGGATAGGTTCAAGGAGGAACCTGGTTTGTTCCAACTATCAGAGACTATAGAGACACAATCTCTATCCTTCAACCACGAGTTCTCAAACCTAAATATATACTTAGGTTTATTTTGGAATCCAAAAAACCTAATCAAAAGCGGGCAGTGATCTGAATGTTCTCTTTGGAGATGCTCCACTGTTAAGAGCGGAAATCTCAAAACTGCTTCTTCACACAAAAGAACCATGTCAAACCAGCTTACTAAGTTATAATCATCTAATTGACCATTAGTGAAGGTACCCATCGTCCCAAAGAAACCTGCATCCCTCAAGTTGCAATCAGACACAACTTCTCTGAATAACTTCATCTGACTATCTCTTCTAATTCTCCTTCCAACTTTCTCTGAATTCCACATGATCTGATTATAATCCCCAGCCACCACCCAAGGTATCTGTACCTGATGTCTCGAAGCTCTTAGCAGCTTCCAAGAAAGATACTTCATTTGCCAGTCGGCCCAACTGTAAAATCCTATAAAGAGGATATGATCACTTCCAGGGAAAGTAACTTCTGCTGCTATGGTGCCTAGACCAGTTAACAATAAAAACATCAAAATGAGAGTTCCAAAATAAAGCTAAACCACCACTCCTACCTACACTAGCAACTGAGCACATCTCGTAACCTATAAACTTCTTTTTAATAACTTCCATTTCTTCACTGGACCTATGAGTCTCCATTAGAAATACCAACTCAGGTGATCTAGATCTGATTAGATCTTTAACCCAAGTTACTGCCTGAGGGTGGCCCAACCCTCGGCAGTTAAAGCTTATGCAAGTCATTTCTGGTGGCAGTCTTGCATCTGTGCAAGATCTGCCTGAGACTGAGTAGTGGCTTCTTCTTGAGAGTCCTTAATCTCCCCTTTTATGGAAGAAGGCTTGATTACCAAAGACTTAAGATTTGCACCCCTCCTCTTCTTAATCCTTTTTGAGTTTTTTATCTTTTACAGAACTTCATGGTTGAAAAAAGGCCCTTTTCCTTCTCTCTGATCAAACAAAGAATTAATCTTCTAACTTTTTTGCTGTGACATCTTATTGACTGGCCTAGCTTTCTCAATCTCTTCTGCTTCTTCCATAATCTTATAGATAGTCATATCCATCTCAGCCGCCACTTTCTGGTGACTGATATTCTTTTCCTTCTTGACACAAAAGGATTCCATTGCTTCTGCCCAATCAAAAGCTTGATAGAAGTTTCTTTTCAGATCTGTTACAGGTATAGGAATAACCTTGTCGAATACAGGAGGAACTATAGGCCCTTGAAGAATCTCTTCTTGACTACTAACTTGATCTAAACACTGAATGGCCAGGTCTAATTTAGGCTCAGCTACCTTTGAATTCTGCATCAAAATATCATGAAAGGAAGTTTCTTTTAGGCTGATTTCTCTACTGCATTCTGACATAAGCAGACTCTTGAAACCAGACCTATCCTCTTCTGCTTCTTTTCCTTTCTTGCTACAGTCATCTTGATCCTTAGCACCACCAGACTTCATCTTATCTTCTTCCGCCTTAGAGCACTCCCGCTTATTTACTACAGACTGAACCAGACTGTCTCCTTCTGTCTGGTTATCAGACCCATCTCTGATAGAGAGAATAGCAGATTTTTATATCCCAGATTCTCCCTTGCCTTGAGATTTTGTTTCATCAGGAACTCCTCAGAAAGAGCTGCTATAGAGCCAGCAAATTCTGACCTTAGCCAAGGCCTAACCTATATATCTCCTCTTCATTCTTTTTTTTCCCTCTACATTCGATTAGCATATGATCTAACCTTCCACAATTAAAGCAAAAATGAGGAAGGTTGTCATATTAAATTCTACAGCACCTGTCCTTTCTCCCATCATTCACTATCAACATTCTGCACAGAGGATCCAAGATATCTATCTCCACTCTAACTTTCAGGACCTTCAAAGTTAGAGGGTTAAACCTTTCCGCACAACTAACAAAGACACCGATTCTGTTTCCCAGCGTGGTAGCAGATGCTTTATTAAAGAACATCATAGGTAAGTTGTGAATACCAGCCCATATCTTAATCCTTCTAGGGTCATGCTCATCTATGTGAATCTGAAATACCCCGTAATTAAAAATAGTGATTAATTAGACTAATAAGTAATTTAGAGGCTTAATTAAGTATAAATAATCATGAGGGAACAAATCCCGAAGAAAACGGATCCTTAAAATGGATTAAAAGCATTAACGAACCTTAAAGCACGTTTTTCGAGGTAACCGGGAAAACGTGTCTTTAAGCGGGTCAAATAGACTCGTAACAGTTTTGGTCAACTAAATAACCATTAATAAATATTAGTGAAGCTTTAGGACCAATAAAATCAATAAAACGAGAGATTAGTAAAAACAGTCAAAAACGGGAAGTTGTGGGTAGAAGTAAACATAACTCAAACTAGTGTGTCCAATATTGCAAATAAATTTCAAAACCCACAAGTGGGTCTGTGTGCTAGCCGATTTTAAGGCCCCCCTCACACTCCTCACATTCTTCTCTTATTAACTAAAGACAAAAACAATTAAAAACACAAAAGTAAACCCCACTCTCACATACTCTTCTCCTACCCCATTCTCTCCTCTCTCTCACGTGAATACCCTCACCCAGCACCTCTCTTTTCTTCCTCCTCCTTCCTCATCGGTCATCCATGGAGAAATAAGGAAACCTCACAAAACTACCACTTCTCTCCTTGTGTTAACCCATTAAACTTGCTCCAAAAATTATAAAAACTACACCATTGTCTTCCTCTCCTCAAGAGCAACATTTTCCTCTTTTCAAAATCCGGAAAAGAGCACTTTCGATTTTATGGGTATATCCCATTTGGAGTTTCAACACCACCATTAGAAGGCCCTCCTTCTCCTTGTTCTATTAAGGTAAAAACATCTTCAAAAACTCCATCTTTTTCTAGCCTCAAAGGCAAAACGAAATTCATGAACTAAACCCTTGTTCTTCCTCTTGTTCTAGCCGGTTTTGGCTTGTTGGTGGAGTTGGAAATATTGTTCTTGAGCCACTCCAAGCTCCATTTGCACCCTTGAAAGGTAATATAAATTCTAAACCCTAGAATGTGCATTAGAACTCAAATAATGCTTAAGGTTAGTTTTAGCATTGAATGTGTGTATGTATGGGTGATAATATTAGATTGGTTGAGAGACTAAAACCGGTAGAGAGAGAAGGAAGGAAGAAAGAAGAAGAGAAAGAAAATCTAGAAGGAAAACAAGGTAAGAATGCTCATTGTGTAGCCTTGTATGTATTTGTATATGTAACAGATTTTAGAAATGAAAATGTGTATCGTAAAATGGTATTTTGTAGTAGAGTAATGTATAGGAGGATATAAGTATTTTGAAGCTTTAAAAGATATGTTAAAACTTGTTAAAACAGATTGGGAAAGATGTGTTTGAGTGCAGGAATTTTTATGAGTGTGTTAGTATTGGTATTGTATATGGGAGCTAGCATATTGTTGTTGTGTATAAACAGGTGAGATGTTGATAATAATGTGAGCAAAACAATGTGGTGAGTGTATAAAAATACAAGGGAGACTATGGCAAAATTTATCTAGGATTAGAACACTTAGTGAAATAGAAACCGGGTGAGAGATGTAAGTTGTAACAGATTTTGAGATAGATAGATAGAGGGAAGATGGGGAGAGATAGTTAATGTAGTTGTAATGTATTAGAGGTTTTAGAAATGACATTAGAAGAGGGAGTTGTAGATGGAGAGTGTTAGTGTTAAAATCTATAGCATAATGCAACTAGAGAAGAAGCTAGGTGAGTGTGTGAGAAACTTGGAAAATTATGTGAGTGAATTAGTATAGAATTGTGTAAAGAGTTAAGGAGTGAACTAGGGTGTATTAAGGGGTTTAATTGGTGTTAAAACATGTGGGATTAAGTGTAGGAACAATGGGGAAGTAATGGGTAAAAGAGAGGACTGAAAACAGAAATTAAAATGCAAATACTGGGTCGGACCGAACTTGCGACCGGACTTGCAAGTTCGGTCGAGCCCAGATTTACAAAGACGGGAAAGCTTCTGGAATCGACCGGACTTGCGACGGACTTGCAAGTTCGGTCGGAGCAGAAAATTTTCCCGTCAGAAAGCTACTGGAATCGACCGGACTTGCGACCGGACTTGCAAGTTCGGTCGGACCAGAAAATTTTCCCCGATGTAACCTACTGGAATCGACCGGACTTGCGACCGGACATGCAAGTTCGGTCGAGCCAGAAAAATTCACCGATGAAACCTTCTGGAATGGACCGAACTTGCGACCGGACTTGCAAGTTCGGTCGGCCAGAAGAGTTTCGGTAATCTGAGCTACTGGAATGGACCGGACTTGCAAGGTCGGTCGCAAGTCCAGTCCGGTCAAAAAAAAATATATATTATTTAAAATTAAATAATATATATATATATATATATATATGTATATACCTACATATATATATATGTACATGTATGAAAGCATGCCAAAGTTAAGTAAGAAAGTGAACTTAAGTAATGAAAAATAAGTAAGTAAAAGTGTAAGTGTGAGAAGTATAAGGACATAGTAAGTAGGAGTTAAGTTGATGATAGGTAAATTAATCATTCAATTGTATGTATATAATAGGACTTGATTTGTGACACCGGAGGATGATAAGTGTCCAAATGAGCATGTTTTATAGGTGTATTTCATGTATATTATTAGCACTTTTCTTGCTCATTTCTCCACTTCGGTTAGTTTTCCTCTAGTTTATGTTTTATTGTTTATCTCACAAAATTATTGGTTTAACATGAGGAAAACCAAGCTGGGAGTGAAGTAGACGAAGAGACGAACGCATAGACGCAAACGGCTCAGAAAACGGGGTCCAAACGAAGAATCTAGAGCCGGTCAAAGTTTGAAGGAAAATAGGTCACAACCGCCTAGGCAACCGCCTAGATGCAGGCGGACTCCACACATTGCAACCGCCTACTCCAAGGCGGACTCCACCATTGCAACCGCCTACTCCAAGGCGGACTCCAGGCGGACGACTCACAAGAGAACCGCCTAGCTATGGGCGGAAGTGAAGGCGGACACACATAAAGAACCGCCTCTATTGGGGGCGGAAGTGAAGGCGGACACACATAAAGAACCGCCTCTATTGGGGCGGAAGCCTAGGCGGACAAGGCTCAAGACCGCCTGGCTTTGGGCGGTTGCTTAGCGGACGTGACTAAAATCAGTCACGAAACAGTTTCTTGTTCGCGCCGACTCTGCAACTGCTCCGCCTACCTTAATTTGCTCACGCGTTTCGGCCTGTCCCCTGCAATTAATGAAGCAATCAGTGAAGCAATCAACTGCAATCAATTCCTCCGCTCCAGACTACTCTTGCCTTCCTCTATAAATATTCAGTTTCTGCAACCTTGTACGAGTGCACGGAGAAAACTAGAAAATCACTCACGCTCATCTCATCTCATTTCTTCTAGTAAAACACTCCCGTACATCTCAACACTCCATTCAGGTTCCACCCCAAACTCAACACTCAAAATCTCTCATTCCATTTACAAAAATCCTACGTACTCGCTCCACTCTTCTTCCTCTTCATTTTCTCCATTCATCATCCACGCATCTCGTATTGTTATTACGTCCAACTCTGTCTGACTTATTACCAGTTAATATGTCAGGCTAAGGAGGATTTGCTCCGGGCAAGGGTTTTAATTATGGTTTGTTTAATTATGTAATCAATATTTCTACCGGTTAAAATAAATACAGTTTGTTACGCTTAAAGGTTTTCTCTCACCATTTTAATAAATTACATGAATTTATTAAAATGCTTTCCTAAGTCTATTTTGATCAGACCAGGTGATAAATAGACAGGTTAATTAAGCCATAAATCTGGAAAAAGCTTATTATGATTTAATAGGTTCAGATGCAATTATAATTCCTCGAATTTAACGTCCGTTTACATAGTATTGCTCGAACCTTGATTAGACCGAGCATTTTCTGGTAAACGAGTTCTTAAGGGTCTATGACTTAGTCCTTAGGATAATAACAGGAATTTTGCCAAACTAATAAATTAAACCGGTAAAGATAGCATAATTAATCAGATTATATAAAACCTAAACCCGGAGTTCCATTTAATTCATCTGCACTCAGTTTTCTAATCTGCTTAATATTTTCTCTAAAACAAGTCAATTAACTTCCCCCCTTTTGTGACAAGCTTAGGAACTATTTTATCTCGCTATAAGTCCCACGGTTTGACCCCGGCCGCTTCTGTCTTCTATACTACTGCGACCGGGTTTTTATTGCAGCCCGACGGATATTTTGAGTATTAATTTCTTTCTTTTATCAATTTCACCAGTACTAATCACTCTCGATAAATCCATTCTGCAGAGGACGTTTGGAAACACGTGCAACGGTGAACGGTATGGATTCCTCATGCCCCGTATGCTATCTTGGTTACTCTGATTTGTGTGTTGTGTGCTAATTGATCACCAAATAAGATAAATGCACGAATCGGAGTTATCATGTTTACTTGTGAATATGTAGTGTTGTATGATTATATATTGTCTTCAAATTTAGTTTGTATAATTCATGAAATGTTTGGATGAATATGAATGTGTGTATGTATGATGAATTGTACTGTGACCGATTGTGATGTGTTTGGACTTCTAACTTATTCCTAACAAGCTAACCATCCTAACTTAAATTGGTAATTAAATTGGAATGAGTAGAAGTCCGATATAGCTTCGGCCACGCGTGAGGATGCGGAGTCACGAGAGGTTGGCTCCAATTCCTGACTCTTAAACTAGTCCGCGGCCCAAATCCCTTAAGTGGGTAGCATCCCGGATTGGTGAGTCAAGTAAATCCCGGAGGTGGGACGGCGTAGTCCCCAGGGCCGGAGGTCCCGACGACTTAACTTGAGTATAAGTAAGTAAGTAAGAATGAGTAAGTAAAGTAAATGAAAGTAAGTAATTGTAAGTAAGAAAAAGTAAGTAATGAGTAAAAGAGTAAAGCATTCCGATTAACCCGGATGCATAATTTGGCTAACCTTGGGAAGGTAAGTGAGATGTATGCTATGGTATTGTTGCCTTGATTGTGTAATGAAATGTATAGCATGTATGTTGAATGCAAAGCATGTATGTATGAAAAAATGAACTGCATGTTAGTGGACGTCAAATAGTCGGCGTGCCCTAGCTAGCACGCGGTATATGCGGAGTCTATATGCAGCGTTTGCTGAGCCCCTTGGGGCATCATTTTTACTACACGCAGGTACCCATGAAGGATGAAGACTAGGGAGTTGAAGTTTAATTTTCCGTCTTTCTTTTGGTTTGTAAACAATGAATTTATGAGGGGTGTACTAAGTAGTACATGGCTACGGTTTTGAATAGCGGTGTACCATGGGTACACCTTTTTGGATTTTGGATAGAATGGGAATTGGTATAGATGAGCAGTTGGTAACTCATTCTTTTGGAACTTAGATCTGATGTAACTGAATATACTTTAATACTCGGTGATCCATTGATGTAAGTATTCGGTATATGGTATTTTGGTAAGTAATTTAGTAGCTCGGTACGTTATGTTCATCAGACCGTGACTGTAAGTAAGGTAAGCCTAGCTAGCCGTATGGGCGGTTAGCGGCGTTGTACCACCCGCCGTAGTAAGTATGCAATATTTCCGCTGCAAACTCGTAAGATTAATAGGACGATTAGACGGTAAGCATAGGATTAGCGGTTGGGGTGTTACAAAAAGTGGTATCAGAGCGTAGTTACGCTCTGATGTCCTTAGTACCGAGCATAGGGGATTACCGAGTTAGGATTTCAACCGTCTTAAGATGGATACTTAGAAACCTAACTAGGAACTACCGTTGTTAACAACGGATACCCTTAACGTTCTTATGAACGATACCTTGCTTAAATTTCAAGACCCTTAGGTCATATCTTGCAAAGCCTAATGTGAATGTTAAATATCCAGATGTCAGGAAGAGGTCCAGGCCGCCCTAGAGGAGGGGGCAATGACGGACCGGGCACGCAGACGATAGCTGAGATCGTCGCTGCCACGGTAGCGCAGATGCTACCGCAAGTGATTCAAGCAATGCAACAGAATCAGCAGAACCAACAAACTCAAGCGGGGCCAATCCCTCCCCCGCCACCCAGAGAAGCGAACTGGGTAAAAGCTGTAGCGGAGCTCCGCCCTCCCTGCTTTAGGGGCGAGAGTGATCCGGCTAAGCTCGAGGCCTACATCTCCGAGATGGAGACGGCTTTCGAAACACTCGAAGCTCCTGCTGGAGTTCGAGTCAGAGTTGCAGCCTACTATCTGAAGGATGCAGCCATGGATTGGTGGAAGCTGGTCAAGCATGAGCACGTCAGCGACCCCACATTCGACTGGGATTCTTTCGCATCACTCCTCCGTTCCAAGTACTATCCGGAGCATGTAAAGACCAAGAAAAGGCTAGAGCTGGATGCCTTAAAGATGACAGACAAGATGTCTGTGGATGAGTACTACCGCACCTTCACTTCTATCCTCCGTCTCCTCCCTGATCTAGGATACACCGGCCAGGTGTTGGTCGATCGCTTCTATGGCGGTCTGAGCCATCGCCTTCGGTACGGTATGGGCTACACGAGATTTACCTCCCTTCAGGTAAATATCAGTTAACCCTTAGTATCAATTCAAACTCCTTGAATTCCTTAAATTCCTTGAATTCTTTGAATCTTTCTTTATTCCTCCTTAAATGAGAATCCCGGCTAATACCTGAGATTTCAGGAGTGTTATCACGCGGCTTCTCGCGTTGAGATCACTTGCCAGTTAAGGGATGAAGAGACCGCGCTGAAGCGCAAAGCTAACAACAAAAACACCAGCACTGAGGAGCAGAACCAGGGGAAGAGCTGGAAAAAGAAGAAAGGGAATTTCTTTCAGCAATCCCAAAAGAAATCCCAGGGTGAGAGCAGTGCCCATGCTGAGCAGGGCAAACCAGCTGAGCTTCTTCAGCTTGGTTATTCTGCACCGGTGGCAGCAAAGCCACTGAGATCACACCCACCTAAGGGTAAATTCCTAATCCAATTTGTATTCGTATAAGTATTATATCTAGTATATCCACGCACACATGTGCTAACCCTCTAACCTCTGGTTCTAGCTCCGGTGCCGCCAAAACCTTCTCCGATGGCCGCACCTATGTGTGCAGAAAATGCAACCAGGACCATCCTGGTAAAGACTGCTTTGGGAGAGACATCAAATGTTACAACTGTCAGAAGCTGGGACACACAGCTAATAGATGCCCAGAGAATGCTAAGCCAAAGGGAAACTTTCAGAACTACAAGCAGAGAGAGGGCAAGGAGGTGGCATCTGGCGATGCACCGGCCCAGCAGGCACCTCAGGGACAGGGATCCCGGGGCCCTCAGAGGGGCGCACCTCAGAGGCAGCATGTTCTTCATGTTATTGACCGTGATGGGTCCGGTTCGAAATCCGGCCCAGGTAATAATCTAAACCCTTAATCCTTGAAATAGCATGCCTAGTAGTAGAGTAACTGTATGAGTGAATGCATGAGTAAATAAAATGGAGTGTGTATTAAGCATGAAATGAAGTAGTTGAAACTAGTACTCACCGTAGATGAAATTTGTAACCATAGGAAGCTTTAGTATTGTTACCCGATACCGGTAAACTTGAATCAAGAAGAGATCGACATCACCAACCACGACTACACCAACAAACAGTGTCAGGTCATCCGACCAGGTATGATCTTATTAAAGGGATACCTGACACCCGAAGCGCAAATCTCAATCATTCGACGATGCAACGAGCTAGGAACGGGTCAAGGTGGATTTTACACCCGAATTCCCCGGTGGAGCGAAGATGAAGCTGAAGATGATGTGCTTGGGAAAGGACTGGAATCCTTATACCAAGACATACCAGGAGACACAAACACAAGACGGAGCGACGCCACCGACAATACCACCAGAGTTTCAGACACTCGTCACACAAGCAGTAGAACTTGCACAACAATGTGAACCTGAACCGATCCCCGCACTTGAAGCGGACCTCTGTATCGTCAACTTCTATGAAAAAGAAGGATGACTTGGGTTACACCAAGACAAGGACGAGACAGCGGAATCTCTCGAACAGGGAGTGCCCGTAGTGTCTTGGTCCATTGGTGATGACGCCGTATTCCTGTATAGCGAGCAGAAGCGTGTGGACCTCGCAGAGAAATTGGTATTGCGATCAGGAGATGTCCTAATCATGGGTGGAAACTCTAGGATGCTGTATCACGGGATCAACAAGATCAAGTTGAATACGGCACCGCCGGCAATAATCAATGCCACACACATGAAACCAGGACGCCTGAACCTTACCTTTAGATAGTATTAAATTCCTAGTATCATGTAATCTATTAGTAACGTGTATTAGAGACACGGTATGTATGATGGTTGGTTTATCAATAAAGAGCAGTGTTGATTTAATTCCACTTGTGTCCACCATCAATACTTATCCAATTGTGAATCCAATAGGTTGTGGACTCGGTACCGAAGGTAACCTGAGCATCCTCACCGAAGCACAAGCCGGCAAGAGCGGCACCATTCTAACGGGAACCTTCCCAGTAAATGGCATTGATGCCAATGTGTTATTCGACTCCGGCGCCTCTCACACTTTTGTATCGCCATCCTTTGTGAAGAGGTTGAAGCTAGATACGGATGAGCTACCGAACTTCATGGCTACTCTCCCATCGAAGGAGCGAGTAAAGTGCACCAAGTATTATCAATCAGCCACAATCCAAATCAAAGGTGAATCGTTTCTCATTTCCTTCATCGAATTCAATGGATTGGGATTCGACGTAATCATCGGAATGAATTGGTTGGAGCGGCACAAGGGTAGAATCCTCTGCGCCGAGCATCGTTTGCTGCTCAAGAGTCCTTCTGGGGTTACCATATCTTACCGCCAGAGACCGAGAGAGCCTTCGACCACACTTATATCTGCCATGGCTATGTACCGGGAGCTCAGAAAGGGCCAAGAAGTGTATATGTGTTATGTGCAAGACCTGGAGAGAGATCTAGAGTTTAGCGACGATGTACCCATAGTATCCGAATTCCCAGATGTATTCCCTAAGGAGCTACCCGGCATGCCACCACCGAGAGCAGTGGAATTTGAGATTGATCTATTGCCAGGTACCGGTCCCATTGCTAGGGCACCGTACCGTATGGCACCTGCAGAAATGACCGAATTAAAAGAGCAGTTAAGAGACCTTCTAGACAAAGGGTTCATACGCCCGAGCGTATCACCCTGGGGAGCACCGGTCCTCTTTGTGAAGAAGAAGGACGGTAGTCTCCGACTATGCATTGACTACCGCGAGCTGAATGCGGTCACAGTCAAAAATAAATACCCACTACCACGTATCGACGACCTATTCGACCAGTTGAAAGGAGCCTCAGTCTTCTCCAAGATCGACCTCCGTTCAGGGTATCATCAGATTGCAATCAAAGAACAGGACATCGAGAAAACGGCATTCCGTACCAGATATGGCCACTATGAATTCACAGTGATGCCATTCGGTTTGTCAAACGCACCGGCAAAATTCATGGACCTCATGAACCGCCTGTTCAGTGAGCAGTTGGACACTTCAGTGGTTGTCTTCATCGACGACATCCTTGTATATTCCAAATCACCAGAGGAACATGAAATCCATTTGAGGAAAGTGCTTGAGACACTGCGCGAGAACCAGCTATATGCGAAGTTCTCCAAATGCGAGTTTTGGCTTGATCAGGTATCATTCCTTGGACATGTCATCTCGAGCGCAGGTATCTCGGTTGACCCTTCTAAGGTAGAAGCTGTACGATCATGGCCTAGACCCAAGACTGTTACCGACATTAGGAGCTTTCTTGGTCTAGCCGGTTACTACCGGAGATTTGTAAGGGACTTCTTGAAAGTCGCTAAGCCCATGACTACATTGATGAAGAAAGATGCACCGTTTGTATGGACACACGAGTGCGAGCTATCATTTCAGAAACTGAAAGACTCATTGACCTCAGCGCCCGTCCTTACTCTTCCAGAGGGCACAGAGGGATTTGAGGTGTACTGTGATGCATCAGGCAAAGGAATGGGATGCGTACTCATGCAGCATGGCAAGGTGGTTGCTTATGCCTCTCGCCAGCTGAAAAAGCATGAGGAGAATTACCCGACTCACGACTTAGAGTTAGGAGCCATTGTCTTCGCCTTGAAGATATGGCGACACTATCTCTATGGGGTAAGCATCACCATCTACTCCGACCATAAGAGCTTACAGTATGTATTCACCTAGAAAGAATTGAACTTGAGACAGAGAAGATGGATGGAATTTCTTTCAGACTATGACATCAATCTGCAGTATAAGGAAGGGAAGGCAAACATCGTAGCCGACGCCCTGAGCCGTCGAGCACACTCGCTCCATTCGCTACTCGCTTCTTCTAGCTTGGTTGACGAGGTGCGAGACGCTCAGTTGAGCGACCTTACCTAACCGGAATCAGACACAAGATCGAGAATGGTACATTTGAGAAGAAAAAGTATGATTTAAGCTACATGAAGATGGTTTGATTCGGTTGAATGGCAGGCTATGCGTCCCCCGAAGCAATGCTGAGCTAAGGGATCGCATCCTGCGAGAGTCACACTGTTCCACATTGTCAGTCCATCCGGGAGCCTCCAAGATGTACAAAGACATGAAGAGGTACTTCTGGTGGTCTGGAATGAAGTCAGATGTGACGGAATTTGTATTGAGATGCTTAACATGCCAGAAGGTAAAATTCGAACACCGTAGACCGGGCGGAATGGTACAATCTATGCCAGTTCCGGAGTGGAAATTTCATGATATCTCCATGGATTTTGTTGTAGGACTCCCACCTGCTAGGGGAGGACTCAACATGATCTGGGTTGTAGTAGATCGCCTTACCAAGGTTGCCAGATTCATACCGATGAAGGACACCTGGAAGGTAGTAAAGCTAGCTGAACTTTTCGATAAGGAGATTATCAGACACACGGAGTCCCAAAGACTATAGTATCTGACCGCGACACCAGATTTCTTTCGAGAGATATGGAGAGCTACAAGGGAAGCGTTGGGTACAGAATTGAAGTTGAGTACCGCCTTCCATCCTCAGACCGACGGTCAGACAGAAAGGACCATCCAGACACTAGAGGACATGCTTCGGCATGTGCCTTGGACTTTCAGGGGAGTTGGTTAGATAAGCTTCATCTTATCGAGTTCTCGTATAATAATAGTTATCACGCCTCGATTAAGATGTCGCCTTTCCAAGCTCTATACGGTAGACCTTGTCGTACACCCTTGTGTTGGGATGAGTCAAGTGAAGCGGTCATAATAGGACCGGAGTATCTTGAGCAAGTGCAAGCTGAAGTGCAACAAATCCGAGCTAACATGAAGGCAGCCCAAGATAGACAGAAATCCTATGCGGATGTGAGACGACGCGACCTTGAGTTCGCCGTGGGCGACCAGTGTTCTTGCAATTTTCACCTATGAAGGGTGTCTTCCGTTTTGGTCAGAAGGGCAAGCTAAGCCCAAAGTTTGTAGGGCCGTACACTATCACCGAAAGAGTTGGATCCGTAGCCTACAGGTTAGCACTACCTGAGGACTTGGGGCGTGTCCATGATGTATTTCATGTGTCACAACTCAAGAAGTATATTGCTGATCCTTCTCATGTGTTGGAGCCCGAGCACTTATCCATTGAGCCAAACATGAGATATGTCGAAACCCCGGTAAGAATCCTGGATAGGAAGACCAGAGACACTCGCCATAAGTCTATGCGAATGGTGAAGGTCCTATGGTCAAACCATGATGTCGAAGAAGCGACATGGGAGCTGGAAGATGCCATGAAGGCTAAGTACCCACAGCTATTCATAGACTAGAGAGTCTAGTATTTAAATACGGGTACGGGTCGTACCCCTTTTAAGGGGTGTAGAGCCCTTTTGCTTTTGCATTGCTTCGGGGTAAGCATTGCTTAGTTTGTAGGTATTGTAATAGATTTTTGTATGGCACATGTAGTGTAAGTGAATTGGTATGTGTATGTATGTGTAATGTATAGTGTATGAATGTATTTGTATGATGGATGATGTTTGTGTAATGTGTATCTTGAATGGTAATGTGGTATTGTGGAATGGTATGAATGGAAAGAATGGATTGTGTATGTGAATTGTGAATTGTGAACGATGCTTGAAGTGTGTATGTTTGCAATGTGGAATGAAGTGAACACCTCATAGGTGGTATTAAGACACATTAGTGCAATTGGTTTGCCTAATGAGTAGAATTACCTAAACCATTAACCTGAGCAACTTTGAGGGTAAAGTTTCTTAAGGGGGGTAGATTGAAATACCCCGTAATTAAAAATAGTGATTAATTAGGCTAATAAGTAATTTAGAGGCTTAATTAAGTATAAATAATCATGAGGGAACAAATCCCGAAGAAAACGGATCCTTAAATGGATTAAAAGCATTAACGAACCTTAAAGCACGTTTTTCGAGGTAACTGGGAAAATGTGTCTTTAAGCGGGTCAAATAGACTCGTAACAGTTTTGGTCAACTAAATAACCATTAATAAATATTAGTGAAGCTTTAGGACCAATAAAATCAATAAAACGAGAGATTAGTAAAAACTGTCAAAAACGGGAAGTTGTGGGGTAGAAGTAAAAAATAACTCAAACTAGTGTGTCCAATATTGCAAATAAATTTCAAAACCCACAAGTGGGTCTGTGTGCTAGCCGATTTTAAGGCCCCCTCACACTCCTCACATTCTTCTCTTATTAACTAAAGACAAAAACAATTAAAAACACAAAAGTAAACCCCACTCTCACATACTCTCTCTCCTACCCCATTCTCTCCTCTCTCTCACGTGAATACCCTCACCCAGCACCCTCTCTTTTCTTCCTCCTCCTTCCTCATCGGTCATCCATGGAGAAATAAGGAAACCTCACAAAACTACCACTTCTCTCCTTGTGTAACCCATTAAACTTGCTCCAAAAATTATAAAAACTACACCATTGTCTTCCTCTCCTCAAGAGCAACATTTTCCTCTTTTCAAAATCCGGAAAAGAGCACTTTCGATTTTATGGGTATATCCCATTTGGAGTTTCAACACCACCATTAGAAGGCTCTCCTTCTCCTTGTTCTATTAAGGTAAAAAACATCTTCAAAAACTCCATCTTTTCTAGCCTCAAAGGCAAAACGAAATTCATGAACTAAACCCTTGTTCTTCCTCTTGTTCTAGCCGGTTTTGGCTTGTTGGTGGAGTTGGAAATATTGTTCTTGAGCCACTCCAAGCTCCATTTGCACCCTTGAAAGGTAATATAAATTCTAAACCCTAGAATGTGCATTAGAACTCAAATAATGCTTAAGGTTAGTTTTAGCATTGAATGTGTGTATGTATGGGTGATAATATTAGATTGGTTGAGAGACTAAAACTGGTAGAGAGAGAGAAGGAAGGAAGAAGGAAGAAAGAAGAAGAGAAAGAAAATCTAGAAGGAAAACAAGGTAAGAATGCTCATTGTGTAGCCTTGTATGTATTTGTATATGTAACAGATTTTAGAAATGAAAATGTGTATCGTAAAATGGTATTTTGTAGTAGAGTAATGTATAGGAGGATATAAGTATTTTGAAGCTTTAAAAGATATGTTAAAACAGATTGGGAAAGATGTGTTTGAGTGCAGGAATTTTTATGAGTGTGTTAGTATTGGTATTGTATATGGGAGCTAGCATATTGTTGTTGTGTATAAACAGGTGAGATGTTGATAATAATGTGAGCAAAACAATGTGGTGAGTGTATAAAAATACAAGGGAGACTATGGCAAAATTTATCTAGGATTAGAACACTTAGTGAAATAGAAACCGGGTGAGAGATGTAAGTTGTAACAGATTTTGAGATAGATAGATAGAGGGAAGATGGGGAGAGATAGTTAATGTAGTTGTAATGTATTAGAAGTGTTAGAAATGACATTAGAAGAGGGAGTTGTAGATGGAGAGTGTTAGTGTTAAAATCTGTAGCATAATGCAACTAGAGAAGAAGCTAGGTGAGTGTTGTGAGAAACTTGGAAAATTATGTGAGTGAATTAGTATAGAATTGTGTAAAGAGTTAAGGAGTGAACTAGGGTGTATTAAGGGGTTTAATTGGTGTTAAAACATGTGGGATTAAGTGTAGGAACAATGGGGAAGTAATGGGTAAAAGAGAGGACTGAAAACAGAAATTAAAATGCAAATACTGGGTCGGACCGAACTTGCGACCGGACTTGCAAGTTCGGTCGAGCCCAGATTTACAAAGACGGGAAAGCTTCTGGAATCGACCGGACTTGCGACCGGACTTGCAAGTTCGGTCGGAGCAGAAAATTTTCCCGATGTAACTACTGGAATCGACCGGACTTGCGACCGGACTTGCAAGTTCGGTCGACCAAAAAAATCACCGATGTAACCTTCTGGAATCGACCGAACTTGTGACCGGACATGCAAGTTCGGTCGAGCCAGAAGAGTTTCGGTAATCTGAGCTACTGGAATGGACCGGACTTGCAAGGTCGGTCGCAAGTCCGGTCCGGTGGAAAAAATTATATAGATATATATCTATATATATATATATATATATATATATATATATATTATATATATGTATATACCTACATATATATATATGTACATGTATGAAAGCATGCCAAAGTTAAGTAAGAAAGTGAACTTAAGTAATGAAAAATAAGTAAGTAAAAGTGTAAGTGTGAGAAGTATAAGTACATAGTAAGTAGGAGTTAAGTTGATGATAGGTAAATTAATCATTCAATTGTATGTATATAATAGGACTTGATTGTGACACCGGAGGACGTTTGGAAACACGTGCAACGGTGAACGGTATGGATTCCTCATGCCCCGTATGCTATCTTGGTTACTCTGATTTGTGTGTTGTGTGCTAATTGATCACCAAATAAGATAAATGCACGAATCGGAGTTATCATGTTTACTTGTGAATATGTAGTGTTGTATATGATTGTATATTGTCTTCAAATTTAGTTTGTATAATTCATGAAATGTTTGGATGAATATGAATGTGTGTATGTATGATGAATTGTACTGTGACCGATTGTGATGTTTGGACTTCTAACTTATTCCTAACAAGCTAACCATCCTAACTTAAATTGGTAATTAAATTGGAATGAGTAGAAGTCCGATATAGCTTCGGCCACGCGTGAGGATGCGGAGTCACGAGAGGTTGGCTCCAATTCCTGACTCTTAAACTGGTCCGCGGCCCAAATCCCTTAAGTGGATAGCATCCCGGATTGGTGAGTCAAGTAAATCCGGAGGTGGGACGGCGTAGTCCCCAGGGCCGGAGGTCCCGACGACTTAACTTGAGTATAAGTAAGTAAGTAAGAATGAGTAAGTAAAGTAAATGAAAGTAAGTAATTGTAAGTAAGAAAAAGTAAGTAATGAGTAAAAGAGTAAAGCATTCCGATTAACCGGATGCATAATTTGGCTAACCTTGGGAAGGTAAGTGAGATGTATGCTATGGTATTGTTGCCTTGATTGTGTAATGAAATGTATAGCATGTATGTTGAATGCAAAGCATGTATGTATGAAAATAATGAACTGCATGTTTAGTGGACGTCAAATAGTCGGCGTGCCCTAGCTAGCACGCGGTATATGCGGAGTCTATATGCAAGTTTTTGCTGAGCCCCTTGGGGCACCATTTTTACTACACGCAGGTACCCGTGAAGGATGAAGACTAGGAGAGTTGAAGTTTAATTTTCCTGTCTTTCTTTTGGTTTGTAAACAATGAATTTATGATGGGTGTACTAAGTAGTACATGGCTACGGTTTTTGAATAGCCGGTGTACCATGGGGTACACCTTTTTGGATTTTGGATAGAATGGGAATTGGTATAGATGAGCAGTTGGTAACTCATTCTTTTGGAACTTAGATCTGATGTAACTGAATATACTTTAATACTCGGTGATCCATTGATGTAAGTATTGGTATATGGTATTTTGGTAAGTAATTTAGTAGCTCGGTACGTTATGTTCATCAGACCGTGACTGTAAGTAAGGTAAGCCTAGCTAGCCGTATGGGCGGTTAGCGGCGTTGTACCACCCGCCGTAGTAAGTATGCAATATTTCCGCTGCGAACTCGTAAGATAATAGGACGATTAGACGGTAAGCATAGGATTAGCGGTTGGGGTGTTACAGAATCGAAGAATCAAAAGCCATTACCACTAAGAGCCTGTTCTGAAAGTGCCAAGGCCCGTGTCAAGCACATTTCTCCTATCACTCCCAGCAGAGAAAACAAAGGTGAATCTGTTATGTCCCATCTCTGTAACATTAATATATGATTTTGGTTTCCAAATATGCACTAGAAAGTTATATAAAGCCTTAGCTGAGATTCTTCCAGGATGCCAAACTTTGCCAAACAAAGCATTGGACATTTCAGAGCTGGGAGAGTCTTGCTGCAGAAAATCTCCTTCTACCTTCTCTAACTCTGCTGGATGGATCTTCATGTGTCCCACTGCGAGAGAACTTCTTCCATATTTTTAAAGCACAGATGAAATATGAGAAAGTTGAAAGCTCGGAACTGGTGAGAAGCTGAGAGGAAAATCACTTCCAACTTTCACTAGTGGAAAAAATATCAAAACAAATGGTCTATAAACGACGGTTCTGGTGAAACCCGTCTTTTAAGCCTGTTGGATACACGCGCGCGCAACTTAAAGACATCTTAAACGATGGTTCGCCTGAAACCGTCGTTTAAGATGTCTGATTTCAGTGCGCCAAAGTATCTTAAATGACGGTTCGCCTAAAACCGTCGTTTAAGTTCTATTTTAATCGACGGTTTCAGGCGAACCGTCATTTAAGATACTTTGGCGCGCGCGCGAAATGACCTTAAGTGACGGTTTGTCAGAAACCGTCTTTTAAAACAGGTAGACGCGCGCGCGGAATGAACTTAATAAGCGACGGTTTGGTGGAAACTGTCTTTTAAAATATGTTAAAAGACACAGTTAATTAATAAACCGTCCTTTAAATATGTTTTAAACACATAAATAAACAAAGTCTGAAAAATAGTATAGAGTAATAAATATTTAAATTAGTTTACATGTTGGTTAAACTTCACAAAATAGGTAGTGAGATATTACATGTATATATATAATTTAATAAAATTATATTTTATAATTAGCATTAATTTTTTACTTTAGTAAATTAGTCTTTTATAATTAACATTGTAACTATATGTACATATATGTAATCTTATAATATCTTTAGTATGTATATAATACGATGCTTATTTACCTATTACGATGCCTTACTACTTATATAATTTGTATAGGAGTGAACAAAAATGGAATTAAAATTCCAATAATTAAAAGATTTAAGTTATATATAATTGCTACATATGTGTTTTGTTCATAAAATGAACGAGTTTGATGTTGTAGTCTAGTGGTTGGGGGACGCGTGTGTGGGTACCATCGGTCGTGAGTTCGAATCCAGACGACACCACTACAGAATAGAAATTAATCTAGTCGCATTAGACTAGATTCATTTTTTTTACGTTCCGGAGCTTTTAAAAGACTGTTCAACAAAACCGTCGCTTAAAGACATCTTTAAAGACGGTTTTCGAACCATCGCTTAAGATAGTTGACAAAGAACAACGGGGGTATAAAAGACGGTTCAAAACCGTCATTTTTGAGCGGTTTTGACTGCGTTTTATGCCTCCGTCCGCACCAGTGCTTCTATAAATCTTCCTAATTGAAACTCAAAACTAGGATCAAAGACTAGTATTATCCACTGAATAATACCCAACTTGAATTTCCACTTCAAACCCAGCCAGAGAAAGTCTCGGAGTCGATCATCCTTCTTGCAGATAATATCCCCTTACAGAGAAATCTTTAGATTGCCATAATGATAGTTGTTGTGATTACCTTCTCCATAAGGCACGTGTCCAACCATAAACTGAGCTTGGATCTCAGCCCTCCACACACCTCCCTCATTAACTCTTAAGCTACTCACTATCTTCAGTTTCAGTTGTTGTATAAACTCCCTCTCTGCATGAAAAGATAGGAGAACCCCCCCCCCCCCCGCCCTAACGAATCGCTTACAAAATCGTATGTGCTCTCAAACAGCGCGATACGTAGCAGCACGGACAGTTTATAGTACTGTCATATTTTGTTAGTGTCCATTCCGAGTTGGTTACATCTTTTAATAGTTGATTTGTTTTTCACTTATTCTTTTAGTGCTATTTTTTCAACTTATTATTCTCTTTTCCCCCTCTACCCTCATTTTATTCCGCTACTTCCTTACGAGCCACTTTTACACATATAAGGCATCTAGTTTTCTTTATTATGTTTTTAGCATCATTATCCATATCTTTACCAATTAAAGTTAAGGTTTAGAGTCTTTATGAATTACTCTAATTTTTACAAATTATTAAAATTAAAAAAATGTAAACTTTCCTAGCATAAATATCCTCTCATCAAAAGTAACTAATTTAGTGGCTATACTAATTTTTGTTTGTTATAATGTTATACTTTAGAGCAAGTCATGCTACAACTTTATTAAAATACTATAAATTCAAAATTACCCACTATCATTCCTACGATATTTCTATATTAATTAATGTGTTAGATAATAAAAAAGCTATTAATAGCAAAAAGATTGTTGTTAAATAATTAACTGTACAAGATAAATACACTTAAAACAATTAAAATGGAAACAACACGTCAAACGAGATATCGAGTTGTGAACTATCCTCCGCCTGTGGCAATAGGTCGCGGGTTCAACACCCTGTCATCTATAGATTGTATTGAGATTGTACTTGAAAAAAAGGAAAATACAAAAACTCAAAACTGGATTTACCGTTAATAAAAAATTAATCTAGAAGCGACCAAACAAAGATCTAAACATTAACAAAGCAGTATCAAGAAAGAAACAAAATCTGTTTAGCCCCGTCATCATTGGGTTGATGACTTCAACGATGTTAGAAATATCTTGTTTCGCTACCAAGAACTTATTCACTTTACTTTAGTCTTAGGTGGTATTGATTTCAAAGAGCGTGCTAGACACATTAAGTTCTTCCCTTATTTTATCACTTTAGATCACATCACTAATGTTTTTCAAACTCAAATTCTTGACTTAACCAAAGTAATCATTATATACTTATCTTTAGTGGAAAGTTTCTTATTTTTTTAAAAAAACACCCGTAGTAAAACCCCGTATCCTACATAAAAAATGAAATATTTTATTTAAATTTTATGACAATTCATCTGTTCGATATGTCTGTCAAGCGATTGTTTTGATCTGATTGTTTTATAACTATTTTATATATGACAATATATTATTAGAGTAGAACGTAGAATTCACACGGGACCCAGCACACTATGATAACATATGCCATAACTATACCACAAATATGCTATCAAATATGTCAAAGCAAACAGAGACTTAGTAGTTGCATCACTGCAGCACATGAACCGCGCTCTTCTAACCACACACATTCTACCTACATTGTCTGACACACATACAAATCGGAACCATGACAAACATAAGTGAAACCAATTCACATATTGACATGAGCAAATACAGTTACGCATAGAAAAAGCAAGCAGCTAAAAAGCATCTCGCTTTCGCGTCCATTTTAATCCTTCAGAAAACATAACTGAGGTCTAGTATCAACAGGACAGGGCTGCACCAGAGTCGCACGACAGTGAAGGCAGTAGCCAAGACAGGAAGCCAAGTTTGTCTCCCTCTTTAACCGCTTTGACGAGTACTCAACCATCATATTCCACAGGTCACCCACCGTCCATTTATGGGACTGAATCCATTGGGTCACCTGAGAAATATTCCGAGTTCCACTGATAATGAAAAAAAGCTTCACAAATGACATGTTATGTAATTATGGCAGCTTCTATTACATAAAGAGTCAAGTCTGCCTAACATTAGATGATAGTACCGTGTCTAAATTCCTCAACTCGACCAACTGAAAACTGCAGTATGAAATGAAAGATCTTGAAGCCTGAAAATTCAATATTTAAAGGTCAGACAATCAAAATTGGGAGGAAACAAAAACAATTGTTGATGCAGGTAAAAATATGAGAGAAATGAAAAAATGAATTGAACATAATTGCTACATCTTCAAACTACGAGCACCATCTCTTCTATATGCTTCATTTGCACCCCGAGAGAGACAGAATTAAAAAAGTATGATAAAGTCAATATTATTTTGAAAGGCCTTAAATCTACTCTTAATATGTTTATTTTCACACTTTACATGTGTCACACAGAACCACCAGAAATAGTAGAGCCGCATGACAAAAAGTTGACTTAAGAGTATTGGTTATGCCCATTCCATAGGCGGCAAGAGATAGATTTCTCACAAGGAAAGTTGAACACTTGTTTTTTCTTTAGTAAAGGAACCAAGGCAATAGATACATTGGCAGTCAAGCAAGTCAGAACAACACCTGGCTACTAATGGAAGCACTAGGATTCCCAAATTGATGATAATATTCAAGCAATCAACTTGTACGATTTGTTCAGGATTTTCTGGAATTTAGAAGATCGGATATGCACATGTAGTTTTCTTCAGGATTGTCTGAAGTTTAATTGATAGCCAAGTTAGAAATTTCTCAATGATAATGACCTCATCAACAATATCTATTTGGTAAAACACTTCCGTCACTAAATTCTACATCATCAAAGGACTCATAGCATATCTTGCGACATTTTCAACGAGGTCACTAGGATTGATACCAAAGGTCTTCACTATTTCCACCACCAAACCAACTACGGTTAAACACATTCCAAGAATTTTCTTAGCAAGTCTTTGAGCAGCAAGTGTCCATGTGCATGCAAGTCCCTCTAAAGTTTGATGTTGCGGGAGATTCCACAAAAGTATGATGCCTCGAGAAGCCCCTCATACTCTATCAAGTACTCTCTCAGGTGGTCACTATCACGTTGATAATATCATTGTGACAAAAAATGGTATTAAACAACATCAACTAGCTACAAAACTTCTTGTAGCTCTCGAGGCATCTTCATCCAACAGTAAAAGTATATTATTGACATCCTAGTTGAAACAAAAAAAAGAGTGGATGTCGGTCAGCTATTTAACTTAGGGAAATTTCATGAAATGCCACTATATTTTTGGCTAATTCATGAAATGCCACTAAAAAAAGAAAATCACGAAATGCCACTATATTTTCTGAAAAGTACATGAAATGCCACTATAGATAGAAAAAAGACAAAAATACCCCTACTAGTTAACAAAGTACTTTTAAAGTGTTGAAAATAAATAAAAATTAATATCAAAATAAAATAAAAATTATAAAAAATTATAAAATTATAAAAAATTAAAAAAAATAAAAAAATTTAAAAATTATAAAAAATACTACCTCCGTCCCGTCATAAGTGTCTCATTTGCTTTTTGGCACGCTTTTCCACTTCAATATTAAATATATAATATAAAATAATTTTAAAATTAATTTTTACAATATATAGTTTTTCACATAAAGATTCCATTATTAAAAAAAAATTATAAAAATATATTATCTTACATGTTAAATATTGAAGTCAAACGACAAGCTCAAATAGTAAATAGGACAAAGTGAATGGGACGGAGGGAGTATAAAAGAACTATAAAAAATTATTAAAAAAATCAAAAAAATTGAAAAAATTGAAAAAAATAAAAAACTAAAAAATTAAAAAAATTAAAAATTGAAAAAATTAAAAATTACGTATGTATATGTATATTAAAAAAAATGGACATATGATCGTCCTATATAATTAATCAGGCGGCCGGTTTGGGTATATAGATTTTTATTGCAATGTATCCTCCTTTTAGACATTTTTTTATCTTTCGGTAAAGCTCATTTTAGACATTAGAATACGAAGCATCCGTTGTAAAATTGTGTATTATATCATCCAGCTTATCAAAATACTAAAAAGAAGAAGATAAATTGTCTTGACAGAAAACAACAAAATTTGGCTTTTAAAAACGTGAACGTGGAGGAGGTAATTGCTGCTCCGATTGGAGATGAATGATATACTACTACTACTGCAATAGAATATACAGGCTACCATGATTGTTAATTAGTCCATTACAGAGCTATACGCTATATACATTTAATATTTAATGATATATAATTTTTTCAATTTTTAATTTATTTAATTTTTTAGTTTTTTATTTTTTTCAATTTTTTCAATTTTTTTTATAATTTTTATAATTTTTTTAATAATTTTTCAATTTTTATTTTTTTATATTTTTATAATTTTTTATAATTATTTATAATTATTTATAATTTTATAATTTTTTTAAATTTTTATAATTATTTATAATTTTTATAATTTTTTATATTTTTATCGTATTTTGATATTAATTTTATTAATTTTCAACACTTAGGGGCATTTTATGAACTTTAAAAGTAATTTGTTAACTAGTAGGGGTATTTTTGTCTTTTTTCTATCTATAGTGGTATTTCATGTACTTTTCAGAAAATATAGTGACATTTCGTGACTTTCTTTTTTTAATGGCATTTCATGAATTAGCCAAAAATATAGTGGCATTTCATGAAATTTCCCTTTTAACTTATTGATTTGAATCATAACCTATGTGAAACAGATAAGCCAAAAGTTGAAGCCTCCACGTATCAACGACTATATGGTACCTTAATTTACTTGGCTAATGCTATTGCTTATGTAGTAAGCGCCCTTCCCAGTTCGGCATGACCTGAGAATGTCAGACTTGAGGCAGCACATGAAATCTTGCATTTAATCGCCGATGAGGAAGAGGAATTATGTTGGATAAAGGAAAGAAGCTAACACTTCAAGCCTTCATTGATGCGGATTATGGTTCTTGTCTAAGTAATAGACGATCTACCAAAGGCTAAAGTATCTTTCTTTGAGGTAATCTGATCCCTTACAAAAAGTAAAAAAAAAGAAAAACAAAATAGAAGGTTGACTTGATTTTTTTCATATATCTCGAGTTCAAAGCCCTTGCTTATTGTCTCTCTGAGCTTTCTTCAGGTCCAAATTATCTTATCTGGCTCTACAGACTAAGAGGGACAGGCCCTATGGAGCTAGGAACAGAAACACAAGTAAGCTATCCAGCATTGCCCACTTATTAAAGCACATTCAAATTGGTCGCCACTTTATTAAAGAGAAGATCGAAGGATGATTGATAGCTATATTTCATTTAGAGGTGGTATTTGGCATGTTAAGACCTTTTGAGAGGAGGTTGTCAAATTGTTTGAAACGTCAGGAGTGAAAAATATTAAGCATTGTAAGTGATAGTACGTAATTTAGCATAACATGGAAGTGTATTATGAAATGTTTCCATAGAATTAACCTTCTTTTTTGTTAGATTCCTTAAAGCCGCAAGTCTCTGTAAGGAAGTGTTAGATCAGTTCAAGAGAAAACATAAGATCAAAAAAATAGGAGGTTCATCCGTAGCAGCATGAGACAACTTATTAATTAAAGCTATATCTTTATTTGGGATTGTAGTCTAAGTCGGAGGGGAATGTCTGCTAGAAATCGCCAACAGTAGTATGTTCTCCTACTTTTCATTGTCTTCCAGATGTGCAACCCAAACACAGGTTTACGGTGACATGAAACGAGCCTGTATCCAGGTCCGGTGGAACCTTATTTTTCTACAACCTTGTCCTAAATCTTGAAAGCTATACAGAATGTATCAAGGTCAGATGTACCTGAGAAGCAGCTATCCATTGTAACATAGCCTTCAGCTCAGGGTCTCCCCCAAACGCACCGCAGCCCCATTCCCAGTCCACTACATACAACCTGCTCCTTCGTATTCATCCCATATATTGCTTCCCCTTCTCGGCTAGCTTCTGGCACTTTTGAATTGTTGTATCTGTCTTCAACGCACAACTCACTGGCCTCATACTGCGCAGAGGCCAAAGAGTAACAAAAAAGGAAATTTAGACAGATGTAAGTAGAAAGTCTAAGCAATTTGGAATAAAGGGGAAGAAGACAGTAGAATAGAGAAGCAAAGTCTTCTCATGCTTGACCATAGACTTGAAGACAACCAAGCCCAAACTTGATTGTAACTTTTGGAAATATCAAATCATGCTCGTAAAGTAAACATATATGCAACATCTGAAGACAGTAAGGCTAAAGAGCAGATGCTCCACTGTTATTGCACCAATATCGAACAGCATAATTAATCTAGAAAACAGTTTTCTTATTCTCCTTGAAATTAAGTTGCTTGGTGCCTGTCAGCTAATATTAATTTTGTGTTAGTTCAGCTGATAAACTTTTTTGTGTTTGTTCAAAGGTTGTGTAATACCTAGACAGTCACTCTCTAGAAGTTTCCTAAAAGTCTTCCATCTCCTTACTAGTTCCTCTATACATATAGGAGTTGTATATCTCTTGAAGACAAAATGAAGATGTAAAACAGTACTTCAGTAAAAATTCATGGTATAAGAGCACTTGCTCTCATCTGCACCACTCTTTTACCCTAGCTGTCATCTACCTCTAACACACTAAGGGTGTGCCCCCCTAAATCTCCCATCCTAAGGATCTACCTCTAACACAGCCTAAAGGTGTGTCCACCCTAAATCTCCCTAAAGGGTGTCTCTGCCCTAATCTTCTATCTCAAAAGGTGTCTTCGCCTCTTCTTTTTAATCCTCTGGAAGCTGTTTGTGTTGCTATTGCTGCCAGACCTTAATTTTATCTATAATAACGACTCCAACTGAAGCTGCTCACCGCTGCAGCTAGAAAACAATAGAGCTTATCCCTATTCATCACCCTACTGAACGGAAAACTACCTAATCTGGTCACTACTGATTCTGACTTGCGTAGAGCTAAAAAATTCAGTTATCATCTTGCTGAGGTCAAACCAAGTGATACCGATGCTAAAGCTTCAGAATGGAAGAAGATTGATGTTAATATTCAGGCTTGGCTCTCAGATTCAATGAGCAGACATTAGTCTCACATGCATGTTCCTCGAGACAGGCAAAGGAAATATGGGAGTTCATCCAAAAGTCCTACTCCACAGCAAAAGATGTTGCTCTTACTTATGATTGTGGCTGAAATCAGTAACAACCAAGCAGGAGAGCAAGCAGCTTTGAGTCTGCCTCTGGACTCTCCAGTGCCGGTGATCTAACTTAGACCAATACCAAAGTTTTTGTTGGGAAACTACAGGGGATGCTCTCCAATATACAAAGGTAATCAATCAACATCATGCTACACAGCTTTTTAGCTAGTTTAAACACAGAATATGACCCGGTTTAGGTTCAAATCCTTGAGCACAAGGAATTACCTTCTATAGGTGACACAATTGCGACCATTAAATCACAAGAAAATCATCGACTTGACGCTTGAAAGCAAGTTTATTGAAAGCACAGCTCTGGCTGCAAAAGAAGATTCAAAAGGAGCAGATGTAGCAAATGGTGAGATTACTACAAGCACTCAAATCATATTACTGATCAGTGCTGGCAGCTTCCGTAGCTGGTCATCTGCTAAAGGAGCGCAATAGCATGGATAAATGTGTACTGACAACAGCAACAGCTCATTCTGGGCCCCCGTAGCTGCCACTACAACTACCACTACTGAAAAGGGGGAATCTTCACAGACATCTCAAGAGCAGTTGAACCAGATTCAAACTATGCTAAAATCCCTTCAACCATCTTATTTTTTCGGTTCCCGTTTGACTGTGAGGTTGGGTTTCGAAGCAAGGATGTGAAGAAGTAGCTTGATCACTAGAGATTAAACAACCTAGTTTTTTCTGAAATTGAAACTTACCGTGGCTGTTACAAGCTTTAAATCGGGATTAGAATTTTACCTTGAGGGCGAAATGACATATAGTCGAGTTCCAGTTCCATTTGTAGGCACCTGAGTGCGTTATGCAGGATTATAACAAGCTGAGCATCTTGCGTTGGATACTTCCCACGTGAAACTTTTGGGAACCGGAAAACAAGAAACTCTGGAGACAGGTTACTGAGCCTTTATTGTGGTCGACATCTTCTAATTTGATTTCTCTATGGCATTCTGCTGTTTAAGCATTACAGCGGCAGTAGCAACCCTCGTATAGAAACTATTTCACATTGTAGCAGATGCTAGAAATTCAATTATTAGGCGTTGATGTACAAAAGAGCAGGATAATGACTTCTCCAACAGACTACTTCAAATGTCCAGGTTGCTTTCATTAAAGCTAGCGACAGATGCAAAATGACAATTTGAAGCATATGAATTTCATTTCACGTTATTTTAAAATTATAACAGAAGTGATGGTTACTAATATCAAGCAAGGATCAGATTTTTAAAAGGGAAAAGCACTAGAAGGAGTAAATTTACTTATAAAAAAGTTTATGTGAAGCTTCTGTTTGCTGCTTAGTATGTGTAGTTTGAGAGGGTTTTATTATTGATTGAAGATGTACAAAACAGATATACAATCCTATATTTATAGTAGAGTCATCTAAGGGAAGAACACTTAGGAAGAGTCTAGAATAAACCCCTTGAAGTGCCTATCTAGGAACTATAAATAAAAAGTAAAGAATCTGAACAGGTATAATTAATTATAACCTGAACAGCCACTAGAGACTATATTACAGAATTAATAAAGAAACTATTTCCTAGGCTAATGGTGTCTGTCGGTATATATTCCTTAACTGATATATCAACAGTATGTATAACAGTCGAGCATAGATCAAGAGGAGTTGCTTATGGGAAGATCTTGAAGAGACTATAGAGCTTAGCGCGCTCTATATTAATCAGTTTACAACAAGGAAAAATTCCTCATACACTAGAAAAAAACAAATAAGGTGTGTATAGCTACAGTATAAAGTATCAAAGCGGAATGGAAACTATAGCAGAAACAAAGTGATCTATGAGCTAGAATACTCAGAATTTCAACTATTAAAGCCTATGTAACAGATGCAACATGGCAGCTTTAAAAACAAGCGAGTATTATAGTTCATTTGACTTTATTCTTATAGCTATAAGAGATGTGAAACTATAAGAGATGTGAAACTACTAATCTTAGGCGGAAAATAATCATTCAAAAGGATGTGCATAAATAGGATTAGATTTACTCATAAAACAGTTCATATGAAGTTCAGTTTATCACTCAACGAAGCAATGCAGGACTTTGCAGATTGCAGTCCAAAACTGATCATAACATCCATTCTTCAATTTCAGTTTTTGTAATCACTTAAGAATACACCTTTTCTAACAGTTTAGGATAGAGGCAAGTGTACTTAACTGTGCACGTAACAACTCAAGAATGTAGAAATTTAATGCCCAGAACGTAATACCACTTTCCTAATTCAAAATAGAAATAAAGTATAGGTTCGCACATATCAGACAAAGATTAAAAAAAAAGCAGAAAAAAACTGTCAAAGACATTGTGTAGTAACAGAATTGTTCAGAACTGAGAGTAGGGGGAGACAAACAGATACAACAGAGAAAATACAAGGGTTTCAGACATGTTTCACACAACATGAATACTATTGTTCAGACAAAAGTGAAAATACAAGGGTTTCAGTTTTTTTATTGCATACTACTATTTTTAGATTGTGAGTTGAAAGCAAGTAATTGCTAATTTATTTAGTATGAGTTGAGCTCCAGTGATTGTTTTGAGCAGGAAGGAAAATAACTTTCTAAAATCCTACAAGGAAAATACATCAAATTTAACAATGACATACATAACAGATATCAATCTGTGACCCCCTATGTACAATGAGAATTTGACTTCGACTGAAAAAGATTGCTGAAAAGCTTTGTATTGATTTGACTCTTATGCACTCCTTTTTCAATTAGTTGATGATGTTTGTTTGGGTTTAGATTTGACAGAGGTATTGAAGAGAAGAGTAATTAAAAATATTCTCCTCTGCGGTAAAATCAACCAGTTTTTTTTTGTATATGTTGACGGCTGTACTGTTAACTTATAGTAGTTGTCCGTTAAAACAAAGTAAGTGAACAGCTGTTCATAAAAACTACACAAATTGGAATTGGGTGGCTGCAATCTTCCTCCACCATTCACACTACTAGTGAGATTTGAAAGCACTCTAAGGTCTCACCAAATTCTACTAAAATTGCGGCACCTTCATAATCTTACAGCACTGTAGTATCCAGTTTCCTACTACACATCCTAATCAATACCTCCAGCATTTCTTCAGACCATCTAACTAAGTTTTCATCATGCCTTGAAAAAAGGTCCAAAACCAGTGATGCATAGGCCAACAATCGAAAAAATCAACACCAGCTTGATTTTTAAATGAGCAGCTTTGTCTAAACTAATGTAAACTATAATCTGTAGTGTTTTCATTTTGAAATATTTTTGTTAAACAGGTAATAACATCTACTGCACATAGATTTAATTGATAATTTCAATACTAACAGTACCAGAAGAGAATGAAGGCGCAAGCACCAGAAGAGAAAAATATCTACTACAGCTTGCAATCTGCTACAGAAACATTACTTTCTAGAAGAGAATGAAGGCGCAAGCTCAATACCAGAAGAGAATGAACGCACAAGCACCAAAAGAGAAAAAAAAATCTGCTACAGCTTGCAATCTGCTACGGAAAGATTACCTTCCAGAAAGGAATGAAGGCAAAAGCACAATACCAGAAGAGAATGAAGATGCAAGCACCAGAAGAGAAAGTAATTCGAACCTTGTATGTTCCTAATCACCAGTTAGGGTTGCAAAATTCAGATGCCAGTAAACAAAAATAAGAAAATATCTACCGTGATAATCCAGAATAGATAAGTTAGATTATATTACCGGTGTCTCTACCGCTTGCAATGTGCGGACGTAGTCCAGATTTGTCTCAGCAGCAAGGCCCAAGCACCAGAATAGAATAAGGTGCAAGCACCAGAAGAGGCGCATGAGTATGTTCCTTATCGTCGGTTAGGATGGTGAGCAATAGAAGATGATTAAAACGCTGAATGTACCATCGCCAGTTAGGGTTGCGAGCAATAGATAGAAGAGAATGATGGCGCGTGTTTGCAAAAGTCCTACTCCACAGCAAAAGATGTTGCTCTTACTTATGATTTGTGGCTGAAATCAGTAACAACCAAGCAGGAGAGAAAATTAACATGTCTACAGCTTCGAGTCTGCCTCTACTCTCCAGTGCCGGTGATCTGAATTAGACCAATACCAAAGTTTTTGTTGGGAAACTACAGGGGAAGCTCTCCAATATACAAAGGTAATCAATCAACATCATGTCTACAGCTTTTTAGCTAGTTTAAACACAGAATATGACCCGGTTAAGGTTCAAATCCTTGAGCACAAGGAATTACCTTCTATAGGTGACACAACTGCGACCATTAAATCACAAGAAAATCATCGTTCTGTGACGCTTGAAAGCAAGTTTATTGAAAGCACAGCTCTGGCTGCAAAAGAAGATTCAAAAGGAGCAGATGTAGCAAATGGTGAGATTACTACAAGCACTCAAATCATATTACTGATCAGTGCTGGCAGCTTCCGTAGCTGGTCATCTGCTAAAGGAGCGCAATAGCATGGATAAATGTGTACTGACAACAGCAACAGCTCATTCTGTGGCCCCGTAGCTGCCATACTAAACAACTACCACTACTGAAAAGGGGGAATCTTCACAGACCTCTCAAGAGCAGTTGAACCAGATTCAAACTATGCTAAATCCCTTCAACCATCTCAAGCTCTCCAACCAATGCTCTCTTGAACTACAAGGTAACACTCCCCAATCTTTTGTCTTAATGCTTTAGAACAAAATCTTTCCCAAAATCGGATCCTTGATTCAGGTGCTACATCACATATGACTTCCACTTCTTCCTCACTTACCATCATTGTCCAACCAAACTACATACCAACACTGCCAATGGTACCTTAGCATCAATTACAAGTCAAAGAACTGCTATTATCTCTTACCAATTGATCATTAGGAACACCCTACATGTTCCAGCTCAAGCAATGACCATTGCTTCAGTTACAAACTTACTTTTGATTTTAATTGCTTTGTTGTTTTTCCCCTTCAAGGTGTGTTTTGCAGGAACAACACTTGGGAAGGACGGTTGGAACTGGTAGCCATCGGAGTGGACAGTATTACCTGGATATACCTACAGTGCCAAAAAGCCTTGCTTTGCTAATAAGACCACCACCATACGGTTCTACCACTGAGGTTTGGCCATCCTTCCTTTCAGTTGAAAATTTTGGATTTATTCCTCAATCTTGATTGTTTCTATCTTCCAATGTGATGATGTGTGTGAACAATCCAAGCACTCTCGTAACTCTTCATTTAAGTAATACCAAAAGTACCCAACCTATTGCTCTAATCCATAGTGATGTTTGGACTCCTCCCATGTCCCATTCCTAATATCTCGGGTGCTCGCTGGTTCTAAACTTTGTCGATGACTGTAACAAGTTTAGTTGGGTATTTTTAATGAAACACAAAATGAACTAAGTACCATTAGTCCCATTTTCTACAACTTGGTTGATACACAATTCTCCACCTGAATTCAAAGAATGTGGACAGATAACGCGACTGAGTACTTCAACGACACTGTCACCTCATTTTTCCAATCTAAGGGTATTATCCATGAGTCATCTTGTATTAACACTCTAGAACATAATGGGTTAGCATAAATAATAAATCAACATCTCTTAAAGGTGACTTGACCCTTGCTCTTTCAATCTCATACTCCAAAATGTTATTGAGAGAAGCTACTACGACTGCTTGTCACTCATCAACAAACTTCACTCTCAAATCTTACAAAATAAATCACCGCTTGAGTGCCTTTGAAACTTCTTTCCAAACCACAAGATTTCTTCTGATTTACGGGTGTGTCTTTGGTTGTTCCTTTTTTGTTCATGTTCACACACCTCAGAGGGAAATTGGTTCCTCGTTCAATTAAATGCATATTCCTTGGCTATTTCCCAACTCCAAAATGGTAAGTACTACAATCCTCCTACCCAGAAAACTTACATAGCTGCTGATGTTACTTTTCATGAGGACACCCCTAATTACCTCGCATCTTGATTCACCATTTGCCTACATCTTTGATACTACCACCTCCCTCTCACTACCCCAAAGTCAACCTTTACCACAGAATTTACAAGAGTCTTCACCTAATATGGAATCTTCAACTAGCCCAGATTCACCACCACCTATCACATGGGTATATTCAAGGCAACAAATTTCCAGGACACTTCTCACTCAGGACCAATTGTCTGACCAAGTGTGATCCCACTCCTGTGGCCACTTATTTTGATCTCCATCAACCTATTGCTCTTTGAAAAGGTACTCGCAATGTAATAAAACTCCTCCTAATCCTTTGGTGAATTTCATCTCTTTTGGCAAAATTTCTCTGTCCCATGTTTTGCTTGTCAAAAGTCTCAATCAAATTGCATTTCCAAACACTCTCTTTGAAGCACTAGCAAAAACATAATGAAAAGAAACTATGCAAGAAGAGAACAAGGAATTAGAAAAAAATTACATTAATATTGCTGACATCCCATGGGCAACAATATTGTTGATTACATGTGGATCTTTACACTTAAGTGCAATGATGACATACCACTTGAACGCTATAAAGCACGGCTGATAACAAAGGGATACACACAGACCTATGGGATTGACTACCAAGAGAACTCCGCCCTGTCGCGAAGCTGAACACAGTTTGTATCTTATTGTCTTTGGCCACTCATTTTGATTGGATTTATCCCAGCAAGATGTCAAGAATGCCTTTCTCTATGGTGACCTACATGAAGAAATATATGTGAATTCCTCCGGGTTTCGGTGCAGCTAATGATCCCATGAAAGTTTGCCATCTCAAGAAGGCTCTCTATAGGCTCAAGCAATCTGCACGAACATGGTTTGATTTGAACGATATGCCAATGTTGTATATGTTGCTAGCTATAAGCAGAGTCAGGGTCATCCTTTATTTGTCAAGCATTCACACCCAAGGGAGTCACTATCTTGCTAGTATATGTTGATGACATTATTGTCACTAGAAATGATCAACAAGAATGTCATCGATTAAAGAAAAAAACTACAAGCTCACTTTGAGATCAAATCAGTTGGCTCCCTAAAATACTACTTAGGCATTGAAGTTGCTTGCTCATCTCGTGGAATCTTCATTAGTCAACAAAAATATATTACAATCTTCTAGCTGAATAGGGAAAAGTGGATGTCGACCGACAACATCACCATTGGATCCAAATCATAAGTTGGGTGAGCCAAAAGTTGACGTCTCTTTGTATCAATGGTATGTGTTAAACTGATTTACCTTTCTCATACTCGTCCAGGTTTTGCTTATGCAGTGAGTGTCCTTAGCCAATTCATGCATGATCCAAGAAGACCACATCTTGAGGGAGCAATCGAGTACTTCATTATTTAAAAGGGGCACTAGGAAGAGGAATTCTTTTAGAGAAAGGGAAGAAATTAACTCTCCAAGCCTTCACTGATGCTGATTATGGTGGTTCTCTTGTTGATAGACGATCTACTACAGGCTACTACATCTGAGTTGCAGATTAAATGGGAATGTGATAATTAGAGCTATAAGTATATCCCACAACCCAGCCCAATATGATCGAACTAAACACATAGAAGTTGATCAACATGTCATCAAAGAGAAGATATAAGGAGGAAGATCACACTTGATTATATTGCTTCAAAGCACCAAAAGGCAAATTTCTTCACTAAACCCCTTCACAATCGATGATTTCATGACCTTATTACCAAGCTAGGAATACAAAACATCTACAGTCCAGCTTGAGAGAGAATGTTATTGCGCCTATATCGAACAGGCACAATTAATCTAGGATATAGTTTATTATTGTCTATGTAATTAATTGTTGTTAGGTGTCTGTTCAACTTATATTAATTCGAGTCAGATCAGCTGATATATTAATCTGTGTCTATTCAGATGTTGTATATTACTTACACAATCACTCTCTAGAAGTTTCCAAGAAGTCTCTATCTCCTTAATAGTTTCTCTTTATTATAGGGTTGTATATCTCTTGAAGAATAGGATATTTAAACAATACTTCAGTAAGCTTCATTCAGTAAGGTCCTTACCATTGGTTGATCTCCATATGAGTCATTGTCGGTTACATCATCCTTGTGGAGTTGGACTCCATGAATTCCCTCATTTGATGGCCCTTCAAAACGCTGATAGTTAAAGTGATCTAGAAAACCACAATATGCCTTATTAACCTCCCTACAGAACAAAGCAAGAAACAAATTTCAAGGAAAACTACAAAGAGACAAATGAAGCTAAATGAAAAAGTGCAAATTTATCAAACACCTTTCACATCAAGAAAGAAATCGTAATCAGCTAGGAGCACCAGGTATTTACCTTATGATGGAAAACAAGGAAGTACGCTGCAAAGGGTTCAAAGAAGTAGATACATTGTTGGGTTAATGCGTGATCAGGGGGGTTCTTATGTTTCCCTTTCAACTTAGTCATTTGATTGGATATTTATAACCATGATTTGCGAGGCAAGGAATGGGGATACCTAAACTTTCAGAAGGACTCAAATGCTAGAGTTATGTATGCCACACTGTTTCATTTTGACGTTCCCTCATTCATTTCATGTGATGACATTAGTTGGTTGTTTCTTTCTATAGAGTAACATAAATAAATATTAATGTATGGTTATTGTAACCCCTAGGAACTACCTATAAAGCTATAAGGTTTTATATCTAGGTGCGCTTTATAAATTCATTATGATATCAAAGCGGGATCAATTAGCCATTGACAGGGTAGTGCAGATGTAATGTAAGCAAATGAGTTCACCCACGGATACATGCCAGAACCTAGAGAAAATGTTTAGATGTTTCGTTTAGATGTTTCCCCATCTATGTGGTAAGCTTGTATGCTAGACACACACAACCAATTGGTTAGTGCTCTTAGTTAGTTTATGCACGATCCTTGAGAATAATACCTAAAAACAGTATAACTTGCATCACATTCTCATAAAGGAGCACTAGCAAAGATATATGACTCACTTGGGGGAAGAAGATTGAAATACCCCAAACTTAGATATGGTGTTCAAATGATAAACTAAGATATAAGGAGGCTAAATAATGCCTAAGAAACATTAAGAAACATTTCTATCAAAGAAAATATAAGGAAACACCAAAAGAGCAGTTTAAGCAAAAACGCGCTCTAAGCTTGGAGAGACATGGGAGAGTACCCAAATATTTTTCTAAGACCTTAGTAATATCCTAATGGTCATTTTAAGTCAATTACCAAAGAAAACCAAGCTTGAAAACAAGTTAAAACACAAAATGTGCTTTAAGGAGTCTTAAAGCACGTTTTTGAAAAATTGTCTTGTAAATGAGTTTTGAATGCCTAAATGTCCATCATTACTCTTTAATTAATATGTGTACTATATAGTATCACATTTGGAGGTCTATATCAATGGGAAATCAAAAATTTCACAACAATGTGCCTTTTTTTGATGAATAGTGAATTTATTAAGCTAGTTTATAACATAAGTCTATATAAGTGAGACATTTGGCCAACAAAGACTAAACTACCTCATTCACTAAAGGGGGCCGGTTTCTTTAAGTGTGACTCACCACACTTATCTAACTAAGTAAAGAGAAAGCAAAATAAGTAAGTTATAAAGCATAAAGTACTATTCACCTTTTAAGATAAATATCACATTTTGCTTACCTCTCTCCTCACTTCTTCATTCTTCCTTGTCTCACACGATTTCTTGGTCTCTTTCTCTTCTCCATTAACGTGAAGCTCCTCTCCATGCTAGCTCCACCTTCTCTTGCACACACATCTTGCTCATTTTAGCTCCAAATCCAAAACAAAATACATATTCTTCTTAGTTAGCTCAAGCTCCTCCTTTCTATCTTTTCAAAACTTCAAGAGCTTCATTTCGGTGCCAAGTCAAACCACCATTAGAGGAGGAAATTCAAGTTTGGAGACTCCATTGGCATCTCCATTCTCTTAAGGTAAAGAAAGTGTAAGAAAATCTAGGTTTCCACATTTTCTTCACATGTCCGAAAATATATACTCATGGAACTCCATGTTTATGCCTTGTTCTAGCTTGTTTTCTACTCTTCAAGGAGAGAGGAGGTCCTTCTTGCTTCATATCCAAGTTTGTCTTGAGAAACCAAGGTAAAACAATCACATTAATACCTTAAAACATATTTTTAACCTAGGGTTTGTTCCTTAGGGTTAATGTGTTATCTAGTACTCATTGGAGTCATTGGATATTGGTTAGAACATTGGCAAGGAGACACACATTGGTGACCGAGATTGAACAAAGAAAAACCTAAGGAGAAAAGCTTTTAAGCTTGTGAGAAAACAAGGTAAATTACTTACCTTAAGGTGTTTTGTTGTTTAAGGGAATGAGATGTAGGTATGATGAGTTTAGTGTAGAGTTTATATTGGGAAGGTTATATAAAACCTAGGAGAAACAATGACTATACTTGTGAACTTGTGACTAAGGAGCACATGAGAAAAAGAGATAGTTTAAGAATGTCAAGGTGAAGTACAAGAAGCATTCTATTTCAATGGGAGCCTTGTTGAGTGTATTTGCAGGTTGAAGGCATATATATGTGGAAATTCAGTGGTTAAGATTATTGTCATTTAAGGGCCTAAGTGCCAAGCATTTTAAGTTTAAGCACTATATGATGATGTGGTGTGGTTTTGATGTAAATTGGGTGTTAAGGTTTGTGGTGAGAATTTGTGTGATGTTGGTTGTTTGATGGAGAAAAACCATGTTATTAGGTGGTATTATATACTAGAGAACCTATGGCAAAATTTAAAGGAGAGCTTAAGTGTTTAAGACATTCTAAGGGAATTTAATGACTAAGTGAGGTACTAGGATGTTCTAGAGATTGTCTTGGTGAAAAAGGGTGAGAATAAGTGTGTTCTAAGGACTTATAATGACTTAGGCATTACTAGGAAGGATTTAGAAATCAAGAGAGTGCATTTGAGTATTTAGGACTTAGGTAAATGTTGATAAAAGAAGCTAGGAAACTTGGGTAAGTTAGGTGTAAGTGAGTGTGAAACTTTGAAATGGTTTTAGGTGAGAACTAGAGTATAGAATCTAAGGAAGGTTTGATAAATGCAATAAGGCTGGGAAGTGGTGTACATGGTGTGGTCAAGTTCTTAAGGAGGGAGCATTTGTTAATTATTGAAATTCTTGGAGAAATGCATGTGAGAAATGTAGGAAAATAAGCGCTAAGTGTTGGGAGCTTTGTAAGAATTGAGTAAATGTTTGAGAAGATCTTTGGAAGTTGTTTTTATGAGTTGTGGTGGAGGTTATAAGGTGGATTTAAGGTGCCAAGATGGTGTTGGACCTATTAGGACACTTATGGAAGAGTTTGGAATTGAAAGAGGCAATTTAAGAGGAAGGTCTGTAGAGGACCGACCCAGGGTCCGACCCAGTTTTGGTCGGTCGGGCCATGTTAAGCCAGCCGGAATGCCTCTGGACTGGACCGACCCAGGGGGTTTGGGTCGGTCGGCTTAGCTTTGGGTCGGTCGGGCAAAGGTTTAGTGTAGGAAAATGGTTCTGTAAGGGACCGACCCAGAGGGTTTGGGTCGGTCGGTCTAGCTCTGGGTCGGTCGGATGGGTTTCAAGAGACGGAAGAGTTTCTGTAATGGACCGACCCAGGGGTAGGGTCGGTCGGTGGGTCGGTCGACCCTTACCACTTAGAAAAAAAAAAGAAAGAAATTTTGAATTCTAAGAATGGTAATAGGTAAAGAGGTATACCTTTGGTAGGGTGGTAATGATTAGGACCCTAAGAACTTAAGAAATTAAGTTAAGATTAAGTAAAGTTTAATGTTTAAAGTTAAGGTTGTAAGCTAAGTGGCAAAGACTTAAGAGGGTATTAAATGGGAATCTTTAGAGACTAAGTGAGTTAAGAAAGGTACAAATAACTAATGACCTAAAATGAAATGAATGTTTTAGGTTTGTGAATTGGGACCCCGAATAAGGTTAAACAAACAACGATCGACGGTGAACGGTACAATCCTTCTTGTGACCTGCTGCTAACGAGGTGTCCCTCGGCTTGTGTGCTATCTGTTTATTTGCTATGACTAAAACAAGATAAAGCATGCAACCGGTTATTTGTTCTCGTTGTGATTGTGTTTATTTACACTAACCCGCGAGACTTGAGATTGCTACTAACCAAGTTTAGCACTTACTGAGTTAAGGTTGAGAACTAAGTATCGGTGATTGTTGGTTTTACCCGTCAAGGTTTAACTAACACTTGGTAATTAAGGCTTTCACTAACCATAACTTGGGGTGGGAGTGAGGAATCCGGAATGATACCGGCACATGTGTATTGGGGGAGGTCGGTATCTGAATCAGGTCCGACTTCCAAATAAGACTGGTCATTAGACTCGTCGCCTAGAGTCAACACGACTCGAACCCGACCACCCGGCTACTGTTTGAGGTGGGAGGCACATTAAGGAAGGCGGTTGGGGGATCAAGCCTACATCCCCAATAAATTAAGAAAGGTAGCTTATCGTCGGATAGTGCACTGCTACCGGCTAGGGTTAACCAAGCCCTACAAAGATAAGCAACCAATTAAGGGCTAACCAATCTAATAGTGGAGAGGTTGGCAAGTATAAGATTAAGATTGAGATTGAGATTAGATTAAGGTAAGGTAAGGAACTGAGATTAAGGAAATGAGGACTAAGGAGGGGTTACTAACCCACTATATAAGAGAACGCTTGAGTCGTTCATTACTTGTGAACTATATATGTTCATCTGTGGTTATTGTTATTGCACTTCATATTATGTTTGTGTATGTAATCAATTTCCATGCTATCGACAATTAGTCGTCGTAGCCCCGTTAGCTTGGGGGCCATGAGAGGGTGTACCAGCATTCGTGCTGACCCCCTCGGGGGCTATTTTTACACTTGCAGGTAAGAGACCCATGAGGACGCACTACGAGAGTAGGAGCGGTTAGACTTAGGTGGGGACTTTTATTTTGAGTTCGGGTTGCGCCTGTGCACCCGACTGTTTATATTAAGTTGATGTAAGTTGGGATTGTGTATAAGATACTAGTACTCGGTTGTTGTGGTATTGAGAATATTGATGTTTAAGATGGGTAAGTGTTTTTGGATAAGTATTGTAAGCATTTAAGCCGGTATATTCTATCGATCAGACCGTGGCAAGGTCCAGGTGTTGTTTATTTCCGCTGCGACGTATTCGATTAAGTGTTCAGATTGCGATAACCACGATAGGCTTTGGATGGGGTGTTACAAAGATAGAGTTTGAAGCTTTCACTGATGTAGATAATGATGGGTCTCTAGTTGATTGAAGATCTACAACAAGATAATATGTTTACCTTGGAGAACATCTAGTTAGTTGGTGAAACAATGAGCAAAATATTGTGGCCCAACCTGAGTTGAATCCGTCCGAATCAGAGCTGTAGCACATAGGCTATGTGAGTTAATGTGGATTAGGATAATTCATTTGAACTTCAAATTGGGTTGGAAGTGCCTATGGAGGTAAGTAGTGATACGAAACATGATCCAAAACAAATTTGGCTGGACAAAGAATGGTTTGTGTTTGAAGCCCTATCAAAAGATCAGACAGCTGACCTGTTTACTAAACCATGGCATGATTTATGATTCAACTCACTTGTTCGCAGGATGATAATGAAAAATCTCAACATGCCATCTAAACACTACACAAATTCTATTAAAGTAAATAAATATTACAGCAAAACATCAAAGCCTTATTCCAAAACAATTGAGGTCGGCTAACATGAATCAATATATAAAGTCGGCAAAGCCAATGACATACGGGAAAGAAAAACGCAAAGGAGTGAAAAACTGGAAATGTAATGGGGGTGGGAGGAGTAAGGAAGGAAACTGGTTATAAAATAGGGTGAGAAAAAAAAATCTAAAGTTAGGTAGTGAAAATACCAAGAAAACAAAAGCAGATGAAAAAGATATTTTGACAGTCTTGAAGGGTACAAAAAGAGTCAATATATAGCACGCATATTCTACCACTCGAATACTTATTTTCCATTCCTCCCTGTCTAAGGACATCCTCTCGTTTATCTTGAGCAGTCTTCCTCTCCCTTTCTTGCTTCTTTCATCTCCCCATATCCCAATATGCCTACCCAGTGCCTCCCTTGTCCTCCTACTCGCATGTCCAAACCATCGCAATCGAGATTCACGCATCTTCTCTTCAACCGTTGTTACTCCACCTTTTGTCTATTGTCTCATTCCTTGTACAGTCTTTCCTAGTATGTCCATACATCCAATATAGCATTAGCATCTCAGCCCCACTCATCTTTTGAGTGTGACACTATCTTGCCGCCCAACATTGGGTACCTTACGTGCAGGCCTAATTGTAGTGTGATAAATTTACCCATTAGATCAGTGGGCATACCACGATCGCAAAGATGTCCTATCGCAATTCTCTGTCTTTGCCAGCCCATTGTGGTCCTATATGATACATCTCTCTATTGAGTTCATCTTTTAGGATTATGGATCTCAAGTAACAGAAAGCATCTCGCGATTTCTCTCCCATCCAATTATCTTACTCTCGTCTTTGTGCTTATCCATGCTGAACTTGCACATCAAATACTTAGTCTTGCTTCAACTTAACTTGAAAAACCCATAACCTCCAAAATTTCCTCCACAATTCCAACTTTGCCCTTAACCCCTGAGTTTATCTCTTATCAACCAACACAATATCATCCGCGAACATCATTAGTCGGCTTGATGATCTCATCCATGACAATGGAGAACAAAATTGCACTCAGAGCTTACCCTTCGTGAACTCCAATGGTAATGACGAACTCTTCAGTTCTACCAACACTAGTACGTACACTCGTAATCATCCCTCATACATATACAGTAGGGTTATCCATTCGGTTTGGTTAATTCTGTTTTAACCAAAAACTAAATTTTTTAACCATTTTTTGTAACTGTTTTTTAATTTCGGTTGACCAAATATTTTTTTCGGTTCAGTTTTTTTTATAGAAAAAAAAAATCGGTTAACCGCATAACCGAAATATTTTTTTACAAATCAATTTTTAAGTAAATATATTAAAATTAATAAAAAATATATCTTTCTTTTAAAAACTTTAGTTATTAGAATTTATTAAGGTTAACCGAAATTAATAATCCAGTTTTCGGTTCAATTTTCGGTTATTAAGTGGAAAAAATATTGGTTTCAGTTAATTCGGTTTTCGATTAATTCATTTTTTGGTTAATTCGGTTGTAGAACTGAATTTCAGTTAAAACTTGGTTATAATCAAAACAACCAAAAAAAAATTCAGTTTTCGATAAACCGAATTAATCAAATGGACAACCCTAATATATAAGTAATATATAAAATTGTATAGTTATTCGTAAACCAAAGAAACTGTCTATAAGATGGTATAAGTAAGGCACTAAACTAAGATTCATAGTCATTTGTAAGCCTCGTACCAATGCTTTGACAGATAAATAGGCAGTTTGAACTCAACTAGCACCGCCTACAATGCAAAGCACCTGTCTATTAAACTAAAATTGACAGTCTTTCAACACGCTAACACCAAGGATCATATCTACTTGTCTATCCACAAGTCATGAAGAATAAGAGCTTTACAAACCTTAATAAAAAATCAAGTGCATACTGCCTCTCTCGTGGCCAGCAAACTGCGTCAATGGCAATAATTCTTGTCTTACGTCTGCCTATTGAGTCCACTTCACTATTGTCCCTGTAATCACCTGAAAATCGGAATGTAGAAGCATACCTAAAACGAAACAAAAGACGGGTTCATTAGCATACGCTCGATACACGCGCAATATAGATAATTTCACATGATCACATGAAATTATTAGGGGTATGATTGATAGTTATAAGAATATATAAGCTATGGGCGGCAACAAACCCATCATTGACAATTTTTACTAATCCATCCTTTCCAGTATCAGCTGTTACCATATGTTCTAATACTTACTGAACTGATTGTACTTACGTCGCCACCTCTAGCTTGAGGCCAATCTCTTTACAACTGCATTTTCTGTAAGTTAACCATATTACGGCCACAATATGCAATTACATTTCCTAGAGAGAATCTGATTATTTGCATGGAGTTTCTTTAGATTTGTGTCAAAAAGGGCTGGTAGCTTCTGAACAATTTTTACAGTCTGTAAAATATGTGACTTTGCGAAACATCTCAAAAGTAAAGAGAATTAAGAAAAAGATCTACAAAGGTTGCAGTGGGAAATCTTCAAGGAACTGCAATGCAGCACCCCACTTCATTTTAGAAAGTTCTAGTCACACAATTCTATTAATTTATACCAACCCGAATAATCCGAAAACCGTTCGCACCAATAACTTCTATCGCTTCATTATCAACATTGCTGGCAAGAATAGCATCCCCGCAATTAGTTCAGGATTAATCATGAAACGAATTTCTTCCTACAAAAAAATCAGATACAAAGTGAAAACCGCAATTTAGATAATAAACTAGGAGGGAAAAAGATGACGAAAAAAAGATCGCTAGTCATAGTCCTTTATTATGGATTTTCATACTTTGCACGCTAAATATATTGAGACTCTATTTATCAGGACTATATATTTAAACAAACTCTATCAAAAACACAGAAATTATTCTCCGCTTCACAAATAAAGCATTCATCAACATGGAAGCCATAAGGTAGATTACGTTGCTCAACACACTACAAGACTATCAATAAGACTAGAAATTAAGAACATCCTTTCAAGACAAGTAGAAATTTTCAGCTTATGTATGTAACCAACCAATATATTTAATTAATGCCCATGGAATGTCATTGGCTCAGCTTAAATGCTTAACCTTCAGTGGACTATTGAACACAAAACATTAGATTAACTGCACAGTTTTAGCAACTTAATCCATAGCAATGACTAAAGTTTTAAATTCACTAGCATTTTCATTTGAATTATAACACAGGCGACATATGCAAGTTACAGCCAAGAACTGCATCGATAAAATGATATGAAAAAAAAAAAACTGTTCCAAAAAGACAGAACATCAATCAAAACAGCTCAAAAGTATTAATTTAACAAACCATGTAAGAATATCATCACTTCCGGTCCTAAATAAGTACACTAACCTGAACACCTCTGTGAAGAGCACCACCCCCCAGATACTTGTTTGCAAATCAACTTCCAGAGATCCACCAAGATGGTCCTCAATTAAGCCAGAACTACAGACTTTAAGCTATAAATTTACTAAAGATCAAGATGTAATAGAACTTAAAGTATCTTCTGGAGGACAAATTATCACTTTAGGGACACAGTTTCTTGAGCTATAATATATATGGTACTTACCTCAAATGGCAGAGAGGAAGTTTAGATTTGGCCCAAACACCAGCACCAGGCACGTAGGAGTACAAGAATTTGTTCCATACAGAGAACCTTTCTTTCAAAAGAAACAAATCCCAGGGCATGCACGAGCATACCCTTTCAAAATAGTGTACAATACACTTCACTTATGTTCCACACTTTCATGATAATTTTCATACATACACCTGAAACGGCATAAACAACCAAAATTTTTGATGAGGAATATTCAGTGCGTAAGAAAAGTTACACCATAACAACATAGCATGCATATATTTTCTGAACATGCATGATAAAGAAAAGCAGCAATAGAAAAACCCAGCTTGGGAACTGTTCCTGTTTGAAATCAGTCAGCCAAAAATGATGGAATGTTAGATCGATTCGGGTAGAGCTTTCAAATTGCTACATCTGCGACAGAATTCAATTTTAGCGCATTTGGAATTTGCGTATTCTTGCTTTGGTCAATTTACTCAATGGTAAATATAGAAATCATAATAGAATCATAGAAAACAGCACAGGACAAAATTTGTTGCCGATCTAATTTGTGTTGGATTTTCATTGTAATTTTGTGAATCAGTTTTTAAGTGAAGCAAAGACATAAAGAAAGTTCAGTTACAATAAAGTCATTGTTTTTTTTCCGGCCCATTCCACGATGAGTCCTCTCCAAGTTGGAAAAATGTTCAACACGCAAGTGATGGAGACTTCCTGTGATACTTATTTGCATAAGCATGGCCAGAACTCTTCGTTACTGTTGATAGCCCAATGAATACTAGCATGTACAGAAACCAAATCTTCAGTCAGATATCTAGGTTATTTCGAAGACATTATAAGTTTCTGATACAAGGGATAAATTTCTATCTTCGGTGCCAATGGGGAGGTCAGATGAGTATGAAAAAAGTGAAACAGTTCTACTTCTATAGGTGCAGTTACTTTATACTCTATAAGTCCCCAAACAAACTAAAGGTCGTTTGAACCAATCTACCACTACAGTTAATGAAGCTTTTTAAGCTTGTGCAAATACATGTTAGGGTGCCACATTTTGGGCCCTTAATTGATAGATTCAACTTTCTTGGCTATTGTGGAAGACTTCACTATATGCACTTGGGTTCTGCTTTTTAGCTCTGAGTGGTCGCTTTTGTTTTTTGTGAAACAATTTATTGCATATGTTTGAAACAATTTCAAAAGAAAATATTAAAATGTGAGGATGTATAATGACATGTAGCTAGGTTCTAGCCAAAAAGTTAAGCGTTTAAAAACAAAGTATCATTCATCACAGTCATGCTCCATAGCCAAAACAACGGGTTTGCAAAGAGAAATCATAGACATCTCACAGAGTCTCTCCTTGTTCAGTCAAATTGCCAAAAAAATACAGGGGGGTGGGTGGTGGTGAAGACCCCTTTTTAGTTCCTTTTTTTTTCTGGTTGCGCCATCAACTCCAATTCATCTGTAAGACGTCTAGGAAGCTGTGCTGGTAGGGAGGAAGAAGATGGCAGTACTTTTCTCGGCTGGGAACATGAACAGTGGGATTTATCTTAGCATTAGGAGGTAACAGGAGCTAGGCTAATTAACCAACTTGTGCTTCAATCTAAAACGGACCAGAATATCAAGGACTGAGCTTCATATTAAGTTTCCTTCATCCTTTGCTGGGCCTTCAGCAAATCTGCTTTCAGTTCATCCAAGAGAAAAACCCTGTTAGTAAGCTGTACATCAACCTCCTAGATTGGAAAATCCAACGACCAGTAACAGTAAAACAGGAGCCTGCCATACAAAGCCTTAAACGTTGTAGTGACCAAGCTCTGATGAAAGATAGTGTTAAACCAATTCTCAGCCAAGGGAGAGCTTGTAAGCAGTGCTTAGGTTCTTGGTAAGAGAAACACCTCAGATAGTATTCCAAACAGTGATTTACTACCTTTGTTTGCCTATACAATTGAGGATGATATGCCAAGCTCAAACGCAGGAAAGTACTAGTGACATGAAAAAACTCCTTCAAAAAGTTACTGATGAAAATCAGGTTTCTATCTAGAACTGTCACAGGGAAACCATGTAGTCTCACCACCTCTCTTTACAAGCATCGCAGCTACATTCTACGTAGTATAAGGGTAATGCAAATCCATGAAATGAACATCTTAGTGCACAGATCAATACCACCAGAACAGTGATGAAGGAATTTACTCATGCCCTCTCTAGAAGTGGTAAAGGCTCCAACAATCTGCTAGATTCAGTGCACTACATTCAGACCCTCGGGCAAGCATCACATGAGGCCACAAACTCTCTGATGTTTTTACTCATCCCCAGCAGAAAACACTGCAGCAATCCTTTTAAGGGTTCACAGACACTAGGGCGACCCCGGTCAGCTTACGTGTCATATACCAGGATGTCTTTCAAAATCTGCATACTAGGCTGCAGAAGACCTAGTTTTTCCCCAGGAGACCCCTTCCCTGGTGGTTGTATTGTGCTTCCACCACCTTCTTTCAGAGTCACCCTCCATAGATGGCGAACCAGGTGGGAGTGGTGAACCATTGTTTTCTAGGAAGCAGAATCTAATCCAGTCCCTTACGGTTGAAATTGTGGAGGTGGATGGTGAAGATATAGCTGAAGTCCAACCAAAAGAATAAAGATAGTCAAACTTGGGAGAGTAAGATAAAAAGCATCTCAAGCAGCAGGAAGAATGTTGGTTGGAGTGAAGTGCCTGTTGTAGGAAGGTCAAGTGGATTGGTGGTATCATGGGATGAAGAAGTGAAGATCATCCAACAGCGGCAGAAGGAAAGATAGATAGCAATTGAGGTAGTTCATAAACATGGCGAATATCGGGCATAGTGTACCGTCCACATGATCCTTAAATAATGCTGGATGAGGTTCATGAATGCTTTAAGACTAGTGGGAAACCCTGCTAGTGATGGGAGATTTTAATGAAGTGAGAAGCCCAAAGAAACAAAAGGAAATGAGAATAGGCAGCAAACAAGAGGCGAAAAAGACTTTGAGGAATGGATCAGAAATATGAGGGTCGTGGATCTCCCTTTAATGGATGGGAGTATACTTGGAGAGGAACCAGCCAAGGTAACATGAACTCCACGAGCAGAATAGACAAGGCATTTGTGTCTGATGGTTGGTGAGCAGTGTTTAAAGATATAAAATCTTAACCAGTCAGTGGGATGTCTCTGCTCATAGACTTCTAAAAGTTGAGTTAGCAAACATCAATTGGAGTCCTAGACCATTCAGGTCATTAGATGCATGGCTAGAGCACCCCAGATTTGCAAAAATAGTAAAGGAAGTGCGAGAGGCATTGGGAGATATACCTGTAGCAGAAAAGTTAACTCTTGAAAGGACCATTAAGGATATGGAACAAAGACAGTTTTGGAGACATATATCAGAAGGTGAAAGTACTAAAAGATGAAATCAAATGGATTGATGAGGTGTGTTAAGACTAGGGTATAGTAGGGTTTATTGTTTTGGGTAGGGGCTTAATGGTAATTGTGGCACTATAAACTAGTATAAAAAGATAGTCATAGGATTAGGGGGTAGCAGTGAATTGTAATCAATGTCGGTTAGGCCTCTTAGGAGGATTATGAGGGCGGAGATTGGAGAAACCTATCATAGTATCAAAGCTATCTTTCCGTGGCAGTGGGGGGGGTTGAATGTTTTCAACCAGAGGCAACACAGAATTAATGGAAAAGGAACAAGATACAATCAAGGCTCAGTTGTCAGAGCTTACAGGGAAACTACATATGTTGTCTGTTACGGTTGGTAATCTGGCACAAGTTTTTTTGATAAGGCAACATAAGGCGGTGGATTTTTAGGAAGAAGAAAGATATAATTCACCAAGGACGAATAATCTTCAATCAGGCGGATATGGAGATAGAGGTGAGAAGAAAGAAATCAAAATCAGAAAGAAACCTTCAGTTCACATTACTTCAGCAATTACTCTGTGTTCCCCTATGTTTTCCAAGAATCCAGAAGCAGCGACAGCAAGCGCAATAAAAGAAAAAGAATTCCTTGTCCTCAATTCATACGCAAATCAGGATTGATGGAGTCCAAAAAAAAAAGAACGAGGCAAAAAGTCATCATTCGGAAGAAGAAGGAAAAAAGGAAAAGGTTAAAGCGAAAGAAAAGAGTGAGGACATCCAATGGATTTAAGACTCGATTTGGACAAATTAGAATAAATTTCAAACCTAGTTCAAAATCTGCATACCCAAGATTGCTGGCCTTATCTATCGCTAATTTCCCTAGGTGAACTCCATTCGCCAATCAATCACCGAGCGAGTTCAAAGACACATTGCTGCCTTCCTTCGATTGTTCACGTGGTGCGCGAGGAAAACAAGAAGAGCTTCTTGAAGCACGAAGAAAAACCGAGGGTAAAGCAGGTGGTGGGATTCACGGGCAACAAGGGGAGAGTAGAACCCATTTTCACCATACTTGTCCAATGGGTGAATTGGAAACTGGAAAAAGATTGAGGGAGAGTAAGTTCAATCGGTTGAAAAAGAAGAAACGAACGAAAAAGCAGAGAAGAGAAAAGACACCGATCGTACCTGGAACTTATGAAGGATTTCAATGAAACACTGTTGCACTCAGAGAAATGGATGATGCAGTTTAATTTTGGATCAAAGGCCCTGCTTGGGGAGGGCATTTACGGAATAGTATACAATGGAGTGTTTAAAAAGTGGTCAAGCAGTGACCATTAAAACAAATCACTCGAATTTGGGTATGCAAATGTGAGGTCGCGAGCGGCATGTTCGAACGCGGCTATATTTTACATCAAAATCTCATATCCATTCATTGATGAATGTTCCGCATTACTGCAACTTGGATGAATTGTTACTAGGAGGGTACGGCCTTGTTTGTAAGAATGCTTTGGAGCGTTTGTTCAACACTAAGGAACTTGACTACGGCTTCGGTATAACTGTTGTTGTTGCCACTTTTGACATCCACAGGTATTCCCAGAAAAATCCTTTTTGCTCCTCGTTAGAGGGGAGCAATTACCTTCCCCCCTTAGTACAAGGTGGTGGTTTTGGGGGAGTGATGTTAGGACTAGGGTATAGTAGGGTTCATTATTTTGGGTAGGCGTTTAATAGTAGTTATGACACCATAAACTAGTATAAAAGATAGTCAGAGGATTAGGGGGTAAGGTGAATTGTAATAAAGATTGGTTAGGCCTCCTACGAGGATTTTGTGGAGGGAGATTGGCGGAACCTATTAAGGTGGCTGAAACACAAGACATTGATGAGGTCCAATAGGAGGAGAGCTCTTGAGTCACAGTTGGTATTAGGTCTAAGACAGAAAGAAATCCACTCGAGACAAATGTCTAGGACCAAGCCTTAAAAATTGGACGAGAACACAACTTACTCCCACAGGAGAGCCAATTTCAACAAAAGGAGAAATCAAATACAATGCCTAGAAAATGGAAGGGAGAGATACTATGACCCAGCAAAAATCAAAGAATCGATAGTGGCACACTTCAAGCCACACAAAAAAATAGCAATTCCGCTTTCTCCTTAACCTGCTTGAGAGCCAATTAGTTTGCCTTAGTTCTTCCTACTACCCCCAATTGGATGGCCAAAGTGAAGTGGTCAAGAGATGTTTGAAGAATTATCTAAGGTGTTTTTCATTTCACAACCCAAATAGTGGTTGAAAACTCAATGTAGGGCTGAACTTTAGTTTAATACTTCATTCCATAAAAGCTCGGCACCACCTAGTTTACAACTTCCTATGCGCGCAACCAACCTGTTTTACACAAGTATAGACCACTTTGTTCGTTGACTAAAGAAGTGGACATTCAGCAGCCTAACCAGGATCATTTCCTAGAGGAACTCAAACAAAACATGCTCAATGCAGAAGAGGATGAAAGTGCAGGCTGATAAGCATCGAGGCCTGTGGAATTTCAAGTGGGAGATATGGCCTACTAAAGGATTCACCCTTACAAGTATTGATCAATCTCTAAGAGCAAGAATGAAGCTCAGTCAAGGTTCTAGGGACCTTTGAGGTGCTGAAACGGATTGGTGAAGTGACTTAGCAACTGTTACTACCTGCTGATGCTCATATTCATCATACAGTGCATGTATCTCAGCTTCAAAAAGATGCTCCAGCTGGTCATGTTTCTCCTCAGCTTCTTGCAGTTCTTACTTCAGATTTTGAGATGATTCTTTCAGGTGGGAGATATGGTCTACTAAGGATTCACCCTTACAAGTATTGGTCAATCTCTAAGAGCAAGAATGAAGCTCAGTCAAGGTTCTAGGGACCTTTGAGGTGCTGGAACGGATTGGTGAAGTGACTTAGCAACTGTTACTACCTGCTGATGCTCATATTCATCATACAGTGCACGTATCTCAGCTTCACAAAGCTGCTCCAGCTGGTCATGTTTCTCCTCAGCTTCTTGCAGTTCTTACTTCAGATTTTGGATGATTCTTTCACCCAGCGCAGCCTCGGGTAGCATCACCATCATGGACATGAATCTGATGTTCTCGGGTGGATTGCCCAAAAGATTGTCTGCTATTGGGAATCAGCCTTATTATCACGGAGCATTTCTTTCTTTTCACCATGAGAAGAAGGTTAATGTGCAGGCAGGGAGTGATGATAGGATGTGGGATCAGGTGTATATGAGATTAGGGGTGGCAAAACGGATTCACGAATCGTGTTAGGCTAAACCCAAACCCGACCCGTTTATTAATCGGGTTGACCCGACCAACCCATTTAGGCCCCATTCTTTTGTCAGCTGAAACATATAGCTGATGTCAGTTGTCAGCTGAAATTAGAAAAAGTAGAGAGAAAAAATAATTGATATGACAATTGATGTATGTGACATACAGAAAGAAAAAACTAGCTGATCACATAAACTCGTTTGATAATCTGACAAAAGAATGGGGCCTTAATTAATCGTGTCCAAATATGAAACCCAAACTCAACCCGTTTATCAAACAGGTTGACCGTCCAACCCAATTAATTAATCGTGTCCAAATTTGAAACTCAAATCCGCATATAATAAGCTCAAACCTAACCAGTTTAGTTATATATAAACAAATAATTTGACTAATTAATATTAGTTCTTCATTCTATGATATTACTCCCTCCATCCCTAATTGACCTTCCCCTTTACTATTTGGGGATGTCATTTGACTTCAATATTAAACATGTAAGATAACATAATTTTATAAATCTAAGTATTGCAATGGAATCTTTATTTGAAAAACTATATGTTATAAAAATTTGTTTTATAAAATTATTTTATCTTATATGTTTAATATTGAAGTGGAAAAACGTGTCAAAAGTAAACATGAAGGTCAAAGTGGGACGAAGGTAGTATTAACTTTACTTTTAATTAAAATACTTAATTTTTAATATTTGTATATCTTATTTATATTAAAATTTGATAAAAATAATTACTATAATTTATAATATATATATTTATTTAATATAAATTACTTAAAAGGGTTAGCGGGTTACATATGTTAAACCCAAACCCGACACAGTTATTTAATGAGTCGTGTTCGGCCTGACCCATTTATTTAATCGTGTCAAATTTTAAAACTCAAACCCGCTAATTTCAAGTCGGATTTGTGTTGGTCAAATGGGTCGTATTGAAATTACACCCCTATCTGAGATGCTTTTTTAGTGGGTGATGTTGCATTTGTCCTTCACAAGAGTTGTTTTGTATGTTCATTCTTAAACCGTGGTCATGTTGGTTGTTATAATGACCCGAGTAGGGATTGTTTACTGCTTAAGTACCTATGTGGCTGAGTGCAAAAGATATCTTGGTCATTTGTTAAGGGGGAGATCTGTCTCTAGAGCGAGTCCGAAGCAAAGTTTGATTCTAGCTGTATGAGCAAATAATTAGAAGTGGATATGTATGATGGTACTTTAGTGAGGCTGAATTCAGATCGAGTTAAGTTTTTGCTAGAGATATTATGAACAGCTTGCCATTTATTGAGTTTTACGAGTGCATGAATGACACATATGAAAGAGTTTGATTTCACATTGTGGCTAAGGGAATCTAGCAGAGTTTGTAAAAGAATTTGACAAAAATCAAAAGGATGATGCTCAGCTCTATACTCTACAGAAAGATCTATGCATGTTGAATCAGGGATCTGACTCTATTAGTGCATACTAGCATAAGAGAATCTGGGATCAGTTGGCTTCATTACATATTTCATCACTTTGTACCAACATTATTGTGTATGCTACAGCTCTTATGAAGGAAAAGGAAGTTGAGTTTCTCATGGGGTCCTAATGAAGGAAGTGGGAATAATAGAACAAGTAATAGCAATGATGCAGCGTCCCAGCTTGGAAAGCCTATTCACTTGTTACACAAGAAGAAAAACACAGGAAGCTTTTCAGCTCTAGCAAAGCTGAAGGAGAAGATACATCCTTTACCTCTAATACATAGAGAGAAAATATGATAGTTTTACTATTAACAATAAAGAACCATTCTATTCCTGTTCCCTCATATTCTAACGCAACTTACAAAAAGGAGAAAAGAAATTTAAACATGCTGCAGAGAATTACCATAACGACACATGAAAATGCATCATATGCACCCATATACACCTATTAAAAAGAAATATGCACGAGCAATATACGAAAACCCTAGCTTATGATATGAAATTTGAACAAAAGGTGTAGAAGCTTAGCAAGATGCAAAAGCATATTATGGGATAAAAGATATCCCTGATCACTTACACAAAAAGCTCATCAAAGTTGATCACTTGAAGATGTCTGTGACTTCTTTCATTAGTAGGAAACAAGCAAAAGAACGAGCATGTGAGTAGAGCGGCAATAATTTCCTGAGAGAAACAATGAATTTAAGCATCCACATACAATTAATCAAGTAAAATTATAAATTATGACAATCTACCAATTCTTGAGACACTGGTATAGCCTGTCTGGACTGTTATAAATATTCAGAATTTAGGTGTTGACTAAGCTGGAATACTCAAATATGAAGCAACAAACTAAAATCCGTGCCTGACTGAGAATAACAATTCCAGGGCATTGCGACTCCAACAGCCGAAGACCTGTTTCAACCCCTTTCAGTATACTGCTTGCATTCTTATAGTGAGATATCAGCAGAGATGGCAACCGTAGTAATAAGTCTGCCATTACAGGGATAACCTCGGCAAACCATCTACCAGCTTCCGCTCTCGACAGGAACTACAGATACAAAAGCACAGATGATAAGTACTTCCGTACTATTTAACCAAATACATTCCAATTATACCTGCTCGTACAAGAGAAAACGTCCACACCTATTGAGGTTTGAGTACTTAAATTGGCGAGCCACTGTAGCCCAAAAAAAGTAGCACAAACCCCGACCTTTAAGGGGATTGAGGAAAAAAAAAGTAGCAGAATCATCACTTAACTGCCAGGATATTGCAGTACGATCAATCTGACAGAGGAGGGGGAGAAAGCAGGTTGCGAGACAAAGATGCTAACTTACCTCGTCGAAAAAGGGGCATAGCCATGGCCAACAGAGGGAGACAAATGGTGAGGGGAGAAAGAAAGGGAGGCCCTAATGTCTTGAATGGCGACGAAGAGAACCTCTCCCGAGTCAACTCGACTGTGACCCGGTCCTTTAGAGAGCGCTTTCAAAGCTTCAGTCATCTGACTCGGCACTCGGCCACGCCAGAATTCCATGCTCGAGCTTCAACGGCAGAAGTTGAAGAATTGCATCATTTCTATTCTCCATTTTGGATTTGCTCTCCTCACCGTTATTCTAACGCATCAACAAATCCTGCTTTGTAAGGTTCCAGTCCCAGGCGCAGCTCATTTCCTGCAATGAAGTTGTTGCAGTGCTGCATTGAAGCACATCTCCGAAATAAATAGAATTACCGATTAGAGCAGCCCGTTGCCCTTTCTATCCTGTTGGTCGTACACATTATTTTAAACTGCAATATACCGTTTTTTGAAAGTTGTCTCCAATATACCAAAATTTGAGTTTTAAGATTTACAAAATACCATTATAGGTGACAGATGTTAAATTCACCGTTAACCCAATGACCATTATGCCCCTGACAGAAATTTTGATTTTTTTTAAAAAAAATTAATTTTTTCAATGATGCTGGTTCGACTGTGCAATAGCTACTTTTTTTAAACAACTTTAAAGTACACAAAATACCCTTGTTTTGTTTATAGTTTACAATATCGAGAGAGAATCATAGCAGACTTCAATTAAAGTGGCTCTTCACAGACTTATAGGGGCATATTCACAACAGCAAACAGAAAAAGTCATTAGCAATATCACTGGTTTCCATCAGAGTTGTACTTGTACACATAAGACCAAAGAACAGTTATCCTCATTTATAGGGAAAGTAAGAAACAAGAAAATTAAAAGTTGGATTCTTACAGTAGAAGAATGTATGCCAAATACCAGTATGACTGTATATGCTACAGAATGCTGAAAATGTCTGGATTTCCTGATGCTTGTTCAAGACACGTCTATCTATTATGAATGAGAAAACCATAGGGAATGGAAACCCAAAAGTAAATAGTTAGCGGTAATAATCTTTACTTATTCAATGTATAGCAGCATTTCAAAACTTACATAACCTAGCAGCATTTCACAACTTACATAACCTAGACAAAACATAGTAGCAACGGTTTTCTCATGGAAAAATATTGCAGTGTAGTTTTTTAACAAAGACTCACGACCTTACCCACCCCCAACATCCATTACATACTTCTTCTAGTTTCTCTTTTCAAACCTCTTTTTCACCACACACATGTTTAATGCAACAACAAATGACAACTGCTGACCAGGACACCAATGGTTCACAATTCTTCACCACAATAGTGACAACCAGCTGGTTGGATAGAAGACATGTGGTATTTGTCAAAGTCTTATCTGGCCAGAAGTATTATTCTAAACAGAAACTTTTAAACTTAAGCTTAGAAAGCTATTCACAAGACTATAGATAAATACATTTTACAAATACAGTTGAACGTCTTTGATTTTATACCTATCAAGGCCGTTGCCTTCTTTAGCTTTAGAATTGCACCTTGTTTCATTCTAGAAATTATTTTATAAAAATCGGCCATGGGAACTCAATTCAAAAGCCATAATTTTGACTACAAGGTTCAATATACATTGAGTAGTTGTATTTGTGGGTACTCTAGATCCTATTTCTTATTTTTTCTGTTCAAGTTTGACTGTGAGGTTGGGTTTCGAAGCAAGGATGTGAAGAAGTAGCTTGATCACTAGAGATTAAACAACCTAGTTTTTCTGAAATTGAAACTTACCGTGGCCGTTACAAGCTTTAAATTGGGTTTAGAATTTTTCCTTGAGGGCGAAATGACATATAGTTGAGTTCCAGTTCCATATGTAGGCACCTGAGTGTGTTATGCAGGATTATAACAAGCTGAGCATCTTGTGTTGGATACTTCCCTCGTGAAACTTTTGGGAACGGAAAACAAGAAACTCTGGAGACAGGTTACTGAGCCTTTATTGTGGTCGACATCTTCTAGTTTGATTTTCTATGGCATTCTGCTGTTTAAGCATTACAGCGGCAGTAGCAACCCTCGTATAGAAACTATTTCACATTGTAGCAGATGTTAGAAAATCAATTATTAGGCATTGATGTACAAAAGAGCAGGATAATGACTTCTCCAACAGACTACTTCAAATGTCCAGGTTGCTTTCATTAAAGCTAGCGACAGATGCAAAATGACAATTTGAAGCATATGAATTTCAGTTCACGTTATTTTAAAATTATAACAGAAGTGATGGTTACTAATATCAAGCAAGGATCAGATTTTTAAAAGGGAAAAGCACTAGAAGGAGTAAATTTACTTATAAAAAAGTTTATGTGAATCTTCTGTTTGCTGCTTAGTATGTATAACAGTCCATAGATCAAGAGGAGTTGCTTATTGGAAGATCTCGAAGAGACTATAGAGCTTAGCGTGCTCTATATTAATCAGTTTACAACAAGGAAAATATTCCTCATATACATTAGAAAAAACCAAATAAGGTGTGTATAGCTACAGTATAAAGTATCAAAGCGGAATGGAAACTATAGCAGAAACAAAGTGATCTATGAGCTTGAATACTCAGAATTTCAACTATTAAAGCCTATGTAACAGATGCAACATGGCAGCGTTAAAAACAAGCGAGTATTATAGTTCATTTGACTTTATTCTTATAGCTATAAGAGATGTGAAACTATAAGAGATGTGAAACTACTAATCTTAGGCGGAAAATAATCTTTCAAAAGGATGTGCATAAATAGGATTAGATTTACTCATAAAACAGTTCATATGAAGTTCAGTTTATCACTCAACGAAGCAATGCAGGACTTTGCAGATTGCAGTCCAAAACTGATCATAACATCATTCTTCAATTTCAGTTTTTGTAATCACTTAAGAATACACCTTTTCTAACAGTTTAGGATAGAGGCAAGTGTACTTAACTGTGCACGTAACAACTCAAGAATGTAGAAATTTAATGCCCAGAACGTGATACCACTTTCCTAATTCAAAATAGAAATAAAGTATAGGTTCGCACATATCAGACAAAGATTAAAAAAAAAAGCAGAAAAAACTGTCAAAGACATTGTGTAGTAACAGAATTGTTCAGAACTGAGAGTAGGGGGAGACAAACAGATACTACAGAGAAAATACAAGGGTTTCAGACATGTTTCACACATGAATACTATTGTTCAGACAAAAGTGAAAATACAAGGGTTTCAGTTTTTTTAATGCATACTACTATTTTTAGATTGTGAGTAGAAAGCAAGTAATTGCTAAGTTATATAGTATGAGTTGAACTCCAGTGATTGTTTTGAGCAGGAAGGAAAATAACTTTCTAAAATCCTACAAGGAAAATACATCAAATTTAACAACGACATACATAACAGCTTGGTTTAAAAAAGCGCGCATCATGCGCGCATGATGCGGTATTGATGCGAATCGATGAGTACAACGCATTGTGCAATGCGAGTCGTGTCTGTACTCCATTTTCTTCTTTATTTTAAAAAAAAATTCTAAATGTATCAAAATGACGGCACTTTTGAGAAAGTTTTTCTCTTTTTAATTAAAAATCAAAAAGCTGCTTTGCTTCGTTCCTCATTTTATTATTTGCCCTCACTTTCCCATCACGATTTATTATTTCCCCTTTCCTCTTCCCCCACTCCCATTCTCCTTTTTTTTTCTTTCCGTGTCTGGCTCCCCGAAACCCAGATCCATGTGCATCATCTCCTTTGAACACATTTCAAATGAATATTTAAAGTTTAATATCAATATGTATTTGTATGTCATATAATAAGTTAATATTGCTTATATATACAAAATGTAGTATCACAATATACTATAGTGATATTATATAATTGATCGCATCAATGACGAGATGCGACCGCCTCGTCGCATCACGCATCACGCATCACTTCAAAACCAAAACGCCTCGTCACGCATCACGCATTTAAAACCAAGCATAACAGATATCAATCTGTGACCCCCTATGTACAATGTGAATTTGACTTCAACTGAAAAAGATTGCTGAAAAGCTTTGTATTGATTTGACTCTTATGCACTCCTTTTTCAATTAGTTGATGATGTTTTTGGGTTTAGATTTGACAGAGGTAGTTTGAAGAGCAGAGTAATTAAAAATATTCTCCTCTGCGGTAAATCAACCAGTTTTTTTTTGTATATGTTGTCAGCTGTACTGTTAACTTATAGTAGTTGTCCGTTAAAACAAAGTAAGTGAACAGCTGTTCATAAAAACTACACAAATTGGAATTGGGTGGCTGCAATCTTCCTCCACCATTCACACTACTAGTGAGATTTGAAAGCACTCTAAGGTCTCACCAAATTCTACTAAAATTGCGGCACCTTCATAATCTTACAGCACTGTAGTATCCAGTTTCCTACTACACATCCTGATCAATACCTCCAGCATTTCTTCAGACCATCTAACTAAGTTTTCATCATGCCTTGAAAAAAAGGTCCAAAACCAGTGATGCATAGGCCAACAATCGAAAAAATCAACCAGCTTGATTTTTAAATGAGCAGCTTTGTCTAAACTAATGTAAACTATAATCTGTAGACTTGATATTCTGGCTTTTATCAGTGTGAAAGCGAAGCATAAGTATTATAATTAAAAGAAATCTAAGGCTCGTAATTAAAAGCTCATTCTTACGCTTAGTTTCCTCAAATTAGCAAATTAAGAATTTCCTCAAATTAGCAAATTATCAAATTCGGCATTATACTTATGTGACTGCCATAATAGATTGGCTTAAGTCCGTTTAGTCAGTACTAAATTACCAGACTCAAACATCAAAAAAATTTAAACTTTGCAAATTAATGCTTAAACTCAATCAATCTCGCATAAACCATAGATTAAGATAATCACCACTCTCTTCCTTTAATCTTAATCAAGACAGTATTACACATTAATTCTAACACCATAGATTTAGAACTTCAGCTCATTCATAAGTCTAATTAACCTCATGGCCTCTAACTTATACATGATTAGCCAATTTTTGTTGTAATTGACAGTAGGCTGATTGTAAGGGATTTTGTAACAGAAGGCACTACGGCTCATTTGCTCACAGGTATGACAGAAGAACAAAACGTTAATTGCTATAATTGACAAAGGAGATGAGTAATACCGTTTCTAGAGTGAATGTTCAATCTCTGGTGTGTTGGGTTGTAAACTACCGATAGTGCAGAGAATGGAAGACAAGGACAAACACAATTTTCTTTTTGTTCAGTTGCATATTACCGTGAGAGAAAGGAAAAAAAAAGGCTTCAATTGAAATTATAGGCACAGAAAAAGGTAATTCATAGTATATTACCGATTCGAGAGAACTATTTTCAGCTCTTCCTTCAGTCTGGTGTGCGAAATTGCAGCAGTTCCAGTGATGATTCATCACATTCACCGCTTCAGAGGACTAGATGCAAGAAGAGAATGAATTTCCAGCATTACAAGAAGAAAGGAAAGGCGCGTAGAGCATGAGCTCTTTCTGGTGTACAAAATAAGCAGTTTCTGCAACAGACAGACACAAGACGTGAATGAAGGGGTGAAGTATGTTACCGGTTCCAGAAGATAATTGTATTTTGTCCCCTCCTCAATCTATTCCAGAAATTGGTTTATGTTTATCACCTCCTCAAATTGGAGTGCGAGATGTTGCAGTCCGGAATAACGCACCAGAGGGGAAAAAACAAGAAGAGAGTCGAACAAAGTACAGAGCATGTATTCTCTCTTGTTCACCAGCAAGGGTATTAAATTACCGAGAAAAGAGTGAGGAGAAAGGAGATGCTGGATTGGAAATCGCCAGGAAGAGCATGAGGAGAAACAGACATGTATGTTCCTGGTTTGTCGATCAGTTGCAGACAAGAGGAGACTGAAAGAGGCGTATATATGCTGCTCGCCAGTTAAGGGTTTTTTTTTGGAAGTGATATGTGCTAAATAATATCTAGTTAATAAAATGGGCAACATATTTTAATTACTCCATAATTGGTTGTAGTAAGTAGTTAAGATTTTAACTAATCTTTGACTAATTTAATTGTATTTGTAGTTGATGATTAAGGAGTCCCCATCTTACTAACTCACTAATTTATTTTATTATTTTGAATTACAATTTAATATTACATATCATCTCCTTCTTATCAATAGTGTCCTCTTCAATATGTTATATCTTATAGCATATTTAATCCTTATATTATTATTTATTTTTCTCCTTCCTCACATTATTTTTAGATAGGTTTAGAATTTAATAAATCCTTCATAGATCTTTTAGCTAGTATACAATGGCATAGCAAGCCTATTAAAATCATATACTTATTACATAATCCATAATAAGACTTAATTAATAAGTCTTATTAAATTAATGATTAATGTTACATACCATTTAATAATGTCCTTGTTATTATTTTATGTACCTCCTCGTATATCATCATACATTATGTACATCATATAATATCATGGTTGCTATTTGATTTCTCTCTTTAAAGTGTTTAAAAATTCCTTTTTAACCTGTACATACGTTTATACAAATGTACAGTGTGGTTAAATAAACTCGTTTTAACCTTCTTAGGATCATTTAAATTCTATTGTTTCTTTTTACATATTTAAGGATATTTAACCTTTTATAAATCACCTTCATTTAATTAATTTATTATTTATTAGGGTAATTAATATTTAGGATATTTCAAGCGAAGCCACTGAAATCCTACCCACCTAAGGGTAGGGCACTCCATCCAAGCCGCTAAATTGGAAATTAATATGATTACTTTAGTACCATTGGAATATATAATTGACCTCGATTGTGTTAGGTTCTGGATATGGCTCAAACACAGGCCAGAAGTTTGTCCGCCATTTCAACTGCAGACAATGCGGGAAGGATCACCCTGGTGTGGACTGCCTAGGGGAGAAAGTCCAGTGCCACCATTGTCAATTATGGGGACATCGTGCCTTCGAGTGCATACCAAACCTAGAAAGCAAGAGCTATCGCCCGGGAATGAAGGCGAGCATAGGCCATAAGAGTGGGTTTGGCGATACACGCCCTCCACCGACAAACCAAGCTACTATGGCTCAGGGAGCTAAGGGCAAGGGCCCAGCATCGGGACCCTCCATACACCTCATGAATCGCACAGATGAAGCCGGTACTTCTACCAACCCAGGTATTTCTAAACTCATTCAATCATGTCATTGAGCAATGGATGGTGTGAATGAGTGCTTGCATGCCTTAAGTGCCTAATTGAGTAGAAAGGAACTAGTAAGACTCACAAGTAGGATTTTAAACCACGTAGGAAGCTATAATATATGCTTTCCTATCCCTCACACGCCGCCCTCCCTAGAAGAAAACATCATCAAAGCACATGAACCAGCAAACGAACAATGTAAGGTTATCCAACCAGGACTAATACTACTCAAAGGATACCTAACGTCGGAAACTCAAATCGCAATCATCAGAAGATGTCAAGAACTGGGTAGGACCAGGGGGGTTCTACACTCCCGAATTTCCAGGATGATCGAAGATGAAGCTGAAGATGATGTGCTTAGGTAAGGACTGGAATCCTTACACAAAGACCTACCAAGAGACGAGAACTAAGACGGAGCGCGAGTACCAAAAATCCCAGAAGAATTTTTACAAATCGTGAAACAAGCAGTTAATACTGCATAACAACTAGAAGCAGATCCAGTTCCCAATCTAAGGGCTGATCTATGTATCATCAACTTCTATGAAGAAGGAGGCCGCTTAGGACTGCACCAGGATAAGGATGAAACACAAGAGTCCCTCGATCAAGGGATACCGATGTTGTCTTTGTCAATTGGAGATGACACAGAATTCCTATATGGCGAGCAGAAGCGTGTGGACCTTGCGAAGAAAATCATATTGAAGTTAGGAGATGTTCTGATAATGGGTGGAAAGTCAAGGATGCTATACCATGGAATTAAAAGAATTAAGATAAACACAACACCTTCGACAGTGATAAACATCACCCACATGAAACCGGGATGATTAAATTTGACCTTTAGAAAATACTAGCACTGTAAACGTCTTTTAGACACGTGAAAGAAGATCATCTCGTAAATGAAGTATTATTGTTATGAAATGTGAATGTCTTCGACTTCCATCATATGTCAAGTACTTATCCAGAATCTGTTGTTAGGTTGTGCCAAGGAGACGGAGGGTACCTTAAGTATACTTACTGAGGAGGAGGCCAGCAAGGGCGGCACGATCCTCACTGGTACTTTTCCTGTCAACGGAGTGGCTACACATCAGTGTTGTTCGACTCCGGGGCCTCACATACTTTCGTTTCGCCTACGCTTGCGGGGAAGTTGGGGCTAGACGCTGTAGAGTTACCTGATTTCATGGTGACACTCCCTCCCGTCTAAGGAGAAGGTCAAATGCACTCGTTTTCATAGAGGAGCCACAATCCGTATTAAAAGAGGAAGAATTTCCCATTGACCTGATTGAATTCAGAGGCCTAGGATTCGACGTCATAGTCGGAATGAATTGGTTGGGGGAACAGAGGCCGCATCCTTTGTGCAGAACGCCGACTGTTACTCAAGAGCCCATCATAAGTGACAGTGTCTTACCGCCAGAGCCCTAGAGCACCATCAATAAAAGTGATATCTGCTATGTCCATGTACATGGAGGTAAGGAAGCAGAAGGAAGTATATTTATGTTATGTTCAAGATATAGAGCACGACCTAGATTTTGATCCAAATATGCCAGTGGTGTCAGAATTTTCGAACATTTTTCCAAAAGAACTTCCAGGCTTACCGCCAGCCAGAGAGGTAGAATTCTCCATCGAATTACTACCAGGTACTAGTCCCATAGCTAAGGCACCGTACCGTATGGCACCAGCAGAAATGACTGAGTTGAAAGAACAGTTGAAGGATCTGTTAGACAAGGGATACATACGACCTAGCGTATCGCCTTGGCGACCACCAGTTCTTTTCGTGAAGAAGAAGGATGCAAGCCTTCGGTTATGCATCGATTATAGAGAACTTAATGCAGTGTCAGTAAAGAACAAATACCCACTACCACGAATCGACGATTTGTTTGACTAGTTAAGAGGAGCAAAGGTGTTTTCAAAGATTGATCTGAGATCAGGATACCATCAAATACCCATCAGGGAGCAAGACAGGGAAAAGACAGCATTTCGAACGCGATATGGCCACTATGAATTTACAGTAATGCCATTCAGCTTGTCAAACGCACCAGCAGTCTTCATGGACTTAATGAACAGATTGTTCAGGGAGCAGCTGGACAAGACCGTAATCGTATTCATCGACGATATTTTGATTTATTCAAAGTCTAAGGAAGAACATGGGAGTCACCTCCGACGTGTACTCGAACTCTTAAGGGAGAACCAGCTTTATGCTAAGTTCTCCAAATGTAAGTTTTGGCTAGATCGAGTTTCCTTTCTCGGTCATGTCATCTCGGACGCTGGGATCGCGGTGGATCCAGCAAAAATAGAAGCAGTTCGCACATGGCCCAGACCAAGGACAGTGACTGATATCAGGAGTTTCCTTGGGTTAGCAGGCTACTACAGAAGGTTCATCAAAGACTTCTCCAGAATAGCAAAACCGATGACAAGCTTAATGAAGAAGGACGTGCCATTCACGTGGACTGAAGAATGTGAAACCTCATTCCAGTGTTTGAAGGATGCTTTGACCTCAGCACCAGTTTTGACTATACCCGAAGGCACGGAAGGTTATGAAGTGTTACTGTGATGCATCAGGCAGGGGATTAGGGTGCGTACTCATGCAAAATGGGAAGGTAGTCGCCTACGCTTCCCGACAACTGAAGAAGCATGAGGAGAACTATCCCACACATGACTTGGAGCTTGGAGCAATTGTATTTGCATTAAAGATCTAGCGCCACTACTTGTATGGTGTCCAGATGACCGTATACTCGGATCATAAAAGCTTGAAATATGTATTTACTCATAAGGAGTTAAACATGAGACAACGTAGATGGGTCGAATTTCTCAAGGATTACGACATCGACTTGCAGTACAAAGAGGAAAAGCTAATGTTGTAGCAGACGCATTGAGTCGACGAGCACATTCCTTAAATGCCATTGTGGCTAGCTCGAGTCTTATTGACGACATACGTAGCGCACAACAGAATGATCAGCGAATGAGGGAGATCAGTCAGAAGTTGTCTGACGGTACATTCGAAGGAGGAAAGTATGAGTTCCAGCTACACGAAGATGGGCTGATCATATTGAAGGGCAGATTGTGTATTCCCAAAGACAGCACAGATTTAAAGAGTATATTCTTCGAGAGTCCCACACTTCTTCCACATCTGTCCATCCAGGAGCTTCTAAGACGTACAAAGATTTGAAGATGCATTTCTGGTGGAGTGGTATGAAGAGTGACGTGACAGACTATGTCATTCGATGTCTCACTTGTCAGAAAGTGAAATTTGAACACAAACGACCTGGGGGCATGGTAAGTCTATGCCAGTTCCCGAATGGAAGTTTTATGATATCTCTATGGATTTCGTGGTGGGACTACCACCTACGAGAGGAGGACTAATATGATATGGGTCGTTGTTGACCGAGTGACCAAAGTGGCCAGATTCATACCAATGAAGGACACTTGGAAGGTACCAAGGTTGGCAGAACTATTTGATAAAGAGATTATCAGGCATCATGGAGTACCGAAGACTATTGTTTCAGATCGAGATACCAGATTCCTTTCCCAATACTAGCGAGCTACTCACGAAGCACTTGGAACAGAGTTGAAGCTTAGTACAGCGTTTCATCCTCAGACAGATGGTCAATCAGAGAGGACTATTCAGACCTTAGAGGACATGTTACGAGCATGTGCCTTGGATTTCCAGGGTAGCTGGATAGATAGGTTACATCCAATTGAGTTTGCATACAACAACAGTTACCACGCCTCTATACAGATGTCACCTTTCCAAGCATTATATGGCAGACCATGCTGCACACCATTGTGTTGGACGAGTCTAGTGAGACCGTCATCATTGGGCCTGAGTACTTAGAACAAGTTCAGGCGGAAGTGCAACAAATCAGAAACAATATGAAAGCAGCACAAGACAGGCAAAATCATACGCTGACGAGAGACGACGAGACCTTGAGTTCGCAGTTGATGACCAGGATTTCTGCGAGTATCCCCGATGAAGGGAATATTCAGATTCGAACAGAAGGGCAAGCTAAGCCAAAGTTTGTAGGACCCTACGCTATCACAAGCAGTGGGCCTTGTGGCATATCGACTTGATTTGCCAGCTGAGTTGGGCAAAGTACACAACGTTTTTCATGTGTCTCAGCTCAAGAAATACATGCCTCACCCTTCTCATGTCCTACAACCAGAGACACTATCATTAGAACCGACAATGCGGTACATGGAAAACACCTCAGCGAATATTAGATAGGAAAACACGAGATACTCGAAACAAAACTGTGAGCCTCGTAAAGGTTTTTTGGTCGAACCACGATGTTGAGGAGGCCACATGGGAACTAGAAGCCGATATGTGAGCAAAGTTTCCCTCATTATTTACCGACTAGACACTCTAGTCTAGGGTACGTGGGCGTACCCCTTTTTAGGGGGGTAGAGCCTTTTTCGTTTGAGAGTTTAGTGTGTACTTTTGTTGCACGTTTATGATTTTGTTGTGCACTTCTGTGACATTTTGTCCTGTATGTGTTCTTGTGTAACACTGTATTTGAATGCACCTTGTACCTTACTTGCTGATGTGCACTACGTTGCGCTACAATGAAGAGATTATGTGTACTACGTTACACTACTTGGAGGATATATGTGAGCATGTGTACTACGTTGCACTACATTGAAGATATATGTTATAACCTTTCATGACCAATCATGTTGTGTTAGGTATACACTATGAACTTAAGAATAGTGAGACTTGGGACTTGTTCCCTAAAACTGAATTGAGTTGTGGATACTTAACGGAACTTGTTTCCCCCCACAACCTTTTGAATTTAGAATGAGACTTCGGGGCGAAGTCCTTTTAAGTGGGGTAGATTGAAATACCCCAAATCTAATTAACACTTTAAAACCATTAGATAATGAAAATTAATCTAAGGATAAATCATTTCACGTACGCATGCTCATTCCTGCATGCAAAAGTTTACGTAAATAATATTACGCGTGTGCATGCAACACATGCATGCAAACATTACGTATAAATAGTCGTTTTACCATAAACGCTAACAGGCGTAATATTACAAACGTCTTAACATACTCGTACAAACACTCATGTAAGTTTATTAACAAGGATTAAACTCCATACATAACATGCTCAATAAAGAGAGCGTCAACAAGGAAAGATCAATACGAACATTTATACAAACGCAACGTAAGTATTTACGAATGCCGAAGCATTTATAAATGCTAAAATAAATTTATATACACATGTAAAAAATGTAACAACGTATGTTACACCTATTATATATATATCATAAAAACATAAGAACTCATCAAAGGTCAAAAATACGCACTAAACATCTTAACGACAAGAACGATCCTAAAACGTCTTAAAAACATGCGTTAAGCGTGACCTTGTATGACCTTTTAAACTCAAACCAAATGGTCATACCCTCATTATATGACTATACAAACATAGTCCCCAGGCCATATTTAGTTAAAAACGCAAAGTGCTCGGGAGTGCTCACGCACGCCCCTTAAAGCACGAGAAGCCCCGGAAACCCCAGAAATGCATTCTAAGTTGGTATAACTTAGTTTTCTTCACTCCAAATGGTTATTTGACCATTATTCAATATGTATAAGAGGATCCCCACGTCACTTTTTCAATTAAACACGAAGTGCTCGGGGGAAATTCTTAACGCTCCTGTTTTGGTCCCGGAAGTCCCGGAAATTGTGTCATGAGTTGATATAACCCCATATAACTCAATGTAACACCTTAATATATCATAATTGACCATAAAATATGTCAATAAAAACTTGGAACTCGTTGGAACAATTTATTTTCCAAAATGTCCTTAGAGCACAAAAACGCACTTTCGGGTGCCGTAAAAACGCATTTTACGCAACCTTGAAGTTTTTGAGGATCCACGAATTGGGAATCTTAAATGGGATGGATTGACCATATTAATCAATCAAAGACAGTTCTAAACCATTAGCACTAATAGGGCCGAAAATCTACTCAAAATGTACTATAAATTCAACATTTACCTTAGTAACTTTCATCTTTTACCTTGGTATAAATGTACCAAATAAATGTTGTAACCTATAACATGTTACAATATGATCTTAATGTAATATAATGTGACAAAACCAAGTTGAAAATAAATCCCACTTGGTCACACATGTGGCCGATATTGGAGCTTGTCTTTGGCATGTTTTAAGCTTATAAAATGTCATGGAATTTGATGACTCATCCTCCCACATGCTATGTGACTTTATGACAAGAGAATATTAGTCCAAGTTGGCTCTCCCATTACCGAAAACCTGCAATAAAACAAGAGGAGATTAGCTTTGTAAAAGCATGAATTAAAAATGTAAAAAGTAGATCTAGATCTAGAATAATGTCATGTTATATCATGACAACAAGGGAGACATTTAATCAGCCCTCTATTGTTCAATTATCCTAGTCTCGGTATTTAATAAAAACAGCAAATAAGGGGTTTAGCCGGAGGCAAGCTTGGTTTGTTTAGGATCAGTACAGAAATAATAAACACAGTAAAATAAGGTGAATTAATTGATGTGGATGGAAAAAGGTATCCTAGGATAGCAGGGGAATTGCCTAAATTACTTAAAAAAATTTATAACCATGTCTCAATTATTTATTGTCTATTAGAGTTAATAGGTGTCAGTTACGGACTCTTAGTAATAGCCTCAGTACTTTCCTGCTCAATCCGGAGTGTAAATACCAAGGTTTATTCCTTTGTGGTACTTGACTATCTCAAAATCATATGTTGATAGTTACCATAAAAATGCAGTAGTTTGTCGCTTAAAGCATTTAACAATATTTGTTGAAAGGAATTAAAACAAGTTTAATAAGTGAGACAAGTAATAAATATTGATTTACGTAATATTAGAATCAAAACCCCCATCCTAGGATACAAATGAAAATTACTCAGACATTAACGGAAATAAGAAGATAGCACAGATAGAATTAGCCATTATTTCGGAGAAAGAACGGGTCTGCTCTCGCTCTCACTTCTGCTGCTTCTCTTCTATTTCTTTTGTTTCTGCTGAGTACGTGAGTATGGAGTGTGGTGGAGAGGTGAAATAAATACAAAATGGAGTGTGGTGCTGTTGTGTGATTTCTTCAGTCTCCCGCGTGTGTTTAATCGTTGAAGGAGCTGGGTTTATATAGAAGCAGAGGATAAGGTTGGAGGCAGAGCTGGAGTGGAGAAAGAGCTGGAGCACGCGTGAAAGGATTTACAAGATAAAGGAGGTGCCTGATATTGTTAATGAGTAGATGGATATGTTTGTAGGCGCGCCGCAAAGGAAGAAGCAATTGGGGAAGACGGTCGGCGAAGGAAATCAGTCGCGACAGTTTCTGGATCTGGGTTGCATTTCTATTTGTTGTCCTGTCAAATTTGAGCGGACAGCTCTATCTCTTGTTCGTCCATATTTCCACGACACATTGTGTCCTTGCTTCTGTCCGTCCATTTTTCCACGGACGGATTCTTCAAATGGGCGCGTCCGGACCATAGTGGTTCGGACGGTTTACTTTGTCCGGCCAAATATCCGCGGACGCGCCACGGACTTATTCTGTCCGGCCTTATTTGATCGGACGGAGCACGGACGGGTTTTCAATGCGTCCGAATCATGGTCCGGACCACCTTGGTTCGACACAATTGGTTTGCTCCTAAATATTCGTTTTGGCTCCGTTTTAAGATCCGTTTGCGTCTATGCCTTCGTCTCTTCGTCTACTTTGCTCCTAGCTTGGTTTTCCTCATGTTTAACCAATAAATTTGTGAGATAACAAATAAAACATAAACTAGAGGAAACTAACAAAAGTTGAGAAATGAGCAAGAAAAGTGTTAATATAATATATGAAATACACCTATAAAACATGCTCATTTGGACACTTATCACACCCCCCACACTTACCTTTTTGCTTGTCCTCAAGCAAAACATGTACCCAAGTAAGTAGGAAATGCTCAATATTAACAATATTATTATGAAGGGTAGGATAAAGAGGTGAACAGTTCATGATCTTAACTTTTTGAGGAGTGTGATCCATCAACTGCTGGTGACACAGGTGTACTCAGGGTAAAATAAAAATTAGAGTTTCGGGGTATCGTCCGGAGTACTTCAATGCTTCTTGGTTAAGGTGACTTTGAGAACTTTTACCATGGCCAACTTCTCTCAAGAATGGGCATTGAGGAGAAAACAAAAGGAAAAATAGATTTATGCATTTGTTTCACTTTTGCATGAGAGATGAGAAGGTAATATTTAGGCTTCAAGCCTTTGTATTTAAGAACACTCAACTCTCTTTGTTGGTTACCAATGGTGTCTCGCAAGTCCCTTATTTATTATTTTTTTGTATATATTTTTAAACAGAGAAGCACCCCTTAGCAATCCCTAAGAAAGAAAACAGAGGAACCCTGAGCAATAAAAGTCCAGCCATTGCAGATCATTTGGTCACACCGCATAAAAATGCTCCTCAAAAGCAATCAAAATTTTAAATTTTTTGTACCATTTATCCCACAATTCATAACAGTATTTGTTCTTAAAGAGAACAACCTACATAAGCAGGGTCCATAATTTAAATTTTGGAAAAACGCAAGATAAGCAGAGAGATTAAGCATTTTAAGCACAAAATGTCACCGAAAGGGCACACTCCCCCACACTTAAATTGGACAATGTCCTCATTGTTCACCAGAAAACAAGGGAAGGTTTCAGAAGACCTTTTCGGTAAGTAGATAAAATAGAGAAAACACAAAGGTCATAAATAAACATTTTTAGGTCAGAAGCTCTCCACAGCAGATTTTATTTAAATAAAAGCATAATTAAAGAAACTGGTACTCCCCTGAGATTATTTTAGCTAGCGTCTGAAGGAGTTCCCCCACACTTGAGCTTCAGCCTCAAGTAGCGTAGCTTGGTTGCAGTGTAGACATGAAGTTGTACCTGCATAAGACACTAGAAGCAGCCATACTCTAAACGGGGTTAAAAGTTTAGCAAAAACAAAATTAAAGAGAACCTGAAAATTAAAAGAGTATAAAAGCAAATAAAAGAAAGTTCATCCGGGTTGCCTCCGGGAAGCTGCCCTTCTTTAACGTCTTTGGCTAGACGCTTTGTTGTTAGATCAAACCTGGGGGTGGTTATGAGGAGGAGATCCAAAGCATGACTCGAAGGTATTTTTGAGTGTCCACCTGGATGCATGTTTACATTTCTTATTCCGCTTTTCATCAGGGATTGGTGGTGGTATCTCTGTAATGGACATTCCGTCAGGAAGGGTGACAAAGAGAAGTGGGGATGATGGTGATTGAGTGTCCCTCACAAACTTGAGATCCTTGGATTTGTTATCTGGAGACCTTCCTGATGCAAACTCCAGCTTTTCATTATAAGCTTGAAGGGTGATTGTCCCCTGGGCCACCCAGATGTGCACGTCGGCTGTGGCAAGGAAAGGTCGTCCAAGGATGAGAGGTGTAGTGGAGTTCTCTTCGATGTCCAAAATGACAAAATCGCATGGGAAGTATAAGTGTTCCACTTTAATGATAACATCCCCCCACCCACTCCGCTTGGGTAAGCTACCGAACCATCCGCCAGTTGAAGGGTCATCTTGGACTTTTTCATTTCTCAATTCCCAGCTTTTTGAAAGTGGAGAGGGGCATCAAATTTATGGAGGCACCCAATCGCATAGGGAGTATGGAAATGAGGTGCTACCAATTGTGACTGGAATGGTGAAGCTACCTGGATCATTGCATTTCGAAGGTAGTGGTTGTTTCAGAATAGCTGAGCAGCTACATTGAGTGGTACGGTACCAACTTCGGCCAATTTAGTTTTGTGGAGATAAGGTGCTTGAGAAATTTTGCGTAGTTTGGCATTTTGGCAATGAGGTCTACAAACTGTATGTTGACGTTTAGTTGTTTCAGCATTGCCAGAAACTTCCCATATTCAGTATCCAATTTCTGCTTTTGGAGTCGGTGGGGAAATGGTATAGGCGGTTCTTGTGGAGAAGGTTTTGGAGCTGATGGAATAGTGAGGATGCTGGGAGATGTCTTTTCTACTGGGACCTCAACTTTTTCTTCATTATCCTCTTTGGATTCTTGAAATACCCCATAATTAAAAACAGTGATTAATTAGGCTAATTATATTTTTAAGGGCTTAATTACACTAAAATAAATACAAGGGAACAAATCCCGAAGAAAACGGACCTTTAAAATGGGTTAAAAGCATAAACGAACCTTAAAGCGCGTTTTTCGAGGAACCGGAAAACGTGACTTTAAGCGGGTCAAATAGACTCGTAAATTTTGGTTAACCTAATAGTCATTAATAAACATTAATAAAGGTTGGGAACCAATAAAATTAATTAAATGAGAAATTCCGGAAAACGGGTTCCGGTTAGTAAGAACTGTAACAACCGGGAAGTTGTGGGGCGAGAATGCAAATAAACAAAGTTAGTGTGTCCACTTTGCAAATAAAAATCAAAAATCTGTAGAGGGGTGCATAGGGGACCGATTTCCCTCTCTCACTCACTCTCACCCTCTTTATTGTTTTCTTATTTGCTAAAAGACAAATAAAGTAAAGAAAGAAAGAAAACTCTCTCTCTCTCCTACCACACTCCCTCTCTCACGTTTCCCCCCCTCTTTCTCTATTCTCTCTATTCTCTTCTCCTTCCTTGTGATGGCCATGGAGTTTTGAAGAAACCCACTCAACTCTCTCCTTCTCTCCTCTTGTTCAACACTCAAACCTTGTCCAAAATCATAAAAACTATACCATTGGAATCCCCTTGCAAAGGAGAACACTTCCTCCTTTCAAAAATCCAAAAGCTCCAATTTCGTTTTTATGGGTAGAAGCCATTTGAAGATTTGAGTCCACCATTAGAAGCACCTTCACCTCCTTGTCATCTTGAGGTAAAAAGAATTTCGAAAATCCTTTATTTCTAGCTCTCATTAGCATTATAAGGATTTTCAGTTTTGAACTCTTGGTTCTTCTTGCTCCAGCCGATTTTGGCTTCTCGTGTGGGCTAGGAATCTTGCTCTCTTGCTAGTCAAGGACTTCATTCATTGGTTGGAAGGTAATACCCATTTCTAAACCCTAAAACATCTAGATTCTAGGGTTAGTTTTAAATGGATGCTAAGTGTTGTGTGTATTGGTATGGGTTGCTGTAGCATTGCCCATTCCTTGAATAAAAACCGAGAACAAGAAGAAAGAAAGAGGAAAGGAAGAGAAGGAAAGGAAAGAAAGGAAAACTAGCAAGACAAGGTAAATACTCTTACCTTGAGTTAGTTTGTGTATTGTATTGTAACAGTTTTTGAGTAGTAAAAATGAGTAATGTATTGAGTAATGAGTAGTAAGTATGTTGTAGTATAATGAGGAATGATAATGTAACCGTTTGGAAGCTTTTAAATGATGTTTAAAAGCTTGGGAAAACCATGGGTAGTATATGAATATGTGCAGGAATTTTATGGTGTTGTAGTGGAGTTGAATTGTGTGTATAGTGTATTGAATAAACAGGTATATGAATGAGTAAATTGCTGAGCTGAAATAGTGTGTGAGCAAAGTAAGAATTATAGGGGAGACTATGTCAAATTTTATGTAGGAATGAGAGGACTTAAGTGTTTAAGAGGAGGAAATAACCTAGGTAGTAACTAGGTGCATTTAGGGAGTGTAATGGGAGTGTTTAGTATCTTGAAACAGATTTGGATATGAGTTTGTAAGGGGATGGAACTAGGATGTGAGTAAGGTATTTAAGATGCTAAGAGTGGCATTAATTGAGGGAGTATTGGAGGATAAGAGTTGAGGGAAAAATCTGTAGCATAGTGAAGAAATCAAAATCTGTAGCAAGTGAGGAGTAAAAACTGTTGTAGGTGTTGGAATGAAATGAGAAGAATTGTATAAGTGTATCTAGGATTGAGTAATAAGTTTGGTGAATTAATCAAGGTGATTTAGAGCATCAAAATGAGTGGTAAACATGTTGGAATGCATTGGTAAAGATTGGGGAAGAAATGGGAAAGGAAAGAAATTGAAAACAAGGTCTGTAGGCAAAGTCTGCTACCGACCGACCCAGAGCCTGGGTCAGACCGTGGGTCGGTCGGGGCATAAGTAACGAAACCAAAACGTTCTGGAACGGACCGACCCAGGAGCCGTGAGTCGGTCGTGGGTCGGTCGGGCTAAATTCTCCGTCGTCGAAGTTTCTGACTTCGACCGACCCAGAGGTGGGTCGGTCGGTGGGTCGGTCGGAGCTTGGACGACGGGACTGAAAGTTACTGGAACGGACCGACCCAGAGGTGTATGGGTCGGTCGGAACAGTTCTGGGTCGGTCGGAAGAAATTTCAGAGAACGTAACTTACTGGAATGGACCGACCCAGGGCTTGGGTCGGACGGTGGGTCGGACGACCCATAACTACTACAAAAAAAAATTATTATATGACTATAGTAGTCATATGTATGTATATGTATGCCTATACACATATATGCATATGTATGTAGTAATACACCATTAACGAAGGTAATAATGGTAAGAAAGTAAGTAAATGAGTAAGGAAACAAGTTTAAGAAGTAGTAAAGAAAAGGATGGTTTTATAATCAAGTAAGAAAGTAATGGAGTAGTAAGTCTATATTGAAAGTATCAATGAAGGAGTAAGTTAGATCAATAATAGATCATTGATCATACTACTTCATGTATGTATAGGAATCAAATAGTTGATCATCAAAGGACCCGGTAGTACGAAAACGACGGTGTACGGTATGATTTCTTCATGCCCTGTATCCTAACTTGGTTACCCCGATTTGTGTGCTTATGTGATCACCAATAAGATAAATGCATGAATCGGACTTTTATTGCACTTAATTGTTTTGAACTATTTTGTCTTTGAAACCTCTTGAACATTTAGTTTGTATAATTCATGAAATGAATGATGAGAATGAAGTGTATGTGTACATGGTGAGTACTTGTGTACTGTATGGATGTATGAAAATGAAGTATTGACTTCTACTAATTCCTAACAATCTAACTCCTGACATGAGTAATGAGTAAAATGGAATGAGTAGAAGTCCGATATAGTTTCGGCCACGCGTGAGGATAAGGAAACACAAGAGGTTGGATCCGAATCCTGCTGTAATCTTTCCATGGACCAATCCCCTTGAATGGGTAGCATCCGGATTTGTGGGCCACCCTAAAGCCCGGTGGTGGGATGTAGTAATCCCTGCCCGGAGGTCATACCGACTTGACTTGAGTAAAGTAAGTAAGAAGTAAGTATTGTATGTGTATTGGTCTGGACTATTGTAAGTCTTGACCTGGAGTAAAAGAGTATTGAACACCCGATTAACCCGGGTGTGTAATGAGCTAACATGACTTCTGTATGGAATGGAGAATTGTATCTCCGTAGTGCGGTAAGTAATCGGTAAGTATGAATGATTGACTTGTAATGTCATCCTTGCATGTATTGAATGTATGTATGCCTTGTGAACTGAATGTATTGAATTGTATTGTATAAAGCATGTATGTATGTATGAATGAAGCGAACCGCATGTACTCGACCAATTAGTTGGCGTACCCTCGCTAGCACGCGGGGTATGCGTTATCATATGCAGCGTAAGCTGACCCCCTAGGGGGAATGTTTTACTCCACAGGTACCCGCGAGGCGTGATGGTCGAGTAAGGACCGTGCTGAATTCTTTTTGGTAGTTAGTAGGTTTGGAACGTGTACCGAGTTGTACACGGCTAAGGCCTTTTGAGTAGCCGGTGTACCATGTGGTACACCTTTTGGATATTGAATCACGATTGGATAGAAAGAGTAGAAGTATAAACTCTTAAATTTCGGGAATAGTCTTGGAATGTAATTCATATCTTTTGGACTCGGTAATCAAAGTGTAAGTAAGTATTTGGTATTGTAAGGTAACTTATTATGTATTTGGTTTATTCTAATAGTCAGACCGTTACTGTAGTAGTAGCGTTGTTAGTCTTGGATGGCTAACGGCGTTGTATCACCCGCCGGGAGTAGGTAAGTTTCCGCTGCGTAAGGTAATTATGGGAATGATTAGAGGATAATGGAAGGATTAGCGGTAGGGTGTTACAAAAAGTGGTATCAGAGCGAAGTCGCTCTGATGATTAGAATACTAAGTGTAGTGATTACCGAGTTAGGATTTCAACCGTTTTAAAACGGATACTTAGAAACCTAACTAGGAACTACCGTTGTTAACAACGGATACCCTTGACGTCTGCAAAGACGATACCATAGTATGAATCAAGACCGTGAGGTCATAGTTTCACCGTATCTAATGTAATCCACACTTGTTCAGATGTCAGGACGAGGTCGAGGCCGACCTAGAGGAGGGACATCTGATGGACCGGGCGCGTAGACGATAGCTGAGATCGTCGCCGCCACGGTAGCACAGATGCTACCGGATGTAATCACCGCTGTACAAGCAACGCAGCAGAACCAGCAGCAGCAACAACAGCAGCAACAACCCGACCCGCCTCATCCCCGTGAAACGAATTGGGTAAAGGCCGTCGCCGACCTTCGACCTCCATGCTTTAGAGGCGAGAGCGACCCCGCCAAGCTCGAGGCCTATCTCTCCGAGATGGAGACGGCCTTCGAGACACTTGAGACTCCCGCTGGAGTCCGAGTGAGGATAACTGCGTATTACCTCAAGGACGCGGCTATGGACTGGTGGAAGCTCATTAAGGCCGAGCACGTAGCCGACCCTGCATTCGGTTGGGAAGCATTCACCTCTCTCCTCCGATCTAAGTACTATCCCGAGCATGTCAAGACCAAGAAACGGCTTGAGCTCGATGCCCTCAAGATGACGGAGAAGATGACGGTTGATGAATATTCCCACCTTCACCTCTCTTCTTAGACTCCTACCCGACCTTGGGTATACCGGCCAAGTCTTGGTCGACCGCTTCTACGGCGGATTGGGCCATCGACTCCGGTATGGCATGGGATTTGCACGGTTTACCTCCCTTCAGGAGTGTTACCACGCTGCATCTCGAGTTGAGATCACCTGCCAGCTAAGAGATGAGGAGCAAGCGCTGAAGCGCAAGGTGAGCGGCAAGGTAACACCTCCGATGACCAAAGCCAAACCAAACCATGGAAGAAGAAGAAAGAGAAGTACTCCCATCAGAAGAACACCTCAGGAGACGCGGTGCCCATACTGAGAAGGGCAAGGCGGCTGAACCATTACAACTTGGCTACACCGCACCAGTGGCAGCGAAGCCACTTAGGTCACAGCCCTACAAGGGTTCTGGATTTGGCCATGGCAAGAGCCAAAATGATGGCCGCAGGGACAGGGGTCCCGAGGTCCGCAGAAGGGCGCACCGCAGGGCAGCCGGCCTTACACATCATAGACCGTGATGGACCGGGACTAAGTCCGGCCCAGGTAACTACCGTAACCTTTAATCCTTGAAGAGCATGACTAAGTATTAAAGTAATTGTATGAATGGAAGCATGAATGCGTAAGTACTTGAAGTATGGAAACGAGCATGAGTAAGTAACATTGAAGTATGTATTGAGCATGAAATGCATTAGTAAGCCTAGAACTCACACTAGATGAATTTACCACCTTAGGGAAATTCCTTATCTGTTACCCAATGCCTTCAAACTCACCTCATGAAGAGACCGACATCGCCACTCACCACTTCGACAACAACCAGTGTCAGGTCATCCGCCCAGGTATGATTTTATTAAAAGGATACCTGACACCCGAAGCACAAGTTTCAATCATCCGACGATGCAACGAGTTAGGAATGGGTCCAGGAGAATTTTATACACCCGAATTCCCCGGTGGAGCAACAATGAAGCTGAAGATGATGTGCTTGGGAAAGGATTGGAACCCTTATACCAAGACATACCAAACAACGCGAGCAGGAGATGGAGCCACACCTCCATCAATACCCCCAGAATTCCAAACGCTTGTCACCCAAGCTGTAGAAATCGCACAACAGCATGAAGATGAACCAATCCCTGCACTTGAAGCAGACCTCTGTATTGTCAACTTCTATGAGAAAGAAGGACGATTTGGCTTACACCAAGACAAGGACGAGACAACGGAATCCCTTGAACAAGGAGTGCCCGTAGTGTCTTGGTCCATTGGTGATGACGCCGTATTCTTGTATAGCGAGCAGAAGTGTGTGGACCTCGCAGAGAAATTGGTATTGAGATCAGGAGATGTTCTAATCATGGGTGGAAAATCAAGGTTGCTGTATCACGGGATCCAGAAGATCAAGTTGAATACGGCACCACCGCGATAATCAATGCCACACACACATGAAACCAGGACGCCTGAACCTTACCTTTAGAAAGTATTAATCTTGTAGTAGCATGTAATCCAGTAGTAACGTGTATTAGAGACACAACATGTATGATGGTTGGTTATTCAATAAAAGCAGTGCTGGTTATTAAATTCCACTTGTGTTCCACCATCAGTACTTATAATCTTATGAATCAATAGGTTGTGGACTCGGTACCGAAGGTACCTGAGTATCCTCACCGAAGCACAAGCCGGCAAAGCGGCACCATTCTAACGGGAACATTCCAGTGAACGGCACCGAAGCCTCAGTACTATTCGACTCCGGCGCCTCTCACACCTTCATATCGCCATCTCTTGCGAAGAAGTTGGGGCTAGATGCGGATGAGCTACCAAACTTCTTGGTTACTCTCCATCGAAGGAGCGAGTACAGTGTACTAAGTATTACAAATCAGCCACAATCCAAATCAAAGACGAAGCGTTTCCCATCTCCTTCATTGAATTCATCGGATTGGGATTTGACTTAATAATTGGAATGAACTGGTTGGAGCGGCACAAGGGACGGATCCCATGCGCCGAGCACCGATTGCTGCTCAAGAGTCCATCTGGGGTCACTGTTTCATACCGCCAGAGACCGAGAGAGCCTTCAACTACAGTCATCTCCGCTATGGCAATGTACCGGGAGCTCAGAAAAGGACATGAGGTGTATTTATGCCATGTGCAAGATCTGGAGAGAGATCCAGAATTCAGTGACGATGTATCAGTTGTGTCAGAATTCCCTGACGTATTTCCGAAAGAGCTACCTGGTATGCCACCACAGAGAGCAGTAGAGTTCGAAATCGACCTCATACCTGGTACTGGTCCCATTGCTAGGGCACCATACCGCTTGGCACCTGCAGAAATGACAGAGCTTAAAGAGCAACTACGTGATCTACTCGACAAAGGGTTTATACGCCCGAGCGTATCACCCTGGGGAGCACCGGTCCTCTTCGTGAAGAAGAAGGACGGTAGCCTCCGCCTCTGCATCAACTACCACGAATTGAATGCGGTCACTGTAAAGAACAAATATCCATTGCCACGCATCGACGACCTGTTCGATCAGTTGAAGGGAGCTTCGGTCTTTTCTAAGATTGATCTCCGATCCGGATATCATCAAATTGCTATCAAAGAGCAAGACATTGAGAAAAAGCATTCCGAACAAGATATGGCCACTACGAATTCACAGTGATGCCATTCGGTTTGTCTAACGCACCAGCCAATTCATGGACTTAATGAATCGATTATTCAGTGATCAGCTGGACACTTCAGTAGTAGTATTCATCGACGACATCCTCGTATATTCGAAGTCAGCAGAAGAACATGAAAACTATTTGAGAAGAGTACTTGAGACACTGCGTGAGAATCACTGTATGCGAAATTCTCCAAATGTGAGTTTTGGCTAGATCAGGTATCATTCCTTGGTCATGTCATCTCGAGCGCGGGCATTTCAGTAGATCCATCCAAAATCAAAGCAGTGCGATCATGGCCTAGACCTAAGACTGTTACCGACATCCGGAGCTTTCTTGGTTTAGCCGGTTATTACCGGAGGTTTGTAAAGGACTTCTCAAAAGTCGCTAAGCCCATGCGTCATTGATGAAGAAAGATGCACCGTTTGTATGGATAGACGGGTGTGAGGTATCCTTCCAGAGCCTAAAAGACTCATTGACCTCAGCGCCAATTCTCACACTTCCAAAGGGCACAGAGGGATTTGAGGTGTATTGTGATGCATCGGGCAAGGGCATGGGATGCGTACTCATGCAGCATGGCAAGGTAGTAGCCTATGCTTCTCGCCAGCTGAAAAGCATGAGGAGAATTACCCGACACACGATCTAGAGTTAGGAGCCATCGTCTTCGCCTTGAAGATATGGCGACACTATCTCTATGGGGTAAGCATCACCATCTACTCCGACCACAAAAGTCTGCAGTATGTATTTACCAGAAAGAACTGAACCTAAGACAGAGGAGATGGATGGAGTTCCTATCAGATTACGACATCAACCTCCAATATAAAGAAGAGAAGGCAAACGTTGTAGCCAACGCCCTGAGTCGTCGAGCACACTCGCTCCATTCGCTACTCGCTTCTTCTAGCTTGGTTGACGAGGTGCGAGACGCTCAGTTGAGCGACCCTTACTTCACAGAGATCAGACAGAAATCACAGACGGTACCTTTGAGAGCCGAAAGTATGACTTCAAATTGCATGAAGATGGTCTGATCCGATTGAATGGCAGATTATGCGTCCCCCGAAGCAATGCTGAGCTAAGAGATCGCATTCTGCGATAGTCACATTGTTCGACATTGCATGTCCATCCGGGAGCCTCTAAAATGTATAAAGACATGAAGAGATACTTCTGGTGGTCAGGAATGAAATCAGACGTAACTGAGTATGTTCTGAGGTGTCTCACATGCTAGAAGGTGAAGTTCGAGCACCGAAGACCGGGAGGAATGGTGCAATCCATGCCCATTCCGGAGTGGAAATTCCACGATATCTCTATGGATTTTGTTGTTGGACTCCCACCTGCTAGGGGAGGACTCAACATGATCTGGGTAGTAGTCGATCGTCTCACCAAGGTTGCCCGATTCATACCGATGAAGGACACCTGGAGGTGGCGAAGCTCGCGGAGCTATTCGACAAGGAGATCATCCGACACCACAGAGTCCCGAAAACCATAGTATCTGACCGCGACACCAGATTTCTTTCGAGATACTAGAGAGCGACACGGGAAGCGCTAGGTACTGAGTTAAAGCTTAGCACCGCCTTCCATCCACAGACCGACGGTCAGACAGAAAGGACCATCCAGACACTAGAGGATATGCTTAGGGCATGTGCCTTAGACTTCCAGGGGAGCTGGATTGAGAAGCTTCATCTTATCGAGTTTTCGTATAACAATAGCTATCACGCTTCGATTAAGATGTCGCCATTCCAAGCTTTGTATGTAGACCTTGCCGTACCCCGTTGTGTTGGGATGAGTCAAGTGAAGCGGTCATCATAGGACCGGAGTATCTGGAACAAGTACAAGCTGAGGTACAACAAATCCGAGCAAATATGAAAGCAACCCCAGATAGATAGAAATCCTATGCGGATGTGCGATGACGCGACCTTGAGTTCACCGTGGGACGACCAGTGTTCTTGCGTGTCTCACCTATGAAGGGTGTCTTTTGATTCGGCCAGAAGGGCAAACTGAGCCCAAATTTGTAGGCCCGTATACCATTACCGAGAGGATTGGAGCCGTAGCTTATAGGCTAGCATTGCCTGAAGAATTGGGGGGGTGTTCATGATGTCTTTCATGTATCACAACTCAAGAAATACATAGCCGATCCTCTCAGTATTAGAACCCGAGCAACTATCCCTAGAGCCGACCATGAGATATGTCGAGACTCCACTACGAATCCTTATACTAAGACAAGAGACACTCGCCATAAATCTGTACGAATGGTGAAGGTCTTGTGGTCTAACCACGATGTCGAGGAAGCGACTTGGGAATTAGAAGACGCCATGAAGGTGAAGTACCCGAATCTATTTGTAGACTAGATGTCTAGTATCCGTATAGTATGGAGGGTACGGGGCGTACCCCTTTTAAGGGGTAGGCCCTTTTGCTTTTGAATTGCTCGGGTTAGCTGCGTAGTATGTATGTATTGTAATTGTATTTTGTTGGCACATGTAGTGCTAATTGTATTTCATTAGCACAAGTAGCCGCTAGCAGTATCCGGTATGTAGCACAATGAGTACGGTATGTGTATGGTATGTGTGTAATGAGTATTGTGGTTGTGTTGTATGGTATGTGAATGGTATTGTGGAATGTGTGAATTGGATTGTGCATTGTGTATGGTATTTGAATTGAGTATGGTATATGGTATTTGAATTGGTGTATGCTTGTAGTGTAAGAACTGTGAACACCTTGTAAGGTAGTAGTAGAATGCATTGTGGCAATTGGTTACCAAATGAGTAGAATAGTAAACCATAAACCTTGAGCAACTTTGAGGGCAAAGTTCCTTAAGGGGGGTAGATTGAAATACCCCGTAGTTAAAAACAGTGATTAATTAGGCTAATTATATTTTTAAGGGCTTAATTACACTAAAATAAATACAAGGGAACAAATCCCGAAGAAAACGGACCTTTAAAATGGGTTAAAAGCATAAACGAACCTTAAAGCGTGTTTTTCGAGGAAACCGGGAAAACGCTACTTTAAGCGGGTCAAATAGACTCGTAACAATTTTGGTTAACCTAATAGTCATTAATAAACATTAATAAAGGTTGGGAACCAATAAAATTAATTAAACGAGAAATTCCGGAAAACGGGTTCCGGTTAGTAAGAACTGTAACAACCGGGAAGTTGTGGGGCGAGAATGCAAATAAACAAAGTTAGTGTGTCCACTTTGCAAATAAAAATCAAAAATCTGTAGAGGGGTGCATAGGGGACCGATTTCCCTCTCTCACTCTCACCCTCTTTATTGTTTTCTTATTTGCTAAAAGACAAATAAAGTAAAGAAAGAAAGAAAACTCTCTCTCTCCTACCACACTCCCTCTCTCACGTTTTCCCCCCCTCTTTCTCTATTCTCTCTATTCTCTTCTCCTTCCTTGCGATGGCCATGGAGTTTTGAAGAAACCCACTCAACTCTCTCCTTCTCTCCTCTTGTTCAACACTCAAACCTTGTCCAAAAATCATAAAAACTATACCATTGGAATCCCCTTGCAAAGGAGAACACTTTCCTCCTTTCAAAAATCCAAAAGCTCCAATTTCGTTTTTATGGGTAGAAGCCATTTGAAGATTTGAGTCCACCATTAGAAGCACCTTCACCTCCTTGTCATCTTGAGGTAAAAAGAATTTCGAAAATCCTTCATTTCTAGCTCTCATTAGCATTATAAGGATTTTCAGTTTTTGAACTCTTGGTTCTTCTTGCTCCAGCCGATTTTGGCTTCTCTTGTGGGCTAGGAATCTTGCTCTCTTGCTAGTCAAGGACTTCATTCATTGGTTGGAAGGTAATACCCATTTCTAAACCCTAAAACATCTAGATTCTAGGGTTAGTTTTAAATGGATGCTAAGTGTGTGTATTGGTATGGGTTGCTGTAGCATTGCCCATTCCTTGAATAAAAACCGAGAACAAGAAGAAAGAAAGAGGAAAGGAAGAGAAGGAAAGGAAAGAAAGGAAAAACTAGCAAGACAAGGTAAATACTCTTACCTTGAGTAGTTTGTGTATTGTATTGTAACAGTTTTGAGTAGTAAAAATGAGTATGTATTGAGTAATGAGTAGAAAGTATGTTGTCGTATAATGAGGAATGATAATGTAACAGTTTGGAAGCTTTTAAATGATGTTTAAAAGCTTGGGAAAACCATGGGTAGTATATGAATATGTGCAGGAATTTTATGGTGTTGTAGTGGAGTTGAATTGTGTGTATAGTGTATTGAATAAACAGGTATATGAATGAGCAAATTGCTGAGCTGAAATAGTGTGTGAGCAAAGTAAGAATTATAGGGGACACTATGTCAAATTTTATGTAGGAATGAGAGGACTTAAGTGTTTAAGAGGAGGAAATAACCTAGGTAGTAACTAGGTGCATTTGGGGAGTGTAATGAGAGTGTCTAGTATCTTGAAACAGATTTGGATATGAGTTTGTTAAGGGGATGGAACTAGGATGTGAGTAAGGTATTTAAGATGCTAAGAGTGGCATTAATTGAGGGAGTATTGGAGGATAAGAGTTGAGGGAAAAATCTGTAGCATAGTGAAGAAAACAAAATCTGTAGCAAGTGAGGAGTAAAAACTGTTGTAGGTGTTGGAATGAAATGAGAAGAATTGTATAAGTGTATCTAGGATTGAGTAATAAGTTTGGTGAATTAATCAAGGTGATTTAGAGCATCAAAATGAGTGGTAAACATGTTGGGAATGCATTGGTAAAGATTGGGGAAGAAATGGGAAAGGAAAGAAATTGAAAACAAGGTCTGTAGGCAAAGTCTGCTACCGACCCACCCAGAGCCTGGGTCGGACCGTGGGTCGGTCGGGGCATAAGTAACGAAACCAAAACGTTCTGGAACGGACCGACCCAGGAGCCGTGAGTCGGTCGTGGGTCGGTCGGGCTAAATTCTCCGTCGTCGAAGTTTCTGACTTCGACTGACCCAGAGGTGGGTCGGTCGGTGGGTCAGTCGGAGCTTGGACGACGGGACTGAAACTTACTGGAACGGACCGACCCAGAGGTGTATGGGTCTGTCGGAACAGTTCTGGGTCGGTCGGAAGAAATTTCAGAGAACGGAACTTACTGGAATGGACCGACCCAGGGCTTGGGTCGGACGACCTATAACTTACAAAAAAAATATATATTTTATTATATGACTATAGTAGTCATATGTATGTATATGTATGCCTATACACATATATGCATATGTATGTAGTAATACACCATTAACGAAGGTAATAATGGTAAGACAATAAGTAAATGAGTAAGGAAACAAGTTTAAGAAGTAGTAAAGAAAAGGATGGTTTTATAATCAAGTAAGAAAGTAATGGAGTAGTAAGTCTACATTGAAAGTATCAATGAAGGAGTAAGTTAGATCAATAATAGATCATTGATCATACTACTTCATGTATGTATAGGAATCAAATAGTTGATCATCAAAGGACCCGGTAGTACGAAAACGACGGTGTACGGTATGATTTCTTCATGCCCTGTATCCTAACTTGGTTACCCCGATTTGTGTGCTTATGTGATCACCAATAAGATAAATGCATGAATCGGACTTTTATTGCACTTAATTGTGTTTGAACTATTTTGTTCTTGTTGAAACCTCTTGAACATTTAGTTTGTATAATTCATGAAATGAATGAATGAGAATGAAGTGTATGTGTACATGGTGAGTACTTGTGTACTGTATGGATGTATGAAAATGAAGTATTGACTTCTACTAATTCCTAACAATCTAACTCCTGACATGAGTAATGAGTAAAATGGAATGAGTAGAAGTCCGATATAGTTTCGGCCACGCGTGAGGATAAGGAAACACAAGAGGTTGGATCCGAATCCTGGCTGTAATCTTTTCCATGGACCAATCCCCTTGAATGGGTAGCATCCTGGATTAGTGGGCCACCCTAAAGCCCGGTGGTGGGATGTAGTAATCCCTGCCCGGAGGTGAAATACCCCGTAATTAAAAATAGTGATTAATTAGGCTAATGAATAATTTAGAGGCTTAATTAAGTATAAATAATCGTAAGGGAACAAATCCCGAAGAAACGGATCCTTAAAATGGATTAAAACCACTAACGAACCTTGGAGCGCGTTTTTCGAGGTAACCGGGAAAACGTGTCTTTAAGCGGGTCAAATAGACTCGTAATAATTTTGGTCAACTAAATAATCACTAATAAATATTAGTGAAGCTTTGGAACCAATAAAATCAATAAAACGAGAAATTAGTAAAAACTGTCAAAAACGGGAAGTTGTGGGGTAGAAATATAAATAGACCAAACTTATGTGTCCACTTTTAAAATAAAAAGCAAAAATGTGTGTGTGTGTGTAGTGCCAGCCGGCCCCCCATTTCCCCTCTCTCACACACTCACTCACACTCTCTTATTAGCTAAAGACAAAAGCAATTAAAACACTAAAGTAACTACACTACCTCACTTTTACTCTCTCTCCTCCTTCATTTCTCTCCCTCTCTCACGTGAATCTCTTCCTCCACTCTCTCTTTTCTTTCTTCTTCAACCCAGCCGATTTCCATGGAGAAATAAGAAGACCTCCACAAACTCCATCTTCTTTCCTCTTGAAACTCCCTCAAATCTCTTCCAAAAATTACAAAAACTACACCATTGGATTCCCCTCATCAAGAGCTACACTCTACCTTTCCAAAATTCAAAAACAACAACTTTCGTTTTCATGGGTATGTCCCATTTGGAGCTTCAAGACCACCATTAGAAGGCCCTCCTTCTCCTTGTCCTTTTGAGGTAAAAATATTCCCAAAACTCCATTGTTTTCCTAGCCTTAAGGGCAAAACGAATTTTAGACTAAACCCTTGTTTGGTCTCTTGTGTTCTAGCCGATTTTGGCTTGTTGAAGGAGTTGGAAATCTTGTTCTTGAACCACTCCAAGCTTCATTTGCACTCTTGGAAGGTAATATAAATTCTAAACCCTAGAAACCTACATTGAAAGCTTAAATAATGTTAAGGGTAGTTTTAGTATTGAATGTGTGTGTATGTATGGGTGATAATATTAGATTTGTTGAATACCAAAAACCGGTAGAGAGAGAGAGAAGGAAGGAAAAGAAGAAAGAAAATCTAGAAGAAAAACAAGGTAAGAATGCTCTTTTGTGTAACTTGGTATATATATGTATGTAACAGTTTTTGGTAGTTTGAAATGAGTAATGGAAATGGTAATGTAATTGTAGTGTAATGTGTAGGAGGATATAAGTATTTTGAAGCCTTAAAAGACATTTTAAAACTGTCACAATTGGAATGGGAATTGAATATAGAGTGCAGGAATTATTAGGAGTGTTTTAGTGTTGGTGATTGTGTATGGGAGCTTGTGTATTGATGTCTATTGAAACAGGTGAAATGAGTGTTGAAATGTGAACTAGAATATGTGGTGAGAGTGTAAAAATATAGGGGAGGTTATGGCAAAATTTACCTAGGAATGAGACACTTAGTGAACTAGAAATTAGGTGACTAATGTGAGTGTGTAACAGATTTTGTTGAGGAAGATAGAGGGTAAGTTGAGAGAGATAAATAATGTATTCTAGAGGTATTAGGAGTGTTAAGAATGTCAATAGAAGAGGGAGATGTGGAAGAGGAGTGTAAGTGTTAAAACCTGTAGCATAATGCAACTAGGGAAGAAACTAGTGTGAGTGTTGAAAAGAAACTTGGAAAATTATGTGAGTGAATTAGTATAGAATTGTGTAAGGAGTTAAGGAGTGAACTAGGGTGTATTAAGAGGTTTAATTAGTGTTAAAACATGTGGGATTAAGTGTAGGAACAATGGGGAAGTAATGGGTAAAAGAGAGAACTGAAAACAGAAATAAAAATGCAAATACTGGGTCGGACCGAACTTGCGACCGGACTTGCAAGTTCGGTCGAGCCCAGATTTACAAAGACGGGAAAGCTTCTGGAATCGACCGGACTTGCGACCGGACTTGCAAGTTCGGTCGGACTAGAAAATTCTCCCGTCTGTAACCTACTGGAATGGACCGACCTTGCGACCGGACTTGCAAGGTCGGTCGACTCAAAAATTTTCCGTCGAGTAAGCTACTGGAATGGACCGACCTTGCGACCGGACTTGCAAGGTCGGTCAGGCTAAAATTCGCCTGTAACGAAACTTACTGGAATGGACCGACCTTGGGACCGGACATGCAAGGTCGGTCGACTCCAGAATTTCGAAACCAAAACTTACTGGAATGGACCGAACTTGCGACCGGACTTGCAAGTTCGGTCGGCCAGGAATATTCAGAAATGTGAGCTACTGGAATGGACCGGACTTGCAAGGTCGGTCGCAAGTCTGGTCCAGTAAAAAAAAATTATTTAAATAAATAATATATATATATATAATATATATATATATGTATACCTACATATATAGATATATGTACATGTATGTAAGTATACCAACATTAAGTAAGGAAGTAAAACTTAAGTAATGAAAAATGGGTAAGTAAAGTGTAAGTGTAAGAAGTATAAGGACATAGTAAGTATGAGTTGAATTAATGATAGTTTTATTAATCATTCAATTGTATATATATAATAGGATTTGATTTGTGACACCGAAGGACGTTTGGAATCACGTACAACGGTGAACGGTATGGATTCCTCATGCCCCGTATGCTATCTTGGTTACTCTGATTTGTGTGTTGTGTGCTAATTGATCACCAAATAAGATAAATGCACGAACCGGAGTTAATATGCATACTTGTGAATATGTAGTGTTGTATGTTGTGAATATTTTCTTAAATCTTAGTTTGTATAATTCATGAAATGTATGGATGATAATGAATGTGTGTATGTATGATGTACTGTACTGTGACCGTTTATTATTGTGTTTGGGCTTCTAACTTATTCCTAACAAGCTAACCAATCTAACTTAAATTGGTAATTAAATTGGAATGAGTATAAGTCCGATATAGTTTCGGCCACGCGTGAGGATGCGGAGTCACGAGAGGTTGGCTCCAATTCCTGACTCTTAAACTGGTCCGCGGCCCAAATCCCTTAAGTGGGTAGCATCTCGGATTGGTGAGTCAAGTAAATCCCAGAGGTGGGACAGCGTAGTCCCCAGGGCCGGAGGTCCCGACGACTTAACTTGAGTATAAACAAGTAAGTAAGAATGAGTAAGTAAAGTAAATGAAAGTAAGTAAGTGTAAGTAAGAAAAAGTAAGTAATGAGTAAAAGAGTAAAAGCATTCCGATTAACCCGGATGCATAATTTGGCTAACCCTTTGAAGGTAAGTAAGATGTGTGCTATTGTATTGTTGCCTTGAATTGTGTAATGAATTGTATAAGCATGTATGTTGTATGTAAAGCATGTATGTATGAAAATAACGAACTGCATGTTTAGTGGACGTCAAATAGTCGGCGTGCCCTAGCTAGCACGCGGTATATGCGGAGTTTATACGCAGCATTTGCTAAGCCCCTTGGGGCACCATTTTTACTACACGCAGGTACTCGTGAAGGATGAAGACTAGGAGAGTTGAAGTTTAATTTCCTTGTCTTTCTTTTTGTCTGTAAACAATGAATGATGATTGGTGTACTGAGTAGTACATGGCTGCAGTTTTTGAATAGCCGGTGTACCATGGGGTACACCTTTTTGGATTTTGATAGAATGGGAGTTGGTATAGATGAGTAGCCTTAGAAACTCATTCTTTTGGAACTTAGAAATGATGTAATCGAATATACTTAAATACTCGGTGATCCAGGATGTAAGTATTTGGCATATGATATTTGGTAAGTAATTTAGTAGCTCGGTATATTATGTTCATCAGACCGTGACTGTAAGTAAGGTAAGCCTAGCTAGCCGTATGGGCGGTTAGCGGCGTTGTACCACCCGCCGTAGTAAGTAGTTCACACTTGACTTTTGCTTGTCCTCAAGCAAATAAGGAATTAATTATCTCTAAGCCAAATTAATAAAACAAGATTAAATAAGTGTAGAGGGAATTTAGACAAGTGACAACTTGAAAGAATAATTCTGCTCTTAGAAGTAGGTTTTTATAAACAGTGAAGAAGAACAATTTAATAAAAGCACAGAAAAACTAGACTGCAGAAAACAAGTTAGATTAACCTGGGATTTCCAACCAATTTCATTCATAACCCGGGATGACAAGGGTGTGAAGTAATGCCTTATTCCGCAATACCTTTCAACACCACATACTCATGTTTATAAATATAAATTGCAATTTATATTCACATTTTTTTGAATGTGCAAATTGGTATATACAAGCACATATATTTTTTATATAATTTTTTGAATTGCATTATTTTTTTCTGTACCCAGACTTTTCTCTCTATCCTTGTAGCGGTGTTGGGTCTTCTATCCTAGATCACGAGACCTTAGGTAGATAGGTGTTAAAGCACCCCAAAGAACTTAATAACCAGATAGACGAGGCCTGTTTTTGGTTTAGAAAAATTCATAACAGCGAGGTGTACCTTGTCTTTATCCTTTTTTCCTTGAACTTTCCACATATTTCCACAATCCCAAGCTAAACTAAATGGTTTTACAATTAGCAGATCTCATATTTTGAGTAAAAATAGAGTATTTTAAAGGAAATAATTTTATACAAATCCTTGAAATAAAACTACCTTTCAGTTGTCACTTGACATAATTTCAGACACTCCTACAATTATTTACCTCATTTTTATCAATTTTTTTTAAAATTTAGGCAGTTTAGAGTAGCAATAAGTGAGTGTGGCATTATCGAACTACTGTATAATTTCAGGGAAAGGTTCTCCTTCCTCACACTTAAGAGGAGCAATGTCCTCATTGTTCAGAATTAAAATCAAGAAAATGACCTTTCAATTATGACAGACTCATAAAGGATTAAATAAATACGGGTTGAACATTAATAAAATAAAGGAAGAACTGAAAACTCCCCTTGTATTGTGATTGAGGAAGGTATCCTTCCTCACACTTAGATCTTTGGCAGGGGTGAGACGTTCCTCACACTTGAGTTTTGCGCAAGTGTTCAACCGAAAATATTGAAATTCCAAAGCAACTGAGGTTGCTCCAAAGGTGAGTTCAGCTATATTCAAAAGAATTGTTCTGAAAGAAAATCATATATAGCCAGCAGAACTCAAGTGGCACCAAAAAGAAAATAGAAATATGATAAACATAAATAATTAGGCATAAATAACTTTAAGCAAAAATAATACAGTACTACATAAAATAAAAACATGAAGCAAACCGAACTGTTACCTTCCGAAGTTTGATAAGGTTAAACAGTATAAGTCTACAAAATGTTAGTACACAACATAAAAAGTATAATACAAAACATTAAGAGTTAACAAATATTAATAAACAAAAAGCAACATAAAAACTAATATTAATAGCAAATAAAATTAAATTAACAACAACATAAAAATAATATTAACAAAGCATTAATATTTGACATAAACATTTTAGTAATATTAACAAAAATAGAAAACAAGAAAAACAAATAATATGAAATATAAAGAATAATTATACAACATAAATTCTGTCGAAAAATCGACAGAACCTCCCCTAAAAATCTACGATTCTCCACAATTAATTCAGTCAAACGCAAGGTAATTTAATACCGTTATCAGCCTAAATCCACATATAACAACCTATAATCATAAATTCATTCGTTTAATAAAACAAGGCATAATACAATTGGAGAATGCTATTTTAACATAGCAAGTCTCGTATCTACATATACCTAAATTTGAAATTCATCCAAAACGACAAATTAAAGTATATTCAGTGTAGATTTAACCTTGTGTATGTATATTATGATTTTATAGAAGAAGAATCTGAGACAAAAACCGCATATTAAGCTCGAATTTTCGAACGGGTCGACCTAGGGTTCGAAAGTTCAGTCCTTAATTTCTCCTAGTGTAGTTCATTATTTGTGGATTTGAAACTATAGAACGTTAAGAATTGAAAAACAAAGATTTCGGTACTAACCTTGCGTAATTTGGTGGAGAATTGAGGAAGTTGTGTTGAATTGAAGAGGAGGGTGATTCGCGCGAGGCCTTGTTCTTCTCTCGGGCTGGCTCGAGTTCGAACTGGAATTGGGAAGAACAGAGTGAAACGCTGAGCTTCGTCGTTTTTTTTTCTATTCTGAAGCACGACCGCGAGGCGGTCTCGTGTGTGGCGTCCGCACGATATCTGGCGGACAAGAGTGGAGTCGACCGCGAGGCGGTCGCGTGTGGAGTCCGCGCGTTTAGGAGGCGGTAATGAGTTGTGTGAGACTGCAAGTTAAGTGGCAGACAAGAGTGGAGCGTCCGCGAGGTGGTCTTGTGTGTAGCGTCCGCGAGTTAAGTGGCGGACAAGAGTGGGGCGACCGCGAGGCGGTCTGGTGTGTGGCGTCCGCGGGATAAGTGGCGGACAAGAGTCTGTTCGATTTTTTTTTTGCTTCGTAACATTCGAATAAGAAATAAACAGATAAACATTAGTACACATAAAATAATAATTAGTAGTTAGATTACATAAATTATTTAGCGGGTTATTACATAAAATTAAATGTTAAGGACAATGGAAATAAATGTTAGAGACAATGGAAATTAAATGTTAATAAGAGTTAGAAGTTAGATGTCAGAAATTAGATGTCCGTAGTCAGATGGCCAAAGTCAGGTGTCCAATTGTCCAAATGTCCAATTAATATTAACAGATTATTAGATAATTATTATTAACAAATATAGCAGATAATTAATATTAACAATAACGAAAATAATATAGAAATATTATTAACATATTTAAGAGAACAAAATATTTATAATTAACAGGTGAATAATCCGGGGCTTAGGAACTAGAATAAATCTAGTCCCCGGCAACGGCGCCATTTTGCAGACGTTATAATCTGAGTGGTTTAAGTGGTGTAATTAAAATTAAAGAAAAGAAATTAAAACCCAAATTAAATGTCGGGCTGCAAACAAATCCCGGTCGCAGTAGTATAGTGAAAATGTAAGCGACCGGATATCGAACCACGGGACTAATATACATATTATAGTACCTAAGCGTGTCACAAAGAGGGGGGATTAATTGACTTGTTAAATATAAATAAAAACAGTTAATAAAATTAACTAAGTAAGCAAATAAACTAAACGGGACTCTGGTTCAGATTAATATTATCTGCTCCTTCATGCTATTCCTACTGGTTTAATTATAATTGTTTGGCAAAATTCCTTAAATTATCCTAAGGACTAAGTCATAGCCTCATAAGAACTCGTTTACCAGAAATGCTCGGTCTAATCAAGGTTCGAGCACTCTTATGTAAACGGACATTAAATTCCAGGAAATATAATTGCATCTGAAAATACTAACTCATTAAATCATAATAGAGCTTTCTCCAGATTTACGGCTTAATCAACCTATCTATTTATCACCTGGTCTGATCAAAATAGACTTAACAAGCAATTTAATAAACTCATGACATTTATTAAAAAGGCGAGAGATGAGCTTTAAGCGTAACAAACTTCATTAAATTAAAACCAGTAAAAACATTGCATAATAAATACAGATACATAATAATTATTCCCAAAGCGTACGTAAACTAGCCTAACATATTAAATAGATAGACAGAGACAAGAGTAATAGAAATATCCGTAATCACTCCGGCTCACTCTGCTATTTTGTATACGTAGGCTAGAGGTGGATTTAGTGGAATGTAAAATAAATAAAATGGAGAAGGCGGAAGGAGAGAAATGAGATGGTGTGTGAATTGGAACTCCAGAGGAACCACGGAAGGAGCCACCGGAAGGACACCGGATAAGGAGGAATGAAGCTCGTATTTATAGAGGAAGAAGAATAGAGCAGCAGCTCATCAGCTCACTGATTGAGCTCGTTGATTGCAGCTCCCCATTGATTGCAGCATTGATTGCGCAGGGGACAGGGCTGAATCGCGTGCGTGATTTCTGGTAGGCGCCGGCTCAAGTTGAAGAGCGAGTTGGGTAGAAGATAACCCGTTAATTTCCTACACATTTACACGTGTCCACTAGATAAGTAGCGGTCTCCTCTATCGTGTCCGCACAATAACAAGCGGTACTCTCTATTCTGTCCACCTCGCGGTTGCATTAGAGTTGTCCGCCTCTTAAGTGGCGGTACTCTCTATGTTGTCCGCCTGATAAGGAGGCGGTCGCCTCTTGTTTCTCCTCCTGTGTCTCGTCCGCCTTGTTATGTGGCGGTTCCCTCTGTCTTGACCGCCTCGCGGTCTTCTGTGTGTTGTCCGCCTCTTTGTAGGCGGTACTCTCTACTTACCAGGCGTGCACACGCCCTTGTCGCGTGACTCTTCCATCTCCCTCTTTTAATCCTTTATAATGTTTGTGTTTAATTGGTATTTTTCCTACATTTTAACACATATAATACATCAGTTAATATAACAACATAATTATAGGAAAACCCTAGATAAGTGCGAAACATTACTAAAAATGCTGCAATTAATAAGGTGATTAAACCCTAAAAAGTCTATATGTTTTGCACTTATCAAACTTCCTCACACTTGACTTTTGCTTGTCCTCAAGCAAATAAGGAATTAATTATCTCTAAGCCAAATTAATAAAACAAGATTAAATAAGTGTAGAAGGGAATTTAGACAAAGTGACAACTTGAAAGAATAATTCTGCTCTTAGAAGTATGCTTTTATAAACAGTGAAGAAGAACAATTTAATAAAAGCACAGAAAAACTAGACTGCAGAAAACAAGTTAGATTAACCTGGGATTTCCAACCAATTTCATTCACTAACCCGGGATGACAAGGGGTGTGAAGTAATGCCTTATTCCGCAATACCTTTCAACACCACATACTCATGTTTATAAATATAAATTGCAATTTATATTCACATTTTTTTGAATGTGCAATTGTATATACAAAGCACATATTATTTTTATATATATTTTTTGAATTGCATTATTTTTTTCTGTACCCCAGACTTTTCTCTCTATCCTTGTAGCGGTGTTGGGTCTTCTATCCCAGATCACGAGACCTTAGGTAGATAGGTGTTAAAGCACCCCAAAGAACTTAATAACCAGATAGACGGCCTGTTTTTGGTTTAGAAAAATTCATAACAGCGGAGTACCTTGTCTTTATCCTTTTCTTTCCTTGACTTTCCACATATTTCCACAATCCCAAGCTAAACTAAATTGGTTTTTACAATCAGCAGATCTATCATATTTTGAGTAAAATAGAGTATTTTGAAGGAAAATAATTTTATACAAACTCCTTGAAATAAAACTACCTTTCAGTTGTCACTTGACATAATTTCAGACACTCCTACAATTATTTTACCTCATTTTTATCAATTTTTTTAAAATTTAGGCAGTTTAGAGTAGCAATAAGTGAGTGTGGCATTATCGAACTACTGTCATAATTTCAGGGAAAGGTCTCTCCTGCATTTTGCAGACGTTATAATCTGAGTGGTTTAAGTGGTGTAATTAAAATTAAAGAAAAGAAATTAAAACCCAAATTAAATGTCGGGCTGCAAACAAATCCCGGTCGCAGTAGTATAGTGAAAATGTAAGCGACCGGATATCGAACCACGGGACTAATATACATATTATAGTACCTAAGCGTGTCACAAAGAGGGGGATTAATTGACTTGTTAAATATAAATAAAAACAGTTAATAAAATTAACTAAGTAAGCAAAATAAACTAAACGGGACTCTGGTTCAGATTAATATTATCTGCTCCTTCATGCTATTCCTACTGGTTTAATTATAATTGTTTGGCAAAATTCCTTAAATTATCCTAAGGACTAAGTCATAGCCTCATAAGAACTCGTTTACCAGAAATGCTCGGTCTAATCAAGGTTCGAGCACTCTTATGTAAACGACATTAAATTCCAGGAAATATAATTGCATCTGAAAATACTAACTCATTAAATCATAATAGAGCTTTCTCCAGATTTACGGCTTAATCAACCTATCTATTTATCACCTGGTCTGATCAAAATAGACTTAGCAAGCAATTTAATAAACTCATGACATTTATTAAAAAGGCGAGAGATGAGCTTTAAGCGTAACAAACTTCATTAAATTAAAACCAGTAAAATTGCATAATAAATACAGATACATAATAATTATTCCCAAAGCGTACGTAAACTAGCCTAACTATTAAATAGATAGACAGAGACAAGAGTAATAGAAATCATCCGTAATCACTCCGGCTCACTCTGCTATTTTGTATACGTAGGCTAGAGGTGGATTTAGTGGAATGTAAAATAATAAAATGGAGAAGGCGGAAGGAGAAATGAGATGGTGTGTGAATTGGAACTCCAGAGGAACCACGGAAGGAGCCACCGGAAGGACACCGGATAAGGAGGAATGAAGCTCGTATTTATAGAGGAAGAAGAATAGAGCAGCAGCTCATCAGCTCACTGATTGAGCTCGTTGATTGCAGCTCCCCATTGATTGCAGCTATTGATTGCGCAGGGGACAGGGCTGAATCGCGTGCGTGATTTCTGGTAGGCGCCGGCTCAAGTTGAAGAGCGAGTTGGGTAGAAGTAACCCGTTAATTTCCTACACATTTACACGTGTCCACTAGATAAGTAGCGGTCTCCTCTATCGTGTCCGCACAATAACAAGCGGTACTCTCTATTCTTGTCCACCTCGCGGTTGCATTAGAGTTGTCCGCCTCTTAAGTGGCGGTACTCTCTATGTTGTCCGCCTGATAAGGAGGCGGTCGCCTCTTGTTTCTCCTCCTGTGTCTCGTCCGCCTTGTTATGTGGCGGTTCCCTCTGTCTTGACCGCCTCGCGGTCTTCTGTGTGTTGTCCGCCTCTTTGTAGGCGGTACTCTCTACTTACCAGGCGTGCACACGCCCTTGTCGCGTGACTCTTCCATCTCCCTCTTTTAATCCTTTATAATGTTTGTGTTTAATTGGTATTTTTCCTACATTTTAACACATATAATACATCAGTTAATATAACAACATAATTATAGGAAAAACCCTAGATAAGTGCGAAACATTACTAAAAATGCTGCAATTAATAAGGTGATTAAACCCTAAAAAGTCTATATGTTTTGCACTTATCAGTAGTAATATTTCCGCTGCGAACTCGTAAGATTAACAGAACGATTAGACGGTAAGCATAGGATTAGCGGTTGGGGTGTTACAAAAAGTGGTATCAGAGCGTAGTTACGCTCTGATGTCCTTAGTACCGAGCATAGGGGATTACCGAGTTAGGATTTCAACCGTCTTAAGACGAATACTTAGAAACCTTACTAGGAACTACCGTTGTTAACAACAGATACCCTTGACGTTCTTAGGAACGATATCTTGCTTAAATTCCAAGACCTTTGAGTCATATCTTGCAAGCCTAATGTAACTGTTAAATATTCAGATGTCAGGAAGAGGTCCAGGTCGCCCTAGAGGAGGGGGCAATGACGGACCCGGCGCGTAGACGATAGCTGAGATCGTCGCCGCCACGGTAGCGCAGATGCTACCACAAGTAATCCAAGCTGTGCAACAAACTCAGCAAAACCAACAAACTCAAGCGGGGCCAATCCCTCCCCCGCCACCCAGAGAAGCGAACTGGGTAAAAGCTGTAGCGGAACTCCGCCCTCCCTGCTTTAGGGGCGAGAGTGATCCAGCTAAGCTCGAAGCCTACATCTCCGAGATGGAGACGGCGTTTGAAACCCTCGAAGCTCCTGCTGGAGTTCGAGTCAGAGTAGCAGCCTACTACCTCAAAGATGCAGCCATGGATTGGTGGAAGCTAGTCAAGCACGAGCACGTCAATGACCCCACATTCGATTGGGATTCTTTTGCATCACTCCTCCGATCCAAGTACTATCCAGAGCATGTAAAGACTAAGAAAAGGCTAGAGCTGGACGCCTTGAAGATGACAGACAAGATGTCTGTGGATGAGTACTACCGCACCTTTACCTCCATTCTCCGTCTCCTCCCTGATCTAGGATACACCGGCCAGGTGTTGGTCGATCGCTTCTATGGCGGTCTGAGCCATCGCCTTCGGTACGGTATGAGCTACACACGATTTACCTCCCTTAAGGTAAATATCAGTTAACCCTTAGTATCATTTCAATTCCTTGAATTCCTTAAATTCCTTGAATTCTTTGAATCTTTCCTTATCCTTTCCTAAATGAGAATCCCGGCTAATACCTGAGATTCCAGGAGTGTTATCACGCGGCTTCTCGCGTTGAAATCACTTGCCAACTAAGGGATGAAGAAACCGCGCTGAAGCGCAAAGCCAACAACAAAAACACCAGTACTGAGGAGCAGAACCAGGGGAAGAGCTGGAAAAAGAAGAAGGGGAATTTCTTTCAGCAATCCCAAAAGAAATCCCCAGGTGAGAGCAGTGCCCATGCTGAGCAGGGCAAACCAGTTGAGCTTCTTCAGCTTGGTTATTCTGCACCGGTGGCAGCAAGGCCACTGAGATCACACCCACCTAAGGGTAAACTTCTATTCTTAAATCGTAATCGTACAAGTAATGTATCTAGTATATCCACGCACACATGTGCTAACCCTCTAACCTCAGGTTCTAGCTCCGGTGTCACCAAAACCTTCTCCGATGGCCGCACCTATGTGTGCAGAAAGTGCAACCTAGACCACCCAGGCAAGGACTACTATGAGAGAGATATCAAGTGCTACAATTGCCAGAAGCTAGGACACACGGCCAACAGATGCCCAGAGAACACCAAGCCAAAGGGGAACTTCCAAAGCTACAAGCAAAGGGAAGGCAAGGAGGTTGCATCTGGCGATGCACCGACCCAGCAGGCACCATAGGGACAGGGATCCCGGGGACCTCCGCGGGGTGCACCTCAGAGGCAGCCTGTCCTTCATGTCATAGACCGTGATGGGTCCGGTTCTAAATCCGGCCCAGGTAATAATCTAAACCTTTAATCCTTGAGAAGCATGTCTAAGAATTGGAGTAACTGTATGAGTGAATGCATGAGTAAATAAAATGAAGTGTGTATTCAGCATGAAATGAAGTAGTTGAAACTAGTACTCACCGTAGATGAAATTTGTAACCATAGGAAGCTTTAGTATCTGTTACCCGATACCGGTAAACTTGAATCAAGAAGAGATCGACGTCACCAACCACGACTACACCAACGAACAGTGTCAGGTCATCCGACCAGGTATGATCTTATTAAAGGGATACCTGACACCTGAAGCACAAATTTCAATCATCCGACGATGCAACGAGCTAGGAACGGGTCAAGGTGGATTTTACACACCCGAATTCCCCGGTGGAGCGAAGATGAAGTTGAAGATGATGTGCTTGGGAAAGGACTGGAATCCTTATACCAAGACATACCAGGAGACACGAACACAAGATGGAGCGACGCCACCAACAATACCACCAGAGTTTCAGACACTCGTCACACAAGCAGTAGGACTTGCACAACAATGTGAACATGAACCGATCCCCGCACTTGAAGCGGACCTCTGTATTGTCAACTTCTATGAGAAAGAAGGACGACTTGGGTTACACCAAGACAAGGACGAGACAGCGGAATCTCTTGAACAAGGAGTGCCCGTAGTGTCTTGGTCCATTGGTGATGACGCCGTATTCCTGTATAGCGAGCAGAAGCGTGTGGACCTCGCACAGAAACTGGTATTGAGATCAGGAGATGTCCTAATCATGGGTGGAAACTCTAGGATGCTGTATCACGGGATCAACAAGATCAAGTTGAATACGGCACCGCCGGCAATAATCAATGCCACACACATGAAACCAGGACGCCTGAACCTTACCTTTAGGAAGTATTAAATTCATAGTATCATGTAATGTTTTAGTATTGTGTATTAGAGACACGGCATGTATGATGGTTGGTTTATCAATAAAGAGCAGTGTTGATTTAAGTCCACTTGTGTCCACCATCAATACTTATCCAATTGTGAATCCAATAGGTTGTGGACTCGGTACCGAAGGTAACTTGAGCATCCTCACCGAAGCACAAGCCGGCAGAAGCGGCACCATCTTAACGGGAACATTCCCAGTAAATGGCATTGATGCCAATGTGTTATTCGACTCCGGCGCCTCTCACACTTTCGTATCACCATCCTTTGTGAAGAGGTTGAAGCTAGATGCGGATGAGCTACCGAACTTCATGGTTACTCTCCCATCGAAGGAGCGAGTAAAGTGCACCAAGTATGATCAATCAGCCACAATCCAAATCAAAGGCGAATCGTTTCCCATTTCCTTCATCGAATTCAATGGATTGGGATTCGACCTAATCATCGAAATGAATTGGTTGGAGCGGCACAAGGGTAGAATCCTCTGCGCCGAGCATCGTTTGCTGCTCAAGAGTCCTTCTAGGGTTACTGTATCTTACCGCCAGAGACCGAGAGAGCCTTCGACCACACTCATATCTGCTATGGCCATGTACCGGGAGCTCAGAAAGGGCCAAGAGGTGTATTTATGTTATGTACAAGACCTGGAGCGAGATCCAGAGTTCAGTGATGAAGTACCCATTGTATCCGAATTTCCCGACGTATTCCCTAAGGAGCTACCCGGCATGCCACCACCGAGAGCAGTGGAATTTGAAATTGATCTATTGCCAGGTACCGGTCCCATTGCCAGGGCACCGTACCGCATGGAACCTGCAGAAATGACCGAACTAAAAGAGCAGTTAAGAGACCTTCTAGACAAAGGGTTTATACGCCCGAGCGTATCACCCTGGGGAGCACCGGGTCTCTTCGTGAAGAAGAAGGACGGTAGCCTCCGACTATGTATTGACTACCGCGAGATGAATGCGGTCACAGTAAAAAACAAATACCCATTGCCACGCATCGACGACCTATTTGACCAGTTGAAAGGAGCCTCAGTCTTCTCCAAGATCGACCTCCGTTCTGGGTATCATCAGATTGCAATCAAAGAACAAGACATTGAGAAAACGACATTCCGTACCAGATATGGCCACTACGAATTCACAGTGATGCCATTCGGTTTGTCAAATGCACCAGCTAAATTCATGGACCTCATGAATCGACTATTCAGTGAGCAGTTGGACACTTCGGTTGTTGTCTTCATTAACGACATACTTGTATATTCCAAATCAGCAGAGGAACATGAAACTCACTTGAGGAAAGTGCTTGAGACACTGCGCGAGAACCAGCTGTATGCGAAGTTCTCCAAATGCGAGTTTTGGCTTGATCAGGTATCATTCCTTGGACATGTCATCTCGAGCGCAGGTATCTCGGTTGACCCTTCTAAGATAGAAGCTGTACGATCATGGCCTAGACCCAAGACTGTTACCGACATTAGGAGCTTTCTTGGTCTAGCCGGTTACTACCGGAGATTTGTAAGGGACTTCTCGAAAGTCGCTAAACCCATGACTACATTGATGAAAAAAGATGCACCGTTTGTATGGACACACGATTGCGAGTTATCATTTCAGAAACTAAAAGACTCATTGACCTCAGTGCCCGTCCTTACTCTTCCAGAGGGCACAGAGGGATTTGAGGTGTACTGTGATGCATCAGGCAAAGGAATGGGATGCGTACTCATGCAGCATGGCAAGGTTGTTGCTTATGCCTCCCGCCAGCTGAAAAAGCATGAGGAGAATTACCCGACTCACGACTTAGAGTTAGGAGCCATTGTCTTCGCCTTGAAGATATGGCGACACTATCTCTATGGGGTAAGCATCACCATCTACTCCGATCATAAGAGCTTACAGTATGTATTCACACAGAAAGAACTGAACTTGAGACAGAGAAGATGGATGGAATTTCTTTCAGACTACGACATCAACTTGCAGTATAAGGAAGGGAAGGCAAACATCGTAGCTGACCCCCTGAGCCGTCGAGCACACTCGCTCCATTCGCTACTCGCTTCTTCTAGCTTGGTTGACGAGGTGCGAGACGCTCAGTGGAGCGACCCTTACCTAACCGAAATCAGACACAAGATCGAGAATGGTACATTTGAGAAGAAGAAGTATGACTTCAAGCTACACGAGGATGGTTTGATTCGGTTGAATGTCAGGCTATGCGTCCCCCGAAGCAATGCTGAGCTAATGGATCGCATCCTGCGAGAATCACACTGTTCCGCATTGTCAGTCCATCCGGGAGCCTCCAAGATGTACAAAGACATGAAGAGGTACTTCTGGTGGTCTGGAATGAAATCAGATGTGACCGAATTTGTATTGAGATGCTTAACATGCCAAAAGGTAAAATTTGAACACCGTAGACCGGGCGGAATGGTACAATCGATGCCAGTTCTGGAGTGGAAATTTCATGATATCTCCATGGATTTTGTTGTAGGACTCCCACCTGCCAGGGGAGGACTCAACATGATCTGGGTTGTAGTCGATCGCCTTACCAAGGTTGCCAGATTCATACCGATGAAGGACACCTAAGGTAGTAAAGCTAGCTGAGCTATTCGACAAGGAGATTATCAGACATCACGGAGTCCCTAAGACTATAGTATCTGACCGCGACACTAGATTTCTTTCGAGATACTGGAGAGCTACACGGGAAGCATTGGGTACAGAATTGAAGTTGAGTACCGCCTTCCATCCTCAGACTGACGGTCAGACAGAAAGGACCATCCAGACACTGGAGGACATGCTTCGGGCATGTGCCTTAGACTTTCAGGGGAGTTGGTTAGATAAGCTTCATCTTATCGAGTTCTCGTATAATAATAGTTATCACGCCTCGATTAAGATGTCGCCTTTCCAAGCTCTATACGGTAGACCTTGCCGTACACCCTTGTGTTGGGATGAGTTAAGCGAATCGGTCATAATAGGACCGGAGTATCTTGAGCAAGTGCAAGCTGAAGTGCAGCAGATTAGAGCTAACATGAAGGCAGCCCAAGATAGACAGAAATCCTATGCGGATGTGAGAGACGCGACCTTGAGTTCGCCGTGGGCGACCAAGTGTTCTTGCGAGTTTCACCTATGAAGGGTGTCTTCCGTTTTGGTCAGAAGGGCAAGCTAAGCCCAAAGTTTGTAGGGCCGTACACTATCACCGAAAGAGTTGGATCCGTAGCCTACAGGTTAGCACTACCTGAGGACTTAGGGTGTGTCCATGATGTATTTCATGTGTCACAACTCAAGAAGTATATTGCTGATCCTTCTCATGTGTTAGAGCCCGAGCACTTATCCATTGAGCCAAACATGAGATATGTTGAAACCCCAGTGAGAATCCTTGATAGGAAGACCAGAGACACTCGCCATAAGTCTATACGAATGGTGAAGGTCCTATGGTCAAACCATGATGTCGAGGAAGCGACATGGGAGTTGGAAGATGCCATGAAGGCTAAGTACCCACAGTTATTCATAGACTAGATAGTCTAGCATTTAGCAATACGGGTACGGGTCGTACCCCTTTTAAGGGGGGTAGAGCCCTTTTGCTTTTGCATTGCTTCGGGGTAAGCATTTCTTAGTGTGTAGGTATTGTAATAAATGTTTGTATGGCACATGTAGTGTGAGTGAATTGGTATGCGTATGTATGTGTAATGTGTAGTGTATGAATGTATTTGTATGATGGATGATGCATGTGTAATGTGTATTGGGAATGGTAATGATGTATTGCGTAATGTGGAATGGTATGTATGAGAATTGTGTATGATGCTTGAAGTGTGTATGTTTGCAATGTGGAAGGAAGTAAACACCTCATAGGTGCAGTAAGACACATTAGTGCAATTGGTTGCCTAATGAGTAGAATTACCTAAACCATTAATCTTGAGCAACTTTGAGGGCAAAGTTTCTTAAGGGGGGTAGATTGAAATACCCCGTAATTAAAAATAGTGATTAATTAGGCTAATGAATAATTTAGAGGCTTAATTAAGTATAAATAATCGTAAGGGAACAAATCCCGAAGAAAACGGATCCTTAAAATGGATTAAAACCACTAACGAACCTTGGAGCGCGTTTTTCGAGGTAACCGGGAAAACGTGTCTTTAAGCGGGTCAAATAGACTCGTAATAATTTTGGTCAACTAAATAATCACTAATAAATATTAGTGAAGCTTTGGAACCAATAAAATCAATAAAACGAGAAATTAGTAAAAACTGTCAAAAACGGGAAGTTGTGGGGTAGAAATATAAATAGACCAAACTTATGTGTCCACTTTTAAAATAAAAAGCAAAAATTGTGTGTGTGTGTGTAGTGCCAGCCGGCCCCCCCATTTCCCCTCTCTCACACACTCACTCACACTCTCTTATTAGCTAAAGACAAAAGCAATTAAAAACACTAAAGTAACTACACTACCTCACTTTTACTCTCTCTCCTCCATTTCACTCCCTCTCTCACGTGAATCTCTTCCTCCACTCTCTCTTTTCTTTCTTCTTCAACCCAGCCGATTTCCATGGAGAAATAAGAAGACCTCCACAAACTCCATCTTCTTTCCTCTTGAAACTCCCTCAAATCTCTTCCAAAAATTACAAAAACTACACCATTGGATTCCCCTCATCAAGAGCTACACTTCTACCTTTCCAAAATTCGAAAACAACAACTTTCGTTTTCATGGGTATGTCCCATTTGGAGCTTCAAGACCACCATTAGAAGGCCCTCCTTCTCCTTGTCCTTTTGAGGTAAAAATATTCCCAAAACTCCATTGTTTTCCTAGCCTTAAGGGCAAAACGAATTTTAGACTAAACCCTTGTTTGGTCTCTTGTGTTCTAGCCGATTTTGGCTTGTTGAAGGAGTTGGAAATCTTGTTCTTGAACCACTCCAAGCTTCATTTGCACTCTTGGAAGGTAATATAAATTCTAAACCCTAGAAACCTACATTGAAAGCTTAAATAATGTTAAGGGTAGTTTTAGTATTGAATGTGTGTGTATGTATGGGTGATAATATTAGATTTGTTGAATACCAAAAACCGGTAGAGAGAGAGAAGGAAGGAGAAAGAAGAAGAAAGAAAATCTAGAAGAAAAACAAGGTAAGAATGCTCTTTTGTGTAACTTGGTATATATATGTATGTAACAATTTTTGGTAGTTTGAAATGAGTAATGGAAATGGTAATGTAATTGTAGTGTAATGTGTAGGAGGATATAAGTATTTTGAAGCCTTAAAAGACATTTTAAAACTGTCACAATTGGAATGGGAATTGAATATAGAGTGCAGGAATTATTAGGAGTGTTTTAGTGTTGGTGATTGTGTATGGGAGCTTGTGTATTGATGTCTATTGAAACAGGTGAAATGAGTGTTGAAATGTGAACTAGAATATGTGGTGAGAGTGTAAAAATATAGGGGAGGTTATGGCAAAATTTACCTAGGAATGAGACACTTAGTGAACTAGAAATTAGGCGACTAATGTGAGTGTGTAACAGATTTTGTTGAGGAAGATAGAGGGTAAGTTGAGAGAGATAAATAATGTATTCTAGAGGTATTAGAGTGTTAAGAATGTCAATAGAAGAGGGAGATGTGGAAGAGGAGTGTAAGTGTTAAAACCTATAGCATAATGCAACTAGGGAAGAAACTAGTGTGAGTGTTGAAAAGAAACTTGGAAAATTATGTGAGTGAATTAGTATAGAATTGTGTAAGGAGTTAAGGAGTGAACTAGGGTGTATTAAGAGGTTTAATTAGTGTTAAAACATGTGGGATTAAGTGTAGGAACAATGGGGAAGTAATGGGTAAAAGAGAGAACTGAAAACAGAAATAAAAATGCAAATACTGGGTCGGACCGAACTTGCGACCGGACTTGCAAGTTCGGTCGAGCCCAGATTTACAAAGACGGGAAAGCTTCTGGAATCGACCGGACTTGCGACCGGACTTGCAAGTTCGGTCGGACTAGAAAATTCTCCCGTCTGTAACCTACTGGAATGGACCGACCTTGCGACCGGACTTGCAAGGTCGGTCGACTCAAAAATTTTCCGTCGAGTAAGCTACTGGAATGGACCGACCTTGCGACCGGACTTGCAAGGTCGGTCGGGCTAAAATTCGCCTGTAACGAAACTTACTGGAATGACCGACCTTGGGACCGGACATGCAAGGTCGGTCGACTCCAGAATTTCGAAACCAAAACTTACTGGAATGGACCGAACTTGCGACCGGACTTGCAAGTTCGGTCGGCCAGGAATATTCGGAAATGTGAGCTACTGGAATGGACCGGACTTGCAAGGTCGGTCGCAAGTCCGGTCCAAAAAAAATATTAAGAATATATAGATATATATAAAAATATAAATAATATATAATATATATATATATATATATATATATGTAACCTACATATATAGATATAGTACATGTATGTAAGTATACCAACATTAAGTAAGGAAGTAAAACTTAAGTAATGAAAAATGGGTAAGTAAAGTGTAAGTGTAAGAAGTATAGGACATAGTAGTATGAGTTGAATTAATGATAGTTTTATTAATCATTCAATTGTATATATATAATAGGAATTGATTTGTGACACCGAAGGACGTTTGGAATCAGTACAACGGTGAACGGTATGGATTCCTCATGCCCCGTATGCTATCTTGGTACTCTGATTGTGTGTTGTGTGCTAATTGATCACCAAATAAGATAAATGCACGAACCGGAGTTAATATGCATACTTGTGAATATGTAGTGTTGTATGTTGTGAAATTTCTTAAATCTTAGTTTGTATAATTCATGAAATGTATGGATGATAATGAATGTGTGTATGTATGATGTACTGTACGTGACCGTTTATTGTTTTGGGCTTATAACTTATTCTAAAAGCTAACCAATCTAACTTAAATTGGTAATTAAATTGGAATGAGTAAGTAGAATCCGATTATAGTTTCGGCCACACGTGAGGATGCGGAGTCACGAGAGGGTTGGCTCCAATTCCTGATCTTAACTGGTCCGCGGCCAAATCCCTTAAGTGGGTAGCATCCGGATTGGTGAGTCAAGTAAATCCCGGAGGTGGGACGGCGTAGTCCCCAGGGCGGAGGTCCCGACGACTTAACTTGAGTATAGAAGCAAGTAAGAAGAATGAGTAAGTAAAGTAAATGAAAAGTAAGTAAGGTAAGTAAGAAAAAAGTAGTAAGAGTAAATGAGTAAAAGCATTCTGATTAACCCGGGCATAATTTGGCTAACCCTGTGTGAAGGTAAGTAAGATGTGTGCTATTGTATTGTGGCCTTGAATTGTGTAATGAATTGTATAGCAGTATGTTGATGTAAGCATGTATGTATGAAAATAACGAACTGCAGGTTTAGTGGACGTCAAATAGTCGGCGTGCCTAGCTAGCACGCGGGTATATGCGGAGTTTTACGCAGCGTTTGCTGAGCCCCTTGGGCACCATTTTTACTACACGCAGGTACTCATGAAGGATGAAGACTAGGAGAGTTGAAGTTAATTCTTGTCTTTCTTTTTGTCTGTAAACAATGAATGATGATTGGTGTATGAGTAGTACATGGTGCAGTTTTTGAATAGCCGGTGTACCATGGGGTAAACCTTTTTGGATTTTGATAGAATGGGAGTTGGTATAGATGAGTAGCCTTAGAAACTCATTCTTTTGGAACTTAGAAATGATGTAATCGAATTACTAAATAACTCGGTGATCCGGATGTAAGTAGTTTGGCATATGATATTTGGTAAGTAATTTAGTAGCTCGGTATATTATTCATCAGACCATGACTGTAAGTAACAGGTAAGCCTAGCTAGCCGTATGGGCGGTTAGCGGCGTTTGTACCACCCGCCGTAGTAAGTAGTATTTCCGCTGCGAAACTCGTAAGATTAACAGAACGATTAGACGGAAGCATAGGATATAGCGGTTGGGGTTGTTACAGGAGGTCATACGACTTGACTGAGTAAAGAAGTAAGAAATAAGTAGTATGTGTATTGGTCTGGACTATTGTAAGTCATTGACCTGGAGTAAAGAGTATTGAAACCACCCGATTAACCCGGGTGTGTAATGAAGCTAACATGACTTCTGTATGGAATGGAGAATTGTATCTCGTAGTGCTGGGTAAGTAATCGGTTAAGTATGAATGATTGATGTAATGTCATCCTTGCATGTATTGAATGTATGTATGCCTTGTGAACTGAATGTATTGAATTGTATTGTATAAAGCATGTATGTATGTATGAATGAAACGAACCGCATGTACGCGACCAATTAGTTGGCGTACCCTCGCTAGCACGCGGGGTATGCGGGTTATCCATTGCAGCGTAAGCTGACCCCTAGGGGGAACTTTTTTACTCCACAGGTACCCGCGAGGCGTGATGGTCGAGTAAGTGACCGTGCTGAATTCTTTTGGTAGTAGTAGGTTTGGAACGGTTGTTCCGAGTTGTACACGGCTAAGGCCTTTTTGAGTAGCGGTGTACCATGTGGTACACCTTTTGGATTATTGAATCACGATTGGATAGAAAGAGTAGAAGTATAAACTCTTAAATTTCGGGAATAGTCTTGGAATGTAATTCATATCTTTTGGATACTCGGTAATCAAGTAAGTAAGTATTTGGTATGTAAGGTAATATTCAGGTATTTGGTTTATTCTAATGTCAGACCGTTACTGTAAGTAGTAGCCTTGTTAGTCTGGATGGCTAACGGCGTTGTATCACCCGCCGGGAGTAGGTAAGTATTCCGCTGCGAGTAAGGTAATTATGGGAATGATTAGAGGATAATGGAAGGATTAGCGGTAGGGGTGTTACAAAAAGTGGTATCAGAGCAAAGTCTCGCTCGGATGATTAGAATACTAAGTGTAGTGATTACCGAGTTTGGATTTCAACCGTTTTAAAACGGATACTTAGAAACCTAACTAGGAACACCATTGTAACAACGGATACCTTGACGTCTGCAAAGACGATAACATAGTATGAATCAAGACCGTGAGGTCATAGTTTCACCGTATCTAATGTAATCCACACTTGTTCAGATGTCAGGACGAGGTCGAGGCCGACCTAGAGGAGGGACATCTGATGGATCGGGCGCGCAGACGATAGCTGAGATCGTCGCTGCCACGGTAGCACAATGCTACCGGATGTAATCACCGCTGTACAAGCAACGTAGCAGAACCAGCAGCAGCAACAACAGCAGCAACAACCCGACCCGCCTCATCCCCGTGAAACGAATTGGGTAAAGGCCGTCGCCGACCTTCGACCTCCATGCTTTAGAGGCGAGAGTGACCCCACCAAGCTCGAGGCCTATCTCTCCGAGATGGAGACGGCCTTCGAGACACTTGATACTCCCGCTGGAGTCCGAGTGAGGATAGCTGCGTATTACCTCAAGAATGCGGCTATGGACTGGTGGAAGCTCATTAAGGCCGAGCACGTAGCCGACCCTGCATTCGGTTGGGAAGCATTCACCTCTCCCCTCCGATCTAAGTACTATCCCGAGCATGTCAAGACCAAGAAACGGCTTGAGCTCAATGCCCTCAAGATGACGGAGAAGATGATGGTTGATGAATATTACCGCACCTTCACCTCTCTTCTTAGACTCCTACCCGACCTTGGGTATACCGGCCAAGTCTTGGTCGACCGCTTCTACGGCGGATTGAGCCATCGACTCCGGTATGGCATGGGATTTGCACGGTTTACCTCCCTTCAGGAGTGTTACCACGCTGCATCTCGAGTTGAGATCACCTGCCAGCTAAGAGATGAGGAGCAAGCGCTGAAGCGCAAGGTGAGCGGCAAGGGTAACACCTCCGATGACCAAAGCCAAACCAAACCATGGAAGAAGAAGAAAGGGAAGTACTCCCATCAGAAGAACACCTCAGGAGACGGCGGTGCCCATACTGAGAAGGGCAAGGCGGCTGAACCATTACAGCTTGGCTACACCGCACCAGTGGCAGCGAAGCCACTTAGGTCACAGCCCTACAAGGGTTCTGGATTTGGCCATGGCAAGAGCCAAAATGATGGCCGCAGCTATGTGTGCCGAAACTGCAACAAGGATCATCCCGGCACAGATTGCCAAGGAAGGGAGATCCGCTGCTACACTTGTCAGAAGCCAGGGCACCGTGCTAATGCATGCCCAGAGAACTCTAAGCCCAAGGGCAACTATCAGGGCTACAAGCAGCGTGAAGGCAAGGAGGTTGCATCTGGCGATGCTCATGCCCAGCACACCTCACAGGGACAGGGGTCCCGAGGTCCGCAGAAGGGCGCACCGCAGAGGCAGCCGGCCTTACACATCATAGACCGTGATGGGACCGGGACTAAGTCCGGCCCAGGTAACTACCGTAACCTTTAATCCTTGAAGAGCATGACTAAGTATTAAAGTAATTGTATGAATGGAAGCATGAATGCGTAAGTACTTGAAGCATGGAAACGAGCATGAGTAAGTAACATTGAAGTATGTATTGAGCATGAAATGCATTAGTAAGCCTAGAACTCACACTAGATGATATTTACCACCTTAGGGAAATTCCTTATCTGTTACCCAATGCCTTCAAACTCACCTCATGAAGAGACCGACATCGCCACTCACCACTTCGATAAAAGCAGTGCTGGTTATTAAATTCCACTTGCGTTCCACCATCAGTACTTATAATCTTATGAATCAATAGGTTGTGGACTCGGTACCGAAGGTAACCTGAGTATCCTCACCGAAGCACAAGCCGGCAAAAGCGGCACCATTCTAACGGGAACATTCCCAGTGAACGGCACCGAAGCCTCAGTACTATTCGACTCCGGCGCCTCTCACACCTTCATATCGCCATCTCTTGCGAAGAAGTTGGGGCTAGATGCGGATGAGCTACCAAACTTCTTGGTTACTCTCCCATCGAAGGAGCGAGTACAATGTACTAAGTATTACAAATCAGCCACAATCCAAATCAAAGACGAAGCGTTTCCCATCTCCTTCATTGAATTCAACGGATTGGGATTCGACTTAATAATTGGAATGAACTGGTTAGAGCGGCACAAGGGACGGATCCCATGTGCCGAGCACCGATCGCTGCTCAAGAGTCCATCTGGGGTCACTGTTTCATACCGCCAGAGACCGAGAGAGCCTTCAACTACAGTCATCTCCGCTATGGCAATGTACCGGGAGCTCAGAAAAGGACATGAAGTGTATTTATGCCATGTGCAAGATCTAGAGAGAGATCCAGAATTCAGTGACGATGTATCAGTTGTGTCAGAATTCCCTGACGTATTTCCGAAAGAGCTACCTGGTATGCCACCACAGAGAGCAGTAGAGTTCGAAATCGACCTCATACCTGGTACTGGTCTCATTGCTAGGGCACCATACCGCATGACACCTGCAGAAATGACAGAGCTTAAAGAGCAACTACGTGATCTACTCGACAAAGGGTTTAGACGCCCGAGCGTATCACCCTGGGGAGCACCGGTCCTCTTCGTGAAGAAGAAGGATGGTAGCCTCCGCCTCTGCATCAACTACCGCGAATTGAATGCGGTCACTGTAAAGAACAAATATCCATTGCCATGCATCGACGACCTGCTCGATCAGTTGAAGGGAGCTTCGGTCTTTTCTAAGATTGATCTCCGATCCGGATATCATCAAATTGCTATCAAAGAGCAAGACATTGAGAAAACAGCATTCCGAACAACATACAGCCACTACGAATTCACAGTGATGCCATTCGGTTTGTCTAACGCACCAGCCAAATTCATGGACTTAATGAATTGATTATTCAGTGATCAGCTGGACACTTCAGTAGTAGTATTCATCGACGACATCCTCGTATATTCGAAGTCAGCAGAAGAACATGAAAACCATTTGAGAAGAGTACTTGAGACACTGCGCGAGAATCAACTGTATGCGAAATTCTCCAAATGCGAGTTTTGGCTAGATCAGGTATCATTCCTTGGTCATGTCATCTCGAGCGCGGGCATTTCAGTAGATCCATCCAAAATCGAAGCAGTGCGATCATGGCCTAGACCTAAGACTGTTACCGACATCCGGAGCTTTCTTGGTTTAGCCGGTTATTACCGGAGGTTTGTAAAGGACTTCTCAAAAGTCGCTAAGCCCATGACGTCATTGATGAAGAAAGATGCACCGTTTGTATGGATAGACGGGTGTGAGGTATCCTTCCAGAGCCTAAAAGACTCATTGACCTCAGCGCCAATTCTCACACTTCTAGAGGGCACAGAGGGATTTGAGGTGTATTGTGATGCATCGGGCAAGGGCATGGGATGCGTACTCATGCAGCATGGCAAGGTAGTAGCCTATGCTTCTCGCCAGCTGAAAAAGCATGAGGAGAATTACCCGACACACGATCTAGAGTTAGGAGCCATCGTCTTCGCCTTGAAGATATGGCGACACTATCTCTATGGGGTAAGCATCACCATCTACTCCGACCACAAAAGTCTGCAGTATGTATTTACCCAGAAAGAACTGAACCTAAGACAGAGGAGATGGATGGAGTTCCTATCAGATTACGACATCCACCTCCAATATAAAGAAGGGAAGGCAAACATTGTTGCCAACGCCCTGAGTCGTCGAGCACACTCCCTCCATTCGCTACTCGCTTCTTCTAGCTTGGTTGACGAGGTGCGAGACGCTCAGTTGAGCGACCCTTACTTCACAGAGATCAGACAGAAAATCACAGACGGTACCTTCGAGAGCCGAAAGTACGACTTCAAATTGCATGAAGATGGTCTGATCCGATTGAATGGCAGATTATGCGTCCCCCGAAGCAATGCTGAGCTAAGGGATCACATTCTACGATAGTCACATTGTTCGACATTGCATGTCCATCCGGGAGCCTCTAAAATGTATAAAGACATGAAGAGATACTTCTGGTGGTCAGGAATGAAATCAGACGTAACTGAGTATGTTCTGAGGTGTCTCACATGCCAGAAGGTGAAGTTCGAGCACCGAAGACCGGGAGGAATGGTGCAATCCATGCCCATTCCGGAGTGGAAATTCCACGATATCTCTATGGATTTTGTTGTTGGACTCCCACCTGCTAGGGGAGGACTCAACATGATCTGGGTAGTAGTCGATCGTCTCACCAAGGTTGCCCGATTCATACCGATGAAGGACACCTGGAAGGTGGCGAAGCTCGCGGAGCTATTCGACAAGGAGATCATCCGACACCACGGAGTCTCGAAAACCATAGTATCTGACCGCGACACCAGATTTCTTTCGAGATACTGGAGAGCGACACGGGAAGCGCTAGGTACTGAGTTAAAGCTTAGCACCGCCTTCCATCCACAGACCGACGGTCAGACAGAAAGGACCATCCAGACACTAGTGGATATGCTTAGGGCATGTGCCTTAGACTTCCAGGGGAGCTGGATTGAGAAGCTTCATCTTATCGAGTTTTTGTATAACAATAGCTATCACGCTTCGATTAAGATGTCGCCATTCCAAGCTTTGTATGGTAGACCATGCTGTACCCCGTTGTGTTGGGATGAGTCAAGTGAAGCGGTCATCATAGGACCGGAGTATCTGGAACAAGTACAAGCTGAGGTACAACAAATCCGAGCAAATATGAAAGCAGCCCAAGATAGATAGAAATCCTATGCGGATGTGCGATGACGCGACCTTGAGTTCGCCGTGGGCGACCAAGTGTTCTTGCGTGTCTCACCTATGAAGGGTGTCTTTCGATTCGGCCAGAAGGGCAAACTGAGCCCGAAATTTGTAGGCCCGTATACCATTACCGAGAGGATTGGAGCCGTAGCTTATAGGCTAGCATTGCCTGAAGAATTGGGGCGTGTTCATGATGTCTTTCATGTATCACAACTCAAGAAATACATAGCCGATCCCTCTCATGTATTAGAACCCGAGCAACTATCCCTAGAGCCGACCATGAGATATGTCGAGACTCCACTGCGAATCCTTGATACTAAGACAAGAGACACTCGCCATAAATATGTACGAATGGTGAAGGTCTTGTGGTCTAACCACGATGTCGAGGAAGCGACTTGGGAATTAGAAGACGCCATGAAGGCGAAGTACCCGAATCTATTTGTAGACTAGATGTCTAGTATCCGTATAGTACGGAGGGTACGGGGCGTACCCCTTTTAAGGGGGGTAGAGCCTTTTGCTTTTGCATTGCTTCGGGTTAGCATTGCGTAGTATGTATGTATTGTAATTGTTTGTTGGCACATGTAGTGCTAATTGTATTTCATTAGCACAAAGTAGCGCTAGCAGTATCCGGTATGTAGCACAATGAGTACGGTATGTGTATGGTATGTGTGTAATGAGTATTGCGGTTGTGTTGTATGGTATGTGAATGGTATTGTGGAATGTGTGAATTGGATTGTACATTGTGTATGGTATTTGAATTGAGTATGGTATATGGTATTTGAATTGGTGTATGCTTGTAGTGTAAGAACTGTGAACACCTTGTAAGGTAGTAGTAGAATGCATTGTGGCAATTGGTTGCCAAATGAGTAGAATAGTAAACCATAAACCTTGAGCAACTTTGAGGGCAAAGTTCCTTAAGGGGGGTAGATTGAAATACCCCGTAATTAAAAACAGTGATTAATTAGGCTAATTATATTTTTAAGGGCTTAGTTACACTAAAATAAATACAAGGGAACAAATCCCGAAGAAAACACCTTTAAAATGGGTTAAAAGCATAAACGAACCTTAAAGCGCGTTTTTCGAGGAAACCGGGAAAACACGACTTTAAGCGGGTCAAATAGACTCGTAACAATTTTGGTTAACCTAATAGTCATTAATAAACATTAATAAAGGTTGGGAACCAATAAAATTAATTAAACAAGAAATTCCGGAAAACGGGTTCCGGTTAGTAAGAACTGTAACAACCGGGAAGTTGTGGGGCGAGAATGCAAATAAACAAAGTTAGTGTGTCCACTTTGCAAATAAAAATCAAAAATCTGTAGAGGGGTGCATAGGGGACCGATTTCCCTCTCTCACTCTCACCCTCTTTATTGTTTTCTTATTTGCTAAAAGACAAATAAAGTAAAGAAAGAAAGAAAACTCTCTCTCTCTCCTACCACACTCCCTCTCTCACGTTTTCCCCCCTCTTTCTCTATTCTCTCTATTCTCTTCTCCTTCCTTGCGATGGCCATGGAGTTTTGAAGAAACCCACTCAACTCTCTCCTTCTCTCCTCTTGTTCAACACTCAAACCTTGTCCAAAATCATAAAAACTATACCATTGGAATCCCCTTGCAAAGGAGAACACTTTCCTCCTTTCAAAAATCCAAAAGCTCCAATTTCGTTTTTATGGGTAGAAGCCATTTGAAGATTTGAGTCCACCATTAGAAGCACCTTCACCTCCTTGTCATCTTGAGGTAAAAAGAATTTCGAAAATCCTTCATTTCTAGCTCTCATTAGCATTATAAGGATTTTCAGTTTTTGAACTCTTGGTTCTTCTTGCTCCAGCCGATTTTGGCTTCTCTTGTGGGCTAGGAATCTTGCTCTCTTGCTAGTCAAGGACTTCATTCATTGGTTGGATGCTAAGTGTTGTGTGTGTTGGTATGGGTTGCTGTAGCATTGCCCATTCCTTGAATAAAAACCGAGAACAAGAAGAAAGAAAGAGGAAAGGAAGAGAAGGAAAGGAAAGAAAGGAAAAACTAGCAAGACAAGGTAAATACTCTTACCTTGAGTTAGTTTGTGTATTGTATTGTAACAGTTTTTGAGTAGTAAAAATGAGTAATGTATTGAGTAATGAGTAGTAAGTATGTTGTAGTATAATGAGGAATGATAATGTAACAGTTTGGAAGCTTTTAAATGATGTTTAAAAGCTTGGGAAAACCATGGGTAGTATATGAATATGTGCAGGAATTTTATGGTGTTGTAGTGGAGTTGAATTGTGTGTATAGTGTATTGAATAAACAGGTATATGAATGAGCAAATTGCTGAGCTGAAATAGTGTGTGAGCAAAGTAAGAATTATAGGGGAGACTATGTCAAATTTTATGTAGGAATGAGAGGACTTAAGTGTTTAAGAGGAGGAAATAACCTAGGTAGTAACTAGGTGCATTTGGGGAGTGTAATGGGAGTGTTTAGTATCTTGAAACAGATTTGGATATGAGTTTGTTAAGGGGATGGAACTAGGATGTGATTAAGGTATTTAAGATGCTAAGAGTGGCATTAATTGAGGGAGTATTGGAGGATAAGAGTTGAGGGGAAAATCTGTAGCATAGTGAAGAAAACAAAATCTGTAGCAAGTGAGGAGTAAAAACTGTTGTAGGTGTTGGAATGAAATGAGAAGAATTGTATAAGTGTATCTAGGATTGAGTAATAAGTTTGGTGAATTAATCAAGGTGATTTAGAGCATCAAAATGAGTGGTAAACATGTTGGGAATGCATTGGTAAAGATTGGGGAAGAAATGGGAAAGGAAAGAAATTGAAAACAAGGTCTGTAGGCAAAGTCTGCTACCGACCGACCCAGAGCCTGGGTCGGACCGTGGGTCGGTCGAGGCATACGTAACGAAACCAAAACATTCTGGAACGGACCGACCCAGGAGCCGTGAGTCGGTCGTGGGTCGGTCGGGCTAAATTCTCCGTCGTCGAAGTTTCTGACTTCGACCGACCCAGAGGTGGGTCGGTCGGTGGGTCGGTCGGAGCTTGGACAACGGGACTGAAACTTACTGGAACGGACCGACCCAAAGGTGTATGGGTCAGTCGGAACAGTTCTGGGTCGGTCGGAAGAAATTTCAGAGAACGGAACTTACTGGAATGGACCGACCCAGGGCTTGGGTCGGACGGTGGGTCGGATGACCCATAACTTACAAATTTTTTTTTATTATATGACTATAGTAGTCATATGTATGTATATGTATGCCTATACATATATATGCATATGTATGTAGTAATACACCATTAACGAAGGGAATAATGGTAAGAAAGTAAGTAAATGAGTAAGAAAACACGTTTAAGAAGTAGTAAAGAAAAGGATGGTTTTATAATCAAGTAAGAAAGTAATGGAGTAGTAAGTCTACATTGAAAGTATCAATGAAGGAGTAAGTTAGATCAATAATAGATCATTGATCATACTACTTCATGTATGTATAGGAATCAAATAGTTGATCATCAAAGGACCCGGTAGTACGAAAACGACGGTGTACGGTATAATTTCTTCATGCCCTGTATCCTAACTTGGTTACCCCGATTTGTGTGCTTATGTGATCACCAATAAGATAAATGCATGAATCGGACTTTTATTGCACTTAATTGTGTTTGAACTATTTTGTTCTTGTTGAAACCTCTTGAACATTTAGTTTGTATAATTCATGAAATGAATGAATGAGAATGAAGTGTATGTACATGGTGAGTACTTGTGTACTGTATGGATGTATGAAAATGAAGTATTGACTTCTACTAATTCCTAACAATCTAACTCCTGACATGAGTAATGAGTAAAATGGAATGAGTAGAAGTCCGTAGTTTCGGCAACGCGTGAGGATAAGGAAACACAAGAGGTTGGATCCGAATCCTGGCTGTAATCTTTTCCATGGACCAATCCCCTTGAATGGGTAGCATCCTGGATTAGTGGGCCACCCTAAAGCCCGGTGGTGGGATGTAGTAATCCCTGCCCGGAGGTCATACCGACTTGACTTGAGTAAAGTAAGTAAGAAGTAAGTATTGTATGTGTATTGGTCTGGACTATTGTAAGTCATTGACCTGGAGTAAAAGAGTATTGAACACCCGATTAACCCGGGTGTGTAATGAAGCTAACATGACTTCTGTATGGAATGGAGAATTGTATCTCCGTAGTGCGGTAAGTAATCGGTAAGTATGAATGATTGACTTGTAATGTCATGCAGTATTGAAGGTATCTGCATGTATTGAATGCCTTGTGAACTGAATGTATTGAATTGTATTGTATAAAGCATGTATGTATGCATGAATGAAACGAACCGCATGTACTCGACCAATTAGTTGGCGTACCCTCGCTAGCACGCGGGGTATGCGGTTATCATATGCAGCGTAAGCTGACCCCCTAGGGGGAATGTTTTTACTCCACAGGTATCCGCGAGGCGTGATGGTCGAGTAAGGACCGTGCTGAATTCTTTTTGGTAGTTAGTAGGTTTGGAACGGTGTACCGAGTTGTACACGGCTAAGGCCTTTTTGAGTAGCCGGTGTACCATGTGGTACACCTTTTTGGATATTGAATCACGATTGGATAGAAAGAGTAGAAGTATAAACTCTTAAATTTCGGGAATAGTCTTGGAATGTAATTCATATCTTTTGGATACTCGGTAATCAAAGTGTAAGTAAGTATTTGGTATTGTAAGGTAACTTATTATGTATTTGGTTTATTCTAATCGTCAGACCGTTACTGTAAGTAGTAGCCTTGTTAGTCTTGGATGGCTAACGGCGTTGTATCACCAGCCGCGAGTAGGTAAGTATTCCGCTGCAAGTAAGGTAATTATGGGAATGATTAGAGGATAATGGAAGGATTAGCGGTAGGGGTGTTACAATTCTTCTGACCTTTACGGGATGTGAATCTCGTTGGTTTTTCTACCGCTTCTCAAGGTTATCGCCTTAACCTCTTCTTCTTCTTCTTCAAAATCGAGCTTTTCATTTTCATAGCCGGCCACCAAGTCCTTAAGGTAGGTATTCTCGGACTGAATGCGATTTTTATAGACTGTGGCGGTGCTTTCCAGTTCAGCTACATTCCTTTTGGAAGTTTCGATTGCTATTACCCACTCTTGAAGGGAAGGGTGAAGTTTTGGAACCTCAACTGTTTTAGCCACCTCCATCTTTTCTTCATTGTGTTCCTTCACATAGATGCATTTGGCTTGCTCTTTTGGATTTGGCTCCGGTTGGCTTGGGAGAGTCCCAGGCGGTCTTCGAGCAAGTTGTTCTGCAATTTGATTGAATTTACCTTCGATTTTTTGGTTGAAAGCTTCTTGTGCATAAAGCTGGCTTTGAGTCATAGACATGTATCCCTTCATCATCTCTTTGAGTTCCGCGTTTGGATCAACAGAGGATGAAGATGGTTGTTGTTGTTGGTGGAAACCTGGAGGGGCACCTTGTGCTCTATAACCCATATTAGAGTTTGGTTGGGGTCTGTTTTCCTGATAGGTATTGGAACTGCTGTTCTGCCCTCCTTGGTTCTGATCATTGTTTTTCCATAAGAAATTCGGGTGATTTCTCCATGGGTAGTTGTTGTTGGAGTTATTGTTGTAGGAATTACCGGGGCGGTTTCCTATGAAGTTTACATCTTCGTATTGGCTTTTACCTTCGCATTGATGGGTTTCATGAGGACCGGCGCATATGGCACATCCTTCTGCAGATGAACTTGTAGGTGAGGAAGCTATTGTCTTTACGATTTCATTTTGAGATGTTGTTAGCTTTTCCACCATCTTTGCAAGGGACGAGATCTGGGCCGATAAATGATCCGTAGGCTCAACGTGGAGTAGGCCTGCTGCTCGTGGCGCTCTTCCTTTGGATCTCGTCCACTGTCTTGTATTGCTCGTCATGGTTTCGAGAAGGTTCATCCCTTCTTGAGGAGATTTCATCATGAAACTTCCTCCTGCAGAGGAATTTACGAGTAGTCGGTTTCCATCATCCAGGCCATTGAAGAATGACAGGCAGAGGGATTGATCGTCGAGGCCATGGTGGGAACACTTCATCAGCATATCCTTGAATCTGTCCCATGCGTCGTACAACATTTCTCCCGGTTCTTGACAGAATGTGTTGATTTCTCCTATCAACTGCCTTGTTCTACTGGTTGGGTAGTATTTGGCAAGGAACTTCTGGGCCATTTGCATCCATGTGTGGATTGATCGGGAGGGAAGACTTCGGTACCACCTGTTTGCTGAATCTGACAACGAGTGAGGAAATAGTTGTAGACGGATTCTTTCTTTGACGTTGCCGGTTTGTCCAAAGGAATTACAGAAGTCTAGGAAGAGACTTAAATGATTTGGGGCTTCATCTGGATTTGCTCCACTAAACTTGCCTAAATCCCGGACGGCGGTGATGTAATGGGTTTTGAAAGCCCATCGTCCGGTTTCTTGTGGTGTTAGTTCGGGGAGAACTATGGCTGATGCCCTTCCTTCAGTATCCGGTTGGTGGTAGTCAGAGAGAGCACGGTGTTCTGGTTGATTTTCATGGTCCATTCCATCTATAACTTGGTTTTCGGCCATGTCTTGATTTCTCAGGTTTCTTCTTGTGTTGAATAAAGTGCACTCGGGTTCGGGTCTCGGACTGATTGGTGGAGAACCTCGGGTTCGAGTATTTGGCATGCACAGAAGATAATTTGTGGTTTGTGAGAAACTGCGAAATTAACAGTAAATAGATAAAGAAAGGCAGAGATATTGGTTAGGCTGATAAACTTTAATTAAACAAAAGTTATATATATATTTATTTTTTTGTAATTTTTTTAACAAGAGTAAAAGATCGAAAATAAGTGAACAAAAAATAAATGCAGCTTAGGTAAATAATAAAATAAAAATAAAGAGAAAGAGCAGAATTAAATTACGGGAATTTAAATGACGGTAATTTAAATAACAAGGGAATTTAAATGACTGAATTTTAAATGTTAGGAATTAGATGACTGAATTTAAATGACAGAAATTTAAATGTTAGTAATTAGTGGACAGAAATTTAAATGACAGAAATTTAAATGACAAAAATTTAAATGTTGACAAGGGAATTTAAATGACAGAAAACTAAATGACAGAAAATTAAATGTTAGAGATTAGTTTACTGGAAATTTAAATGTTAGAAGTTAGATTGCTGAATTTAAATGTTAGAAGTTAGATTACTGAAATTTAAAGGACACTGGAAATTTAAATGACTGTAAAATAAATAACTGTAATTAATGCGATATTTAAATTGCTGGAATTAGTAAATAACAGAAATTAATAGAAATAGAAATAAACAAAATAATATAAACAGAATATTAATCAATTTCCCCGGCAACGGCGCCAAAAACTTGTTGAATAAAATCTACACATTAATATATATAGATTTATAGCAAACTAATAGGCAAGTGCACCTTAGTCGGAGTAGTACAACAAGTGTCGTATCCACAAGGAAATTGTTCAATTATCCTAGTCTCGGTATTTAATAAAAACAGCAAATAAGGGGTTTAGCCGGAGGCAAGCTTAGTTTGTTTAGGATCAGTACAGAAATAATAAACACAGTAAAATAAGGTGAATTAATTGATGTGGATGGAAAAAGGTATCCTAGGATAGCAGGGGAATTGCCTAAATTACTTAAACAAATTTATAACCATGTCTCAATTATTTATTGTCTATTAGAGTTAATAGGTGTCAGTTACGGACTCTTAGTAATAGCCTCAGTACTTTCCTGCTCAATCCGGAGTGTAAATACCAAGGTTTATTCTTTTGTGGTACTTGACTATCTCAAAATCATATGTTGATAGTTACCATAAAAATGCAGTAGTTTGTCGCTTAAAGCATTTAACAATATTTGTTGAAAGGAATTAAAACAAGTTTAATAAGTGAGACAAGTAATAAATATTGATTTACGTAATATTAGAATCAAAACCCCCATCCTAGGATACAAATGAAAATTACTCAGACATTAACGGAAATAAGAAGATAGCACAGATAGAATTAGCCATTATTTCGGAGAAAGAACGGGTCTGCTCTCGCTCTCACTTCTGCTGCTTCTCTTCTATTTCTTTTGTTTCTGCTGAGTACGTGAGTATGGAGTGTGGTGGAGAGGTGAAATAAATACAAAATGGAGTGTGGTGCTGTTGTGTGATTTCTTCAGTCTCCCGCGTGTGTTTAATCTTTGAAGGAGCTGGGTTTATATAGAAGCAGAGGATAAGGTTGGAGGCAGAGCTGGAGTGGAGAAAGAGCTGGAGCACGCGTGAAAGGATTTACAAGATAAGGGAGGTGCCTGATATTGTTAATGGAGTAGATGGATATGTCTGTAGGCGCCGCAAAGGAAGAAGCAATTGGGGAGGACGGTCGGCGAAGGAAATCAGTCGCGATAGTTTCTGGATCTGGGTTGCATTTCTATTTGTTGTCCGGTCAAATTTGAGCGGACAGCTCTATCTCTTGTCCGTCCATATTTCCACGGACACATTGTGTCCTTGCTTCTGTCCGTCCATTTTTCCACGGACGGATTCTTCAAATGGGCGCGTCCGGACCAGTGTCCGGACCATAGTGGTTTGGACGGTTTACTTTGTCCGGCCAAATCTCCGTGGACGCGCCACAGACTTATTCTGTCCGGCCTTATTTGATCGGACGGAGCACGGACGGGTTTTCAATGCGTCCGAATCATGGTCCGGACCACCTTGGTTCGGACAACAATTGGTTTGCTCCTAAAATATTCGTTTTGGCTCCGTTTTAAGATCCGTTTGCGCCTATGCCTTCGTCTCTTCGTCTACTTTGCTCCTAGCTTGGTTTTCCTCATGTTTAACCAATAAATTTGTGAGATAACCAATAAAACATAAACTAGAGGAAAACTAACAAAAGTGGAGAAATGAGCAAGAAAAGTGTTAATATAATATATGAAATACACCTATAAAACATGCTCATTTGGACACTTATCATCTATCCAGCCTTAATTCCGTGTACAAACAAGAGAAAAGGAAGACAAAATCAGCATTTAAAAGTCAAAAGAAAACCAACCTTACCTACCTTACCTTATCATCTTGTCTTCCATGATTTAAGAAACATGTTCCTTCCTCCCACATGGCCGAAAGCTAGCATGAATGCGGAGACTTTTGGAGCCTGAAATCAAAAGCAAATCAATAAACAAGTCCTTACCTAACATGCCACATTATGATGTCCAAATTAAACAATTCAAACTCTCTCATTCCTAGCTTAGTTATACGGCACTTGTGCCTTTCATTCTCCTCATTCCTTGCAGCCGATTTGGTAAGCCTTCTCCTCTCATTTTCATCTTCTTCCTTTGAAGCTCCTAAGTTCATGAATAGAGTTTTAACTTCCATCTTCATTTCTATGTCAAAAACCTAGCATTTCTCATCAAGTCTTGAAGCAAAAATATTCCTAGCACAACTACAAGCTCACACCTCCATTTATACTCCAAGGAAGTTGTCTTAAATCAACATTAATCCAAGGAGCATCCAAGATCATCTTAAGGTATTTTTCATGCTTGAAAATCCCTAAGACATGTTATATATGTATCCGAAAATTCTACATCTTCTAAAGCTATTTTCTTCATCAATTTCATGAAGGAAAGTTGGTTCTCCATCTATCCTAGGAGTTCCGAAATTCTAAGGTAAAATACCTAAGGTAAATCCTTGGAAAACTACTTATAAATCTACTTAAGATCTAACTCCTAAACCCCTTCCTTTCATGCATAAGAACCGAAGTTGGAACATCAATTTCCATTGAAGGAAGCTTGGGAAATTCAAGAGGAGTTCAAGTACTTAATCATCCTTTATTAAGAGTAAGTTTACTAAGCCAATCTTTATTATTTTAAGCTTGGTTAAGCTCTTAAAAATTGTACAAAAATTATGTACACCTCCTTAGGTAATTAAAACCGAGACTATATGATAAGACAAGCCAAAAATATAACTTATAACATATATGGTAAGATTATTACCTTAAGACACATTTTTGTGTTACAAAAATTACCTATGTTAAATACTTGTTCATGCCGATTTACCTAGGGCAAATATGCTCCATTTTGAGCTAAAAATTAATCTAAGACATTACAATAATTTTTACATGAGTTATATGGCTCATATGTATTTATGTATAATTATTATGAGTTATAAATCAACTTATATAAACTATATGGTATCATATAATTATGGCCGAATTATATTGGTGGAAAAATAGGTTTTAATGAGCTACATATGTATATAAACTTATATTATAAAGTTTGGTGAGTTAAAAATATTTACTAGTGCTTAAGTGGCTAGTTTATTAAGTTATGTGGCTAAATTGTAAATTTTGAAAAGTTTGGAGTACATATAGTGAAAACCGAGAGTTATATGTATTCTTGGCATAAATATAATATATAAAGGTAGGAATTAAGATTATGAATTATAGTTAAATTAAACAAGTGCTAAATTAACAATTTATAAAGTTTGGGGCTATTTTGTAATTTATAAACGTTTAAGTGCAAAACTGGAATTTAGTATGGGGCGAATTCATAAATAGATGAAATATAAGTACTCTTCTGGAAATTTAGAAGAATTAAATATTAAACTATAGTTTATAAAATATTAAGTAACTATTATAAAGTTTTTGGGGTGAAAATGTAATTTATGGAAAGATATATATGAGAGCCGAAATTATTTGGGGTTGAATAGTAATTTAAGAAACTATATGTGTACATTTCGACAATTAAAGGAATTTAATATTAAAACTATAGGTTTTAAGTTATTATGTGAAGGTTATAAGATTTTTGGGGTTAAATCGTAATTATAAGAAATATTTGTTAAAGCCGAAAAATTGTGGGGTCAAAATGTAATTTTCAAAATTTATAATGTCAATTGGTAATTAACGAATTATTGGTGGTTAATTTGTAATTTAATTAAATAATAAATTAAAACTATATAATATAATGAGATTAGAGTTAAAATGTAAAGTTTATGAATTATTGGGGTTGTTTTGTAAATAACCGAAAATATAGGGGTAAGTATTTGAATTTAAATAACTATAAGCCTTATGTGGATATTTGGAGGAATTAGAAAAAGAATTTTGATTAAAGGGATTATGAAATTAAAACTATGGGTTATATAGTTATAAGGAATTTAATTGTAACCAATTAACATTATTTGTGGTTAAGTGGAGATTAACAAAAATTATAGGAATATTATGTCCATGTGTGACGTATAAATATATTTGAGAAATTAGTAAGTTGTTGCGTCATTTAGACAATTATAAACATGTAACATAAATAATACATGAATATAATATATATATACATAAAGGATTTAAAAATAAATCAAAGGAAATAACAAAATAAGTTATACATTAAATCATAAGGTAATTAAAAGAAATTACCACCCATATAAGTTTTATAAATTAAGACTATATGATTTGGAAGGATATAAATACCTTAAACATCAATAAGGTTAAGAGGTTATCTAAGCATAAAGAAGTAAACCTCACATGAAATAACGAGTACGAAATCATTTCATGATCTGATAAAATTATTATACGAGAGTAACATAAATTAACACTCTCAGTTAATCCTATTCTAGGACTATACTTGACCAGACGTTGACCAGGATATATTCAATTGCAAACTACGGTGAACGGTATGGGATTCTTGCAACCTGCGCTTGCTACCGGATTACACCGGCTTGTGTGCTATCTGTTGTGTGAAATAACGACCAAGATAATTGCATGTGAAATGTTGTATTACTCTTGTGCACTGTTGTGTTATTTTATGTGTGTGAACGATACTAACTGTAACGTGTATGTTCCACGCATACAACACTACATTACCAGTGGATTAAATACCTACCTATTATTATACCGAGAACTTGTACTCAAGTTTCTCACTAACTTCCCTTTATAACAAACATCGTTATCTTAATCGTGATAACTGACATTACACATTATGTTCTTGTTTAACGTCCTTGTGTGACATCTAACAAATTCTATGCTACGAGAAGCGAGGAGCCCAGATGTATCTGGCCATGCATGCAAACTACAGGAGCTGTACCTGTCTCAGGTCGACTCCTATTTGAATATACGTCGCGACGGAAGTTTTGAGTGCACTCTTTGTCCACTCACCGGGTTAGTACCGAAACATTATTGAAGTTGGGAGGAAGGCTACATTTCTCCCGAGGGTACGATACCCACCTCTTTTAAGTACAGGAGTTAACTACGTTATCTCCTGAGGGAATTATTACCCACCTACTTATACGAGAGTCCCATCTCGTCTAAGGGTTTATCATACCCGACCAATTTACTCTATGAAGATAGAGTTTAATGAGGTCACTATACCTTCTCTGTATTAATGTACTCATATACACATGTCAGTCCCATTGTGAGGATCTGACTACTATCAAGCAATTACAGAACATCTAACTAGACCTTCTGAAGTCTTGTTCTGTGTGACATTACTGTCCTTGTGTGGATACTTGTTATGATTATTGCATGCTGCGTGTTTACAACTTTTTTTAAAAAAATGATCCGCATGTATTCGACAAAGTAGTTGGTGTGGCCCAGTAGCTTGTGGGCTGCACACTTTTCATACCAGCGTTGTTTGCTGAGCCCTTCGGGGCACCCCACTTTTCAGGTACCTGAAGTTGAAGAGATTACCCGACCGAGCGTAGGCGGGGTAGATTACGCTATGGGAGTTTATTTCCAGCTATTTGTCTTAAGAGTTTTTACTTGATTATTGTACCTTAAAGTTTGGAACCTAATATCTCGGGATTGTATTCGTATTCAGACCGTAACATTTGTAAGTTGTATTTGGAGTTAGCCTTGTTAGTCACATGGGTTGCTAACGGCGTTGTAATACCACCCGGTTAATGTAATTTATTCCACTACAGTTCAAGTATTATTGGGAGCGATCATCCTTCAGGTTGTTGGTTTTCGGGTTGGGGTATTACAGTCACACACGTTCATATATGATCAGGCTCGAAAATCAAGGCGGTCAAGGCTAAAGAACGCCAGAACGAGTCCCACTACAGAGCTGCTGAGATATTTCCCGCCCAATGCGTAGTGGGAGATCGTGGGATGTCGTGGAAACGTCAGTTTACACGTTATGGAAGCAGTTACTTCGAGTATTGTCAGTATTTAAGCACCTAGAAGTCATTTGTAATCGTTGGAGCTTTCACTTTCACATTTTGAGAGAGAGAGAGAGTCATATTGAGAGAGATATTATTTTCGAGAGATCTTAGTGAGACTTTATCATTTTAGCTTAGGTATCTATTACCTATAGAGCACACAAAACACTCCCTTTATTCCTTATTACGCATTGATCTACGTCTAGAGTAGAGCGAGTGTTGGATGAGACGGAATACCTCTGTCGAATCCCAAGATAGGAAGCTAGGTTGTAATTCACATTGAATTTCAATATAAACAGAATCCTATCTTGTTAAGTTTAAATAAAAGCTTCTGCGTTATCATCTTTGGCAAATACGTATCTTCAAGCAGGGTTGGTCTGAGACTAACACCTCAGACCTACTCGGTCAGCACCCCGATCCTATCAATATGTGACATCCATATTTAGTCTTGAAAAGTATCTCGTGAAATGCTGAAAAGTCAGGAGGAGATGAAGGTTGATAGGCCTAATTAAAGCGATGATAACACACTGGAGCCACATGACCCTTCTTTTGACATATCTAACACGTGGACCTATTATCAGGTTGCCCATTGAAATAGGAATTTCCACGTCCATAGTTATTTCCTTATGAGTTTTTTTGTAGAGCCTAATCCACGATTACGATAATGGGGTGAATGATATCCCCTTGACTGCTAAGAGTTAGAGTCAATACTTTGATAAGATTCCACCTTCCTTGTTGAGATTTGTCCTTCTACCTTTTTCTTGTAGAAGTAATTTCTATAGCATTTACACAGACAAATTCAGTGACTTATTTGTTGTTCTATTGTAAAATATCTTCATAGGTTAGAAGACAATTATATATCTGTTAGAATGTATAGATGTATGTGCGTGTAATGATATTCAATCATTCTTGGGTATAAAGTAGATGTGCCTATATTTGGCTACATTTAAAGTTGTACAGTTTGTGTAATGTAAAAGTACAAGTTTTGTAAGCTTAGTATAATTTCAGTAATATCATAATTCAATGTATAACTTTACATATACATTTCTGTACAGTTTTTATTTACCAACTGTACAATTTTCATAGAACAAATGTACATGTATGTAGCCATCTATAGCTACATTTGGATGTAGCCAAGAAATTACCAATGATATTAGCCACCACATATTCATATTCCTGGGCAGCCCACACAATATATACGACTGTAATTCCCTGTTAGACCTTATGACGTGTAGTAGCCAAAGTAGCAAACAAGGTTTTTTCCCGATTAAAGTAAGTTGTAATATATTCACCAACCTTCTTAATGATCCAAGCAAGTTTGAGGCAACTGACCCAGATGAGCAGTAGTCTGAACTACAATGTGGAATTTATCCATATTTTGATGCTTAATTTGATTAATATATTATTATATTATGTGATAAATTCCCTTATTTATATGTTATATGCGAAGAACTCCCTTACGTGTGGTTTTACGCTTCAACGGGTAAAAATACTAAAGAAAAAGGTTTAGAAACGCGTGCCGAGAGCTTAATGATCAAGACGGGGCTGAGCGGGAGTCAAAATGAAGATTCTGGAGCATTTTAGGTATGGTCCGGGTCTTTGTCCGGACTTACAGACCCGGACCAGCCCTGAGGAAAGCTTAATGCCAAGATTTGGGTATGGTCCGGGTATATATCTAGATTTATAAACCTGGACCACACCAGAGTAAACCTTCTACCTTGTTTTGTACCTGGTCCGGGTATGTGTCCTGTGAAAAGACCCGGACTAGGCTTTTTTTTTTCACGCGAACCATTTCCTGTGAGTGGTCCGGGTATTAGAGCCGGATGTCAAACCCAGACCAAGCCTTTTATGTTGTACGGAGTAATATTAGTGAGACATCCGGGTTAAATACCCTGATGTAAACCGAGACCGAACAAAAGCAACAGCGCACACGTCGTTTCAGTAAATGAAGAAAAGTATATATATAATATTTTGATTAGAAACAAGAGGCATGGGCTAACTTTGACAATTTGGCAACCCTAGCCGCATATACATCATAGAGATAGAGGAGGATTTCATCAGTTCATGGGAGATCAGAGACAACGGAGCAAGATGGGATTTCGACATCAGTTCTTCATCACAGATTTGATAGCGTTCTTCCTTTCGATTAGTGCTGTTTTTGTTTTTGTCATGTCTGAGTAGTCGTTTTGAATTCTGGTTTACTATGAAACCGTAGTTTATGATTTCGTCTTACTGAGGTGTTGAATATAGATTATATACAGATTGTAGTTTTATTCCTTGTTTAATATTGAATTCTCTTGTAATTAATTATTGCTTGAGTTTATCTGGTTTGAATTGCTTACAATTGAGAACTACGACGTTTATTAGACCATAGGAATACTATGAGTGAAACTAGAGATGAAAAATCCTCAGAATTAGCTGACTAGAAATTAGATGAATCTTGAATGCTAATAGCTAATTAGTAAATTCATAATGAGAGTATAACGACGGTGACATCCCATAGAATTTATATCCGCTGTTAGTTTCTAATGAGGATTAACGACACAATTACTGGATTAGGTATAAGGGATGTGTAACACCATGGATTTTGCCTTAAATGATAGTTTATAAAAATACGAATCTAATGGTGAAAACGGCTTCGAAAACGGACCCCAAACGAGTCCTAAACGTGCAAATTAGGTTTGGTCCAAACTTGTGTCCGGACGTCTGAAGTTCGGACACAAGCCGAAGAAAAATAAACTATGAAAATCCATTTGTCCGAACTTGTGTCCGGACATTGATGTTCGGACACAAGTCGAGAGTTGAAAAATCAGAAACACAAAGGCGTCCGAACTTGTGTCCGGACTTTGAAGTTCGGACCCAAGTCGAGTTTCAAAAGTCCGAAAATCCCTTACGCGCGTCCGAACATTGGTCCGAACTTGCAAGTTCGGACATCAGTCGAGACTTGCAAGTTGAACCCGTCCTCGCATGCTGTCCGAACATTGATGTCCGGACACGACTAAAACTGCGAAATCAATCTGAACTCTCAGGGCCTGTCCGAACATTGATGTCCGAATGGATGAAATACCCCAAACTTAGATATGGTGTTTAAATGATAAACTAAGATATAAGGAGGCTAAATAATGCCTTAGAAACATTAAGAAACATTTCTAATCAAGAAAATATAAGGAAACACCAAAAGAGCAGTTTAAGCAAAAACGTGCTCTAAGCTTGGAGAGACATGGGAGAGTACCCAAATATTGTTCTAAGACCTTAGTAATATCCTAATGGTCATTTTAAGTCAATTACCAAAGAAAACCAAGCTTGAAAACTAGTTAAAACACAAATGTGCTTTAAGGAGTCTTAAAGCACGTTTTTGAAAAATGTCTTGTAAATGAGTTTTGAATGGCTAAATGTCCATCATTACTCTTTAATTAATATGTGTACTATATAGTATCACATTTGGAGGCCTATATCAATGGGAAATCAAAAATTTCACAACAATGTGCCTTGTTTTTGATGAATAGTGAATTAATTAAGCTAGTTTATAACATAAGTCTATATAAGTGAGACATTTGGTCAAAAAGACTAAACTACCCTCATTCATTAAAGGGGCCAGTTTTTTAAGTGTGACTCACACACTTATCTAGCTAAGTAAGAGAAAGCAAAAATAAGTAAGTTATAAAGTAAAAATATATTCACCTTTTAAGATAAATATCACATTTACTTACCTCTCTCCTCACTTCTTCATTCTCCCTTGTTCACACGGTTTCCTTGCTTCTTCTCTTCTCCATTCACGTAGAGCTCACCTCCATGAAAGCTCCATCTTCCCTTGGCCACATCTTGCTCATTTTAGCTCCAAATCCAAAACAAAATACATATTCTTCTTAGTTAGCTCAAGCTCCTCCTTTCTATCTTTTCAAAACTTCAAGAGCTTCATTTTGGTGCCAAGTCAAACCACCATTAGAGGAGGAAATTCAAGTTTGGAGACTCCATTGGCATTCCATTCTCTTAAGGTAAAGAAAGTGTAAGAAAATCTAGGTTTCCACCATTTTCTTCACATGACGAAAATATATACTCATGGGACTCCATGTTTATGCCTTGTTCTAGCTTGTTTCTACTCTTCAAAGGAGAGAGGAGGTCCTTCTGCTTCACATCCAAGTTTGTCTTGAGAAACCAAGGTAAAACAATCACATTAATACCTTAAAACATATTTTTAAACCTAGGGTTTATTCCTTAGGGTTAATGTGTTATCTAGTACTCATTGGAGTCATTGGATATTGGTTAGAACATTGGCAAGGAGAATCACATTGGTGACCGCGATTGAACAAAGAAAACCTAAGAAGAAAAGCTTTTAAGCTTGTGAGAAAACAAGGTATATTACTTACCTTAAGGTGTTTTGTTGTTTAAGGGAATGAGATGTAGGTATATGATGAGTTTAGTGTAGAGTGTATATTGGGAAGGTGCTAAAAAACCTAGGAGAAACAATGACTATACTTGTGAACTTGGACTAAGGAGCAAATGAGAAAAAGAGATAGTTTAAGAATATAAAGGTGAAGTACAAGAAGCATTTATTTCAATGGGAGCCTTGGTGAGTGTATTCGCAGGTTGAAGGCAAATATATGTGGAATTCAGTGATTAAGATTATTGTCATTTAAGGGCCTAAGTGCCAAGCATTTTAAGTTTAAGCACTATATGATGATGTGGTGTGGTTTTGGTGTAAATTGGGTGTTAAGTTGTTGTGGTGAGAATTTGGGTGATGTTGGTTGTTTTTGGGAGAAAAACCATGTGTTAGGAGGTACTATATACTAGAGAACCCATGGCAAAATTTAAAGGAGAGTTTAAGTGTTTAAGATATTCTAAGGGAATTTAATGACTAAGGAAGTACTAGGAATGTTCTATAGGTTGTCTTGATGAAAAAGGGTGAAGTTAAGGTGTTTTAATGACTTATGATGATTTAGGTATCACCATGGAAGATTTAGGAATCAAGAGAATGTATTTGAGTATTTAGGACTTAGGCAAATGTTGGTGCACAACTAGGAAGGAAATAATGTGATGATGATGGAAGTTTAAACTTGTTAAGGAACTTTAAGTAAATGCTTAAAAGAGTTTTAGATAGTGAGAGATGCTTGGGAGATGATGTTGTAGTGGTGAAGAAAACATTTTGGCATAGTGGTTATGATAGGTATGAAACACCACTTAGAAAACCTAAGGAAAAATATTACAAGTGTTAAGAGATTATGTAAGAAATTGAGTCATAAGGTTAGAGAAGGAGTTGGGCAAGTTTATGATGTTATTTTGGTATTAGAATATGTTTTAGATCATGTGTGAAGATTGGGTTATTTATAGATGAAGAGAACAAGTGTAACAACACTTAGGATCATACAAAAGGAAGAAATCTGTAGCTGGTCCGGGACTTAGGTTCAGTGTGAAGTCCCGGACCAACCCAAAATAAGGCCGAGTTTTAGCATGTAAAGGTCCGGGACTTAGGTCTTGTAAGATGTCCCGGACCACCCCATTAAAAACCCCCGAGGATTTTAGCTTGCATTGGTCCGGGACTTAAGTCCCATACAAAGTCCCGGACCACCACATTAAAATAGCCGAGAGTTTGAACTAAGTATAGGTCCGGGACTTAGGTTGAGGACAAGGTCCCGGACCACACAAAAAAATCATGTTTAAGCTTGGGAAGTGTTAGAAAATGGTGGGAGTGATTTTGAATTGATGTTACGAAGTTACTAAGGGCATGTTTGGTGGATGTAATGGCTATTAAGTGGGTGAACAAGTATAATAGATAATGAGGAAGTGATGCGCTTAGAAGTTAAGTTAAAAACCGTAAGGCTTCGTGAAAAACAATGAGTAAAAGTTGATGTCTAGGGAGGTTAAGTAATTGTATTGAGTTGAATTGAATAATAACCTAAAACTGAATAAATGTTTTAGGATTGGTGAATTGGGACTTGGAAGGAGATAAACCAAACAATCGTCGACGGTGAACGGTACAATCCTTCTTGTGACCTGCTTGCTAACGAGGTGTCCCTCGGCTTGTGTGCTATCTGTTTAATTGTTATGACTAAAACAAGATAAAGCATGCAACCGGTTATATTGTTCTCGTTGTGATGTGTTATATTTACACTAACCCGCGAGACTTGAGATTGTTACTAACCAAGTTTAGTACTTACTGAGTTAAGAATAAGAGTTAAGTGTGATGGTTGTTGGTTAATGCCCGTTAAGGCTTAGCTAGCACATGGTGTTTAAGATGTCTACTAACTGGAACTTGAGTGAGGAAACCCGGGACCGATCTCCGGTCATGCATGCTAAGGAAAAAGGGGGACGGTATCTGAATCAGATCCGCCCTCCGCTTAAGGACTTGTCTTCGGACTTGTAGCCTAGGGCCGGTTGCCGGCTCAGCTACGCTGGACTCCCGTCCAGAGTAGGTGGCATTAAGATGGTGCGGTGGGATCACCTAAATCCAGGTTCGAATTAAGCTACAACCAATCCCTTCCAGGAAAGGTTTGTATATTGAGATTAAGATTGAGACTGAGATTAAGATTAAGGTAAGGTAAGGAACTGAGATTAAGGAAATGAGGACTAAGGAGGGGGTTACTAACCCACTTGATAAGAGAACGCTTGAGTCGTTCATTGTTTGTGAACTATACATGTTCATCTGTGGTTATTGTTATTGCACTTCATATTATGCTTGTGTATGTAATCAATTTCCATGCTATCGACAATTAGTCGTCGTAGCCCCGTTAGCTTGGGGGCCATGAGAGGTGTACCAGCATTCGTGCTGACCCCCTCGGGGGCTATTTTTACACTTGCAGGTAAGAGGCCCATGAGGACGCACTACGAGAGTAGGAGCGGTTAGACTTAGGTTGGGACATTTATTTTGAGTTCGGGTTGCGCCTGTGCACCCGACTGCTTATATTAAACTGTTGTAAGTTTGAGATTACTTTGAGATACTAGTACTCGGTTGGTTGTGGGATTGTGAATGTTGATGTTTTGAGTTGGATAAGTATTTTGGTTAAGTATTGTAAATGTTAAGCCGGTATATTCTAACGATCAGACCGTGGCAAGGTCCAAGTGTTGTTTATTTCCGCTGCGACGTATTCGATTAAGTGTTCAGATTGCGATAACCACGATAGGCTTTGGATGGGGTGTTACAATGGACGTTCGGACAGTTCCTGAAATGTGTTTTATATACCAAAACAGAGTCAAATCAACACCAAAATAATCATAATAACCTTGTAAATAAACAGAGAATCATTCTAGCAAGTTTATACCACAATTAATACCAATAAACATTGTAGAAAGATCAATTAACCAATGTATAAAAACTTCATCACAACCACAATTTCCAAGAGAGTTACACCAAATCAAATCATTCCAAAAGTTAGTAAGTACCAGCGGAAATGCAAAATCCAACAGGGCATTACCGCCACACTCTAATCATAGAGTGCTCAGGCTTAAACCAACCAAATCAACCAAAATATTATCAACATTGTAAAACGAAAGTATTTCCAACATTACAACTCAACTTAAAACAAACTGAAGTTTAATCTGGTCATTCTAAGCTATGTGATAGCGTGTCCCAATCCCCAAATCAGCCATAAGTACTCGCGATCAGAAAACAACAACAGAAAACGTGAAGGGATCGCACAAATCAGCAAAACTGAGTAAACATTGCCTCAACTTGTAAAATACATTTTGAAACTCATTTTACATTTGCAAAACATTAACTCACACCATAATGTTAACCAATTTCACCAACTCTAAATCACCATTAGTAAAAACCTTTCAGGGGAGAACTTTTAAGGAATCAAATTATTAGTATATGCGGACGACACCCAAATCGGAGTCGCAACAATAGAATCCCACCTCACTCTACGTCCTTAAGTGTGCACACCCCCAGAAGGTAACTTATGACCCAAAGGAGTAGATCATTAGAGCTTAACTGCAAGTAATGTCTGCAAGCAAAATATATATAGATATTCACGGGGTACAAAGTACCAACAATTCCACAGAGTACCAAATGGTACAATCAAAATACACGGGGCACCAAAAGGCACCAACAAGCCAACAATTAATTCAGTGAAAGTCTCCCAAAACATTTATCCACACCAATTGCAAAATCCATTGCACCAGAACACACGGGGGAAAAATAAGTCCCAAATTTCCAACAACGTCAAAACCAAGTTAAACCCAATCCATTGATAATTCGCAAATCACAGAGATAGAAAATGATGAGCACAACATTTACTTGAATACGCCGACCACAACGAGATCACCCATGAAATACCCCTAATCTTTAAAATATAATTAAATGATCTATTAATGATATAAGATGGTTAATAAACACCTAAATATTACTGGGGAACAATCTAAAGATCTCAACAAGGCAAAACATGCCTTAAGATCGGTAAAGCCAAAAAGGTGCTTTAAGACACCATAAAGATTGTATGACCTCAGATAGGATCCAAAGTGGATTCCTAAGTATTATAATGAAGTAAGGAACACAACAAAACAGTTCTCAAAGAAAACTAAGCTCATAAACACCTTGCAACACAAAATGTGCACTAAAACTCCTTAAAGCACATTTTTGTGAAATTGCTTTCTAAATTGGTTTTAAATGGGCTTAAAGGTTATAATTACCTTTAAATATGATATTATATCACATTATATCATATTAGGAATTTAATTCCAAATTTTACAAATTTTTACAAATTTAATATTAAAATATTAATAAAACCCAAAAGGGGGGCCCACATGAGTCAATATTGACTAAGATTGGTCAAGAGGTCAAAGTTGACCCCTTAGACCATGTGAGATCGACATTTACAAGCCAAAGAGGCTCCAAATTCGCCACTTGCTTGTACAATAAACAAACTCCAACATGACTCCACAAATTAAGGGCTTACTTTTGCCTTTTGATTACTTAATACACCATTAGCTCTATTATTTGAATCCTCCAGCTGGAAAACCGTGTGAGAGCCTCTCCTTTCTCTTCAATCAGCCGACCTCTTGTCCCCTCTTATCCCTTAGGTGAGTCATCATTCAATTACAAGACAATAAACTAATCAAATTTGCTTTCCTAATCAAATAATACCAACTCTAAGCATCTTCTCTCTCCTAGCTTCATTCCAACAGTTGAAGCTGCTCTCTCAGGCTCTCCCAAGCTCTCTCAACCGAACTCCTTGAGTTGGGAAGGTAAACCTAACTTCTAAGCTTCTAAGTAATGGTTTAAGGCTTGTTTTTGGCTCTTTTCTTCATCTCTTCACCACCTATGCTTAGATCTCGTGACTAATCAGTTCCTATGGCTTATTCTCAGTGTTCTAAGGTTAGAACATCAATCAAATTCGGTTGAAACAAGTTTAGAGACCAAGGTTGCTCAAAATCTCATTTTAAGGTAAAAACATACCTTAAGCTTCTCTACTCTTCATCCAATTTTCTTCCTCTGATTTTTATGAGTTTATACACTCATAATCTTCATATTTACATGTTCAATCAGTTGGCTAGCCATTTGGAGCAAGGGTGGCCGAGATCCAAAGGAAATACCCTCTTTTAAGGCATTTTCCAAGGTAAAACCTAATAACAAGGCAGCTTGTTGTGATCTAGCTATTTCCTATGTCAATATGGTGGATCTAACACCTTGTGGTGTGTTTGATTCAGGCCGAAACCATCTTGAACTTTCCTTGCATTTTAAGGTGATTTTTGCCTTAAATCTTACATTAATTATTCCTTATGGTTAAGCTCAAGCTTTGTAACACCCCATCCAACATTAACACACTTACAATAAACTGCAGCGGAAAAACAAACCCCATCACATTACTTAACTCGTTGGTGTTACACGCCGTTAGCCACCCACGTGGCTAACAAGGCTAATCCATATACATTGTACCGGTCTGATGGGCTAAATCCCCGAGCAACTACACATTATTATCCCTTTCCATTAACAACAAACATGCACGTACCTTCCAACTGTACCGAGTATTTGCAAACTGATGCCGATAACAACTTCGGTCTTACTACACCTACTGTATATATACAACTTACATGATTACCCATGTACAGCGACTACCCCGTCCTACTCTCGAACGGCTTCCAGCTCTCTGTAGCTGAAATAGGAAAAGAAGAGAAAGGGTGGCCCCCAAGGGGCTCAGCACCTTTGCTGGTATGGTAATCCCGCAGCCCACATGCTACCGGGCCACGCACAACTAATTGTCGTCTTAGCATGCGGTTGATTATATTTAAATCATGCATGAAACTGTAAACACACAACACACAACATTTCGCCTCAATGGGCTCAATAAACGGATAATACATCCTTACTTGATAAGTCACTCATGGTATTCATTATCCCTAGAGTGTTCCTCCTCTAATGGAGCTACTTCCTAAATAGACGACACCTACCCTTAGATCGGGTTATCCTTAAACGTCTCTTGTCACAAACTGGGATTCATTTCCATGATCCGCACACTCCACATCTTACAACATATATCACATAACATAACGGGAACGGTCCTCTTAGGAACCGACCCAAACATAGTTAATTCACTGGTGAGCCTAGAGAATGGTGTCACCCTCATGGTAAGCTCGTTATACAATAACAACAACACTCATTACCGTCCTAATAGCCGGACGAGTAACTTAAGTTAAGATGGTTCGGGTTTGGAGGCCCGAACACACCACACAAACACATGTTCCCCCTAAACCGATCATAAGTCAGAATAGCTAAGCTTTGGAATAAGCTAATGGGAGATCATAACCCGTGAGGGAAACAACCATAACAAAGAGAAGGGTAAGGCTAAGAAGGATACCCTCTCCCAAACAACGCGCGACCGGCCAAACCGGATTCCTCACCACTATTAGTATAATTACTTTAGATATTAGTTAGAACCCCACTATGGAGTCTATCATAACTACACACCATACGGTATTACAACTGGGTTAGACACACAAGGGAGATCCCTACATTCACATACACATATCACACAATTAACGCGCATAGCCGTGGTTAGTACGTCCCATGGTTCGGGTCGTTTACTCCGAATACCGAACTCTCATGTGATCCTAGACTCAGTCAACTAAGGTTAACACTTCCGAGGTTAAATGGTATCGGAGTTGTACACGCCACATAAATGAATTACTGTAAACTCATTACATGTTTAATCTTACAACGTGGCAAACATACAGAAAAACACATTGGCATACAAGCCGGTGTAATCCGGTAGGACACAGGTTGCAAGAAACCATACCTGTCACCGGAGTCCACTTTATCACGTCCATTTATGTTCCTCGAGCAATTCTCGAACAACTGACAACATTACATGTACTTTATTAACATTGGGGTAACATGTTTGTTTAAAGTCTAATGCTTATAACTTTTCCCCGTTAACTTGGTTAAATAACTTTACATTTTTAAACATGTTTCACTCTTTCATTTCACTTCAACTTTTCACCCACCAAATTGTGACTATAACTCACCTGACATGTCCTACACAACCTTATAACATCATTATCCATCAATCCCCATCATTAGACATCTTTTAATAACCTAAAACCATGTTTTTTAGTGGTCCGGGACTTGGTCCTCTTCTTAAGTCCCGGACCATATGCTAACTCAAGTCTCGGCCTTTTAAAATGGGGTGGTCCGGGACCTTATACAAGGCCTAAGTCCCGGACCACATCCTTATGTGACTCTCGGCCTATTTTACACCCCTGGTCCGGGACTTGAACCATGACCTAGGTCCCGGACCAAAGCTACAGACTTGGTAAAATTGCATTTTTCACAAACCTTGTTTGCATTATGTTCTATCTCACCTCCATTAATTGTATAAACTTACCTAATGTTCCTAGGTATATTCTAATGTCCAAATCTCTTTATAACCATAAACACATTTTTGGTCCGACCGACCTTACCGACCGACCCTGCACAAGGTCGGTCCATTCCAGAACACTTTTTCCCGTTTTTAAATACACATGTCCGAACATGTTTCCGACTTCCCAAGTTCGGACACAGTTCGAGTGTGCCAGATTCTTACCCAACAGAGCCTGTCCGAACTTCCATGTCCGGACGGAAGTTCGGACAAGGCAAAATGCTCCAACACTTATAGTATCTACTCCCTAGGTTCCTAAGTGATGTTTCATGCCTGTTCTAACCAATACCAAGACATATCTTCCACACAAACATCATCATCCAAACATCCTTTCTTACAAATCAAAACTCCTTATGTCATTCTTACAATTCCTTTTCCAAGCTTACACTTTCTCCTCAATTTACCAAAGTTTGCCTAAGTCTCAGCTTAAGTCCAAAATGACTTTGGTATATACTAAAACCCCAAAATAATGCCTAAATCCATATTACACTCTAGAACACTTCCTAGTTCACCAAAACTCCTTTAGAACACTTTGAACTTCTTATACATTTTCCTAAATTTTGACATGGGTTCTCTTAGCACATCACCATTCCAAAACTCATGGTTTTCACCACTAAATATTCAAGAACACCTAAATCCATCAAAAACACCATCACACACAAGTCTTCACCGAATTTACACCACATCACAATATAGTGCACCATTAAAATTGCTTGGCACTTAGGCCCTTAAATGCATGGCTCTTAGGCCCTTAAAGTGCATAAATCCTAAACACTGAATTTCCACAATATATATGCCTTTGACCTGCAATTACATACAACAATACATATGCCCTTAATAAACTCCTTGAGAGCATTTCACTAGGTCATTCACCTTTGGCTCCTTAGATAATTTTAACAAGCAATATAAGCTCACTTCTCCTAAGGCATTATACCACATTAGGTTAGTATATTTACCTCTTTTCCACTCAAACTTCTTTCTTGTTTCCTTATAAAACCGGTAAGGTATTTGATTCCTTGTCAACTACACAATATACAAACATTGAAATGAGTATACAAGCTTTAAGCTTAACTCATTGTAAACCCTAGGTTTACATTTTTCAAAAACATTAATGTAGTTGTTTTACCTTGATCTTTGAAGAGAGTTTGAATATCTATGAAGAGAGGACTCCACCTAGTCCATGAAAGGTTGGAATGAAGCTAGAACAAAGTCACACAAAGAGCACCATTAATGTGCAATTTCGGTCAAGGTAAAAACATGAAGGAAACTTCATTTTTCTTTGAGTTTCCTTACCTTGAAGCAAAGGAGAGTAATATATGTAGAAAGACAAGCTCAAGCTCCTTCAATGGTGGAACTCCATGGCACCGAAATGGGGCTCTTGAAGTTTTGAGAAGATAGAAATGAAGAGCTTGATGAGAGGAAAAGAATGGTGGTGTTTGTTTTTGATTTGGTTAAGTGAGCTAAGAAATATTGGCAATGGAAGATGGCATTTGGTGCTGTTGCTGTAGCATCACCGTGAGAACAGAAAGAAGAGAGGTAGAAGAGAGCTTAGAAGCCGTGTGAAATGAAGGAGGAAGGGAGAAATGAAGATAAGTTCTACCTTTAGAAGATATTAAGTAGTAAAGTAGAATAGTACTTTACTTTATAAGCTTTACTTTACTTATTTGATTTCTTTTACATATTGGTGACTCAACCTTGAAAAACCGGCCCCCATTTAGTTAGAAGGGTACTTTAGTCTTATTTGTCAATTTAATTACTTATGATAACATATGTTACAAACTAGCTTATAAAATCACTATTCACAAAAACAAGGCACATAGAAGTGATATAGCCACCCAAATGTGATACTATATAGTACACATATATTTTAAGAGTAATGGTGGACATTTAGCCACTCAAAACTCATTTACAAGACAATTTTTCAAAAACGTGCTTTAAGACTCCTTAAACACATTTTGTGTTTTAACTTGTTTTCAAGCTTGGTTTTCTTTAGTAATTGATTTAATATGTTCATTAACATATAAATAAGGTATAGGTATGACCATTAGGTCTTATACAAATTTATCCCAAGCTTAGAGCACATTTTGCTCTTATTGACTTTAAGGTATTCTCGTGTTTTGTTTGGTTTCATTGTCTACCAAGGTTTCCTAAGGACTTAATTAGCCTTATTAAATCATACTTGAATATTATTAAGTCTTGGTAGGCTCTTTGGGTCCTAACCAAGTTCGCTCATAGCTTAGAGCATGTTTTTGCTCAAACTGTGTCTTAGTGCTTTATTGCATTTTACTATGGTTTAAATTGTTCACTGATGTTTCTAGGGCACTTTTTAGCCTTTACATACCATAGTTTGATATTTAAACTACATATCAAGGTTTGGGGTATTTCAATCTACCCCCCTTAAAAGAACTTCGTCCTCGAAGTTCACATTTCCCACACATCATTAGATTAGAATACGGGGATTACTTACATCCATAAAAATTCCATAACCAAACACACTTTACATCACAACCTCGGACTTAATGGTCCGGGTAACACATTCACATCCATACATAACATAACAGATTCACATGATAACCTCGGACTCAATGGTCCGGGTATCTTAACAACATTTACACATACATAACAACCCTTAGACTCTCCGGTCCTGGGTAACATAACAACCTTTAGACACATAGGTCTATGTAACACAACACATTTAGACTCATAGGTCTTGATAGCATACACTTTAGGAGATCAAAGTCAAAATAACATTTATCACACATACCACACAACATGTCATAGCATGTATTGCAATCAAAAATATCTTTGGTATACATTGTGATCCCGCAGAACCCGGTCGCGATGGACACCTTCCGTCCCCGTGCCTTTGGGAGATTAAAACAATCACTTAAATTTGAAATTTTTCCTTGTGAGGTTAAGTAAGAAAACATTAATTATGTAAAGTATCTATCAACGTTTTATAAATACCAATTGAAAATCCTTTTGAAAACACACACAACTCCAAGTCCAACTTAAGCTCTTTGCTTCTTTTCCTAGCGTGGTTAATTGTGACCACTTATAGGGAGCCTCAAGAATCATCCAACCCTGATGTGATCATCATCAGTGTAGAACTATCCTTCCACTCCAATTTGTGTTCGGCTTCCCTTGATCACATGCAAATCAAGTTCCACCTCCCACTTCATTTTCAAGCATCAATTAAATCACTCATTTCCAATTTTCTATCTTTTAAATCGTTCTAGTCATGATCATAACATCTCCAAGGGATAGAACTTCGTCTATCAGTTATTTCCATTCACTTTAATGTTGTTACCTAGGGAATCTCATTCTCACTAGGTTCTATGTCAGTTTCGTATTCTTTCATGAATCACTATATAGTATATATATACATATATATTTTATCAAAATACAACACACCATTTCACATTTATACACTATCGGGGTTTTTGTTCCCCGGGAGTTTCTCTACTCCCCACACTTGTACTATCACACACAACTGTTAATAAATCAACACACTTATCACAATGGTATTCGCATCATCTGTGCGCAATTACCACACTCAAACCATGAATGGATGCGTATGTTTACATAACACACACACCAATCATCAAAACAAATTATTTTGTGCTATGCACAACATAAATCACGTACACTTGTACGGTAATATACACTAAGTGGTTTTGCGCTCTACCCCCCTTAAAAGGGATTACGCCCACGTAATCAATCACTAAACATTGGATTAAATGTTCTGCCGTCGTGAAGTGTTTTAACTTCCACGCGGTCTATTACACAATGGATTCTGATTAGAGGATCTTAACCATATTGGCGGTTTAGTTCCTAAACCAAGAATTCTCATTGGAGTTTGTTTAAACTCTTAGTTGGTTTCGATTCTGGCCTGTTAGGCTTCTAGGCGTTAATAATTAGCCATTTACTCATATTCACTATGCACATTGTACACTTGACTCACTGGTTCACTAGCGTCTGCTGCGCAACTCTGACAGCTGTAGGGCTTAGTTTGCCCCATTTGTTATTGTTACTGTATTGTACATCCCCAATTGTCACCTTCATCTTGGTAACAATGGTTTCTCAACCGACGCGTGGTATCTCTTACCGTTAGCGAACTCGGTGAGTTATAAACTTCCTATCCACTTCCATGACCATTTACTGTGTATACAGCTGTGTATTTCACAATGATTGACTTGTTCCCTTCCGACTTACTGTCGGTTGAGATTGAGCTACTACCTAGTGTGTAGTGCTCTCTCAGCTATTTACAACATTTGGGGTATATTCCATACCGATATTTGGCAGTTAGTGCTACTGTAGTCACTTACTGTTAATCATGTCTCCACATTTGGTTTTGTACAAGTACTCTTTCATTGGTGCGGCCTTGCATTTCCTATGCATCGGCCATTATAACATTATTGCTTCACAATTAACATGTTTCCCAATTCCTAGCTATCCCACTCGTTCATTACTGCGCAAGAGCAATACCAAAACACTCAGTCATACAGAGTGCAGAGGCGTAAACTCTTGACAGTAAATCCCTTATGTGATTGCAGTAGGAATTCACACTGAGTTCCTTATCACATAGTACCGACCATTGGCTTATTGCCCAGTCTGTGTATCATCACTTGCTTGCATGTCCATTGAGTTTAACTCATAACTGGTCTTATCCGCCACCTCATTATTTAACAACACTTATACAACGGTCGCTTACTGCGCACCGTGCTTATTGTATAACACTAACTTACATCGTATTTACTGTCACATTAACTTCCACGCATATACTTACATCACTCGTATTATGGTTTGTCATTCTTTTGGATGACTACTGAATACTCCTGGAGCGTTGCTCACTCGAGTCTCAAACCGATGTTATTTAGCTCGGTGCTTCACTTTATACACACATACTACTAAGCTAACTGCTCTCTTTCAATAATAACATCGTCCATCCTTAACATATTTCTTGAACTTGATTCACATAACTACCGCTCCTGCGGTCTCACAACATCGAGAGGTATCCTCACTCTTAATGCAGTGGTTCGTTTACCACTCTATTCACTTATATTACATAAACTTCTGCAATCAATCTAGTTTACATAACATATGTTGCTTGTGGCTTACAAGCCTTATTGCCTTGAGCTGCACTCATTGTAGGATGTCCACATACATGTACTTCTTTGTACAACATTACCTAATTTGGATATCATATTGAGCTCCATGACAAGGTCGTTGCATCACGTTTCCTTTTACGGGATGCCCCTTAGGATTGCTAGTCCGTCTCCTGACAACTTATGTCTAAACTGGGTGTTAGTTTCAACCCTTGTGTTTCTGTCACGTCATTTTGTGCAACAATTATTGATGCGAACACCCTTTAAGAATTGCTCCTGGGTGTTGCTAAGTTATGCCATTACATCTAGTTCACACTTATTGGTATATTCAGTTAGCCACGCCGTTTGCATTCTTAACTGGCTTATTATCCTCTTCTGTGAAGATCAACATTTCCTGATAGTGTAGGTACTCATTCTGGGAGTTTCATCCCGTTCATTGCACATTAATGTGTCCACATCAGGCATCTGCTTAGCCATAGACAGGCTGGGTCACCGTTCCAGCTAACATGTTTATCCCTGAGGATCCTTAAGACGTATACGATGTCTTTACATTACAGTTAGTGCACTTCGCACCTCCTGACTCTTAAACATTTCATTGAAAGGAATTCACTAATTCCTTTAGTCTCGTTAACTTAACTGAGTTCCTTAACTTCAACCATTCTTGGTAATCCCTAGTTCTTGTTTGATTTATACTGCTGACCGTAGGACGGAGTCGACTACTTCCCGTGTTTCGGACTCTACTCGTATACATATGTGGGGTACCATGCTGATACATTGCTACTTACCCAACTAACCCATAATTAGGTCTGTCAGGCCCACAAGCTCCTATCGGAGTGCGGTCGTCCCACAATTCAGTTGGTACACTCGTAGTGTTCGTCACACGCCTAGGTGAAGTATTCTGTTGTCAACTCCCTTATATTGTCCCGTGACAATATTTATTCCATGCTTCCCGAACTTAATCGAGGGAAAGTTTATCCATTGTTGAATCCTTATCAACTGCCCTTGGTTTTACTGGTTTGGTTTAAAAGAAGGTTGGAAAGAAGTGTTGGTTTGAAAGAAAATCTGGTTTTGAAAAGAAAGGGTTTGAGTAAATCTGAGTTTTGAAAGAAAATTTTCATGGTTTCACAACATCTTCTTACCTTAACCAAGTCTAGCTTCTTGCTGACTGGTGTACTTACAATTACAGGGGTTAGGCTAACAGGCCTTTCCACTGTTATGACGATCACATTTAACTCTCTAGTACTTTACTAAGTACTTGTAGTGGTTATAAATTTCCCGAACAGCCCTGTTATAGCAGCACTTGCTATGGCAAGTGCGCCATGCTAACTGGCTATCGGTTTAACACATACCGGTTGTGGTATTGTTTTTACCCGCACTGTCATCAGTGGCCTTGTTGGCCCTCACTGATCTTACTGTCTTGACAATAACTCCTCTAGGTGACTTCTCATTGTCTTCACATGATAATCATCAACTAGGGTGTTTCCCATTCTGGGAGACCCCTTTTTTCTTAGTATTGTATTCTCTTTGTAGCCCGTTCCACGTATTTGGGCACTACGTTGTAGTTTCCCTTGTCGGTTGGTATACCGTTGGTGTATTATTTATCAACTGTGGTTCCGTAGACACTCGTCTCGGGTTTTATTGATCCATTTCTTGCCTGTTGCACGGTTGGTGCGTTGCAAGTTGGTTATTCTCGACTGCTTAGCATGTCGACCCAGGTTGCCGGAAATTCTATTCTCTTATACACAAAATTCTTCATTCTTTGCTATTAAATGCGGTTAACACTGTTTAGATGGGAACCGTCTCCGGAATTCCCAGTTTTCGGGATCTACCGTATGACAGGTTCTCCGTATCTTTAAAGGTATTTAATAACATCCAGATCGGGTATTCCCGAGTAAGAGAGGACTTTCATCTCTCTGGCGTTGTTTCCCCAAGTTATATACAGGGATTGTGGAGGGCGGGAAGGATATAGTAGGTTTCCAGTATTCACTGGTAGTTCCTTACTAGCGTATCTCTCACGCTATCACTCAACCCTTAACCCCAAGTACTAAAATCCTAACTCGGTACTTCCTAAGCTCGGTAATTCAGTCATCAGAGCGATACTTCGCTCTGATACCACTTTTTGTAACACCCCATCCAACATTAACACACTTACAATAAACTGCAGCGGAAAAACAAACCCCATCACATTACTTAACTCGTTGGTGTTACACGCCGTTAGCCACCCACGTGGCTAACAAGGCTAATCCATATACATTGTACCGGTCTGATGGGCTAAATCCCCGAGCAACTACACATTATTATCCCTTTCCATTAACAACAAACATGCACGTACCTTCCAACTGTACCGAGTATTTACAAACTGATGCCGATAACAACTTCGGTCTTACTACACCTACTGTATATATACAACTTACATGATTACCCATGTACAGCGACTACCCCGTCCTACTCTCGAACGGCTTCCAGCTCTCTGTAGCTGAAATAGGAAAAGAAGAGAAAGGGTGGCCCCCAAGGGGCTCAGCACCTTTGCTGGTATGGTAATCCCGCAGCCCACATGCTACCGGGCCACGCACAACTAATTGTCGTCTTAGCATGCGGTTGATTATATTTAAATCATGCATGAAACTGTAAACACACAACACAACATTTCGCCTCAATGGGCTCAATAAACGGATAATACATCCTTACTTGATAAGTCACTCATGGTATTCATTATCCCTAGAGTGTTCCTCCTCTAATGGAGCTACTTCCTAAATAGACGACACCTACCCTTAGATCGGTTATCCTTAAACGTCTCTTGTCACAAACTGGATTCATTTCCATGATCCGCACACTCCACATCTTACAACATATCACATAACATAACGGGAACGGTCCTCTTAGGAACCGACCCAAACATAGTTAATTCACTGGTGAGCCTAGAGAATGGTGTCACCCTCATGGTAAGCTCGTTATACAAAACAACAACACTCATTACCGTCCTAATAGCCGGACGAGTAACTTAAGTTAAGATGGTTCGGGTTTGGAGGCCCGAACACACCACACAAACACATGTTCCCCCTAAACCGATCATAAGTCAGAATAGCTAAGCTTTGGAATAAGCTAATGGGAGATCATAACCCGTGAGGGAAACAACCATAACAAAGAGAAGGGTAAGGCTAAGAAGGATACCCTCTCCCAAACAACGCGCGACCGGCCAAACCGGATTCCTCACCACTATTAGTACATAATTACTTTAGATATTAGTTAGAACCCCACTATGGAGTCTATCATAACTACACACCATACGGTATTACAACTGGGTTAGACACACAAGGGAGATCCCTACATTCACATACACATATCACACAATTAACACACGCATAGCCGTGGTTAGTACGTCCCATGGTTCGGGTCGTTTACTCCGAATACCGAACTCTCATGTGATCCTAGACTCAGTCAACTAAGGTTAACACTTCCGAGGTTAAATGGTATCGGAGTTGTACACGCCACATAAATGAATTACTGTAAACTCATTACATGTTTAATCTTACAACGTGGCAAACATACAGAAAAACACATTGGCATACAAGCCGGTGTAATCCGGTAGGACACAGGTTGCAAGAAAACCATACCTGTCACCGGAGTCCACTTTATCACGTCCATTTATGTTCCTCGAGCAATTCTCGAACAACTGACAACATTACATGTACTTTTATTAACATTGGGGTAACATGTTTGTTTAAAGTCTAATGCTTATAACTTTTCCCCGTTAACTTGGTTAAATAACTTTACATTTTTAAACATGTTTCACTCTTTCATTTCACTTCAACTTTTCACCCACCAAATTGTGACTATAACTCACCTGACATGTCCTACACAACCTTATAACATCATTATCCATCAATCCCCATCATTAGACATCTTTTAATAACCTAAAACCATGTTTTATAGTGGTCCGGGACTTGGTCCTCTTCTTAAGTCCCGGACCATATGCTAACTCAAGTCTCGGCCTTTTAAAATGGGGTGGTCCGGGACCTTATACAAGGCCTAAGTCCCGGACCACATCCTTATGTGACTCTCGGCCTATTTTACACCCCTGGTCCGGGACTTGAACCATGACCTAGGTCCCGGACCAAAGCTACAGACTTGGTAAAATTGCATTTTTCAAACCTTGTTGCATTATTTCTCCACCTCCATTAATTGTATAAACTTACCTAATGTTCCTAGGTATATTCTAATGTCCAAATATCATCTTTATAACCATAAACAACATTTTTGGTCCGACCGACCTTACCGACCGACCCTGCACAAGGTCGGTCCATTCCAGAACACTTTTTCCCGTCTTTTAAATACACATGTCCGAACATGTGTCCGGACTTCCCAAGTTCGGACACAGTTCGAGTGTGCCAGATTCTTACCCAACAGAGCCTGTCCGAACTTCCATGTCCGGACGGAAGTTCGGACAGGCAACAATGCTCCAAACTTATAGATCTACTCCCTAGGTTCCTAAGTGATGTTTCATGCTGTTCTAACCATTATACCAAGACATATCTTCCACACAAACATCATCATCCAAACATCCTTTCTTACAAATCAAAACTCCTTATGTCATTCTTACAATTCCTTTTCCAAGCTTACACTTTCTCCTCAATTTACCAAAGTTTGCCTAAGTCTCAGCTTAAGTCCAAAATGACTTTGGTATATACTAAAACCCCAAAATAATGCCTAAATCCATATTACACTTAGAACACTTCCTAGTTCACCAAAACTCCTTTAGAACACTTTGAACTCTTATACATTTTCTAAATTTGACATGGGTTCTCTTAGCACACACCATTCCAAAACTCATGGTTTTCACCACTAAATATTCAAGAACACCTAAATCCATCAAAAACACCATCACAACAAGTCTTCACCGAATTTACACCACATCACAATATAGTGCACCATTAAAATTGCTTGGCACTTAGGCCCTTAAATGCATGGCTCTTAGGCCTAAAGTGCATAAATCCTAAACACTGAATTTCCACAATATATATGCCTTTGACCTGCAATTACATACAACAATACATATGCCCTAATAAACTCCTTGAGAGCATTTCACTAGGTCATTCACCTTTGGCTCCTTAGATAATTTTAACAAGCAATATAAGCTCACTTCTCCTAAGGCATTATACCACATTAGGTTAGTATATTTACCTCTTTTCCACTCAAACTTCTTTCTTGTTTCCTTATAAAACCGGTAAGGTATTTGATTCCTTGTCAAACTACACACATATACAAACAGTGAAATGAGTATACAAGCTTTAAGCTTAACTCATTGTAAACCTAGGTTTACATTGTTTCAAAAACATTAATGTAGTTGTTTTACCTTGATCTTTGAAGAGAGTTTGAATATATATGAAGAGAGGACTCCACCTAGTCCATGAAAAGGTTGGAATGAAGCTAGAACAAAGTCACACAAAGAGCACCATTAATGTGCAATTTCGGTCAAGGTAAAAACATGAAGGAAACTTCATTTTTCTTTGAGTTTCCTTACCTTGAAGCAAAGGAGAGTAATAATATGTAGAAAGACAAGCTCAAGCTCCTTCAATGGTGGAACTCCATGGCACCGAAATGGGGCTCTTGAAGTTTTGAGAAGATAGAAATGAAGAGCTTGATGAGAGGAAAAGAATGGTGGTGTTTGTTTTTGATTTGGTTAAGTGAGCTAAGAAATATTGGCAATGGAAGATGGCATTTGGTGCTGTTGCTGTAGCATCACCGTGAGAACAGAAAGAAGAGAGGTAGAAGAGAGCTTAGAAGCCGTGTGAAATGAAGGAGGAAGGGAGAAATGAAGATAAGTTCTACCTTTAGAAGATATTAAGTAGTAAAGTAGAATAGTACTTTACTTTATAAGCTTTACCTTACTTATTTGATTTCTTTTACATATTGGTGACTCAAACCTTGAAAAACCGGCCCCCATTTAGTTAGAAGGGTACTTTAGTCTTTATTTGTCAATTTAATTACTTATGATAACATATGTTACAAACTAGCTTATAAAAATCACTATTCACAAAAACAAGGCACATAGAAGTGATATAGCCACCCAAATGTGATACTATATAGTACACATATATATTTAAGAGTAATGGTGGACATTTAGCCACTCAAAACTCATTTACAAGACAATTTTTCAAAAACGTGCTTTAAGACTCCTTAAAGCACATTTTGTGTTTTAACTTGTTTTCAAGCTTGGTTTCTTTAGTAATTGATTTAATATGTTCATTAACATATAAATAAGGTATAGGTATGACCATTAGGTCTTATACAAATTTATCCCAAGCTTAGAGCACATTTTGCTCTTATTGACTTTAAGGTATTCTCTCGTGTTTTGTTTGGTTTCATTGTCTACCAAGGTTTCCTAAGGACTTAATTAGCCTTATTAAATCATACTTGAATATTATTAAGTCTTGGTAGGCTCTTTGGGTCCTAACCAAGTTCGCTCATAGCTTAGAGCATGTTTTTGCTCAAACTGTGTCTTAGTGCTTTATTGCATTTTACTATGGTTTAAATTGTTCACTGATGTTTCTAGGGCACTTTTTAGCCTTTACATACCATAGTTTGATATTTAAACCACATATCAAGGTTTGGGGTATTTCAAGCTTGGAGTGTAACCTATCTTGTTTTTGTGTATTAAACATGTCTAAATCATGTGGTGAATTTTCCTACAAGAGGCCGAGTACATACAAGGGCAAATCAAGGTATAAACACCTTAAATCTATGATTTTTATAATTTCTAAGCTTATATATTAATATTGCCGAGAGTGAAATATTAAATAAGGGTCATATTGACCTAAAAATGGAAAAAAGGACTAAGATAAATTAAGCTAGTCATTTAAGAGATTTAATTAACATAATGGTCAAATTATGACATTATGTGGAAAAATAATCAAATACAAGTGAGGCCGTGAGTATGTATTATATTTTGAGACATTTATTGTGTAATTTATTTTGCAAGTTCAAGGTTGTAATAAGGCCATGTCATTAGGCCATTTATTTACGTTTAAGCTTATTTATTTATTTATGCTTATAATTAAAATTTGGGGTCAAACGGTAATTACTAACAAAGTATTAGGCCGAGAGCTTAATTTAGAGGAATCTAGGGTTTTTAAATGAATTTAATAAAAATTATAACATTTTATAAAGTTTTGGGTCAAAATTGTAAAATAGAAAAGTAGGGTAAAGCTTGGTAATTACGAAAGGTTTGGGTCCAATTTGGTATTAGAAGTCAAAGTTGACTATATAGGAGACTTTGACCAAGTTTGGAGAAGTTTAGAAATTTAAATGCAACCTTATATTAAGATAAGTATTTAATTGTAAAAGATTTATAAGTGATGGGGCTATAATGTAATTTCCGAAAACTTGGGGTACTAATGGAGTTTAGTACAAACCTTAGGTTATTAGGAATTTTTAGAAGTTGATTGTGGTTAAATTTGGAGTCTATATGAATTATAGTAAGTATAAATAAGATATTTATGATATTGTTACAAATGAGTAACATATGTGGTAAACCGAGATTTGGAGAAAATATAGGTAGAGAAATAATGTTTATAACCTTTTGTATAGTTTGGTGATTTGTTGGTATATATAAGGTTTTATAAAGACATATGTATAATATAAGTCTTGATGATATTAGAAAACTATGTGTATAAGGAGGAGAATTTGGTGGATATAGAAAGTTAAGTGGTGGAAAGATAATAATAGAATAGTGTTCGGGTTTTAAAAAAAAAAAAAACTATATAATTAATTTTAAGGCTTAAAGGGTATATAATATAAGGTATATGATATAAGTGTAACAATGAAAGTTAATTGAGGATGATTTGTGATTTAGAAGTTTAGTGGTTTATATATATAAAAACCGAAAATAAGGGCTGTTTGGTATTTTGAAACAATTTACAACTATATGTTATAATTGTTTTAATGACTTAAATGTCATGTAATATATGTTATATAACTATAATAGTAACATTAATAATATGTGGTGATTTTGTAAATATTTAAGAACAAAGTGCTGTTCGAAAATGTTGACATTTTAAAATGGAATTATAATATGGTTTTTATGTTATAAGAGTATAACATTTATAATATAAGAGGTATTCATTAAAAGAATGAATATATATATAAGGCTTACATATAAGAAAATAGTTCCATAATACATGATTATAAGTAAATATATGTTATGATGGAAAAATATAATATGGTTTTAAGGACCATGTACTTTCATAATTAAAAATGACATAGATGATATAAAGGAAAAAGAATTACAAACATTGGTTATAGGATTCTAAAGTTAAGAGAGTGTACATGTGATTAATAAAGGATTCATGTAATTGGAAGTATTGTTTACATATGAAATATACCAATTGAATTAAAAAAAAAAAGAGAGAGACAACCTTAGAAAAATAAATACTAAGGTGAAGATGCGTAGTGCGTGACAAAGAATCACACATGCAATAAGAAACAACTATATGTTGTACAAACATAACATTACATGTCACTGGATAACAAGTCCAACAATAAGCGTATTAATATACAAGACAAGACTACGCATGTAACATAACACTTTTCAATCTCGAGTAAGCCGAATAACCCGACAAACATGACAGTTTATAACGGGGGGTTAAACCGGGAGTTGTTAGTGATGGTACGGGGTACCGTAGGATTGTGTTGTGTTATACAGGATGATATCAGTAGCATTATGTATGTTAGACTAATAGAGACGACACACGGAGCATAGGATCTTGGCCGATTTATCCACCGTAATACATCAGGGTGAACGGTATGTGTTATGTGTCTCTGATTGTCTCTGAGGGCTTCCTCAGTCAGACTTCTGTGTGATCTGTATAAGATTGTTTGTATGAATGTGTTAATTAATATGCATGAATTGTATATTTATAGCTCTTATTAGTTACTGTTGTTGAGTTAACAGTATTGGTTCGTATATATGAACCTATATATATATATAACGAACTAGTGGCTATGGTGTATCTTATATGAAAATAAGGAACGTAAGTAAAACAAGTTAATAACCTATACATATTATCCAAGATTGTATACGGAGCATTGGCCTTTTCTATACGCCGCTCGTCTCTAACACTGGATCCCGAGTTTACAAACTCCGGATGGACTAATGATCTAGTCTGCGTGTTAGAAAAAAAATGGTAATGCGATGCGATGGTATAATTAATAATGGAAAGTTAGTAAAAGCCAAGAGGATGTGGCTTGGTGCGCGCTGTGATCACAAAAACGATACCAGGATGTCCGCGTACGGGTCCGCAAGTATCAAGAAAAATTTCCCGTGAGCTAGAATGGCTCGTTGGTCGGAGACTCTACGTTGGAGTGGCCACTGCCGTGGGTGACCCGCCATAGTTATGGGTAACTAGAGACATGTCGTTTTAACGAGACATGTCACTAGGTATACTGAACAATTAATACAATGAGACTTGTACAGTGGCGAACAATATTGGTTTCTATACCATGGACGAGACTTAATACTTGTTTATTATTCTCGTGTTTCGCTTTGTTTCATGGTTATACTTGTGGTTATTTTATTGTGTATGATGGTTGTGTTATTGTATGGATATTAATGTTATTTGATTTACAATTTTTCAATATTAAACGGTATTGCATGTAACGAACCTCATGCTCTCGGACCAAATATTGAGGGTCTTTGGGGGCATGACGGGGCCGTGATAACAACTCAGCAGGGGCTGATCCATACCAAAACCATTTTTATTGCAGAGAGTAGGCTGGTGGGTCGACGCGAGGCGCGACTGTTGTGATATTGTTGTTGTTGGTTAAGACTTGGTACAGTTTATCTGATGACGTTTGGACTCGGGTTGTGTAAACCGAGTTGGATTTGTTTAGATGCTCACGAGTACGGTCTGTAATAATTGGTTACTGTTGGATTTGTTTTAAGTTGTTTAATTTCTACATCTATTCTTGTGTCACTGCGGGAATACGTTTCGCATGTTGATTATCAGGTAACTCGTTATCCCCCGTAGGGCGAGTGATAACAGTGACAACATAGGAGCGCAGTCTGTAATTACCGCTGTGAGATAATTTTATGTGCGACCTTTGTAGGATTATTAGGAGCGAATTAGTAGAGGTGTTACAAAAGTGGTATTAGAGCGGAGTACTGCTCTGATTACAAGAGATAGTAGTTAAAGTACCGGAGCTTAGGTTATTCACACACTAGTACCAAGAAGATGGTTGTAAATGATTTGAGAGGTTATGGTTGGAAACAGTACAGTATTATACCAAGAGCTGACCTTGATTCTGAATCTTCAGATGTCTTCCGGAAGAACGATCAGCTGGCAGAGGCAGGGAGGTGGGAAGAGGCGGCGGGCCTGGAGGAGGACCTCCTGAGCCCAGCCGTGGGCGTTGCTGAGACGGTAGCGGCCGTCTTGCTCAGCTAGCCCTGATGGGAGGTGTCCAGATAGGAGCACCACCAGTAGTCCCACCCGTACCCGCACCTAGAGAGCCTAATTGGCTGAAGAGTGTCGCTGACACAAGAGTACCTACGTATGACGGGGTAGCTGACCCCACCGTCCTTGAGAGATACATCATTGAGCATGAGAAGGCCTTCGACGCCATTCACGTGCCTGCTGAGCACCGGGTCGGCATAGCGGCCTTTCACTTGAGGGACGCCGCCAGCACTTGGTGGAGGTCCGTGAAGGCGCATTACCTTGCTACTGAGGGTTTTGGATGGACAGGTTTTGTGGAACTGTTGAGAGAGAAGTACTATCCTGCTCATTTGAAGCAGAGAAAGCGGGAAGAGTTTGAGGCCCTGAGGCAGGGTAGTCTGACGGTAGATCAGTACTACTCCTCTTTTATTGGGCTCTTGGACTTTGTCCCAGGAGTTGTTTATTCAGATGCTGTGAAGGTTGAGAAGTTTAGAGGCGGGTTACGATATGCGATCAAGGCCGCCATGGGCGCTGCCTTATATCCTACGATACAGGTAAAATTAGTTGACAGATTATATCTTGTAACTCAGTTTGAATTATTACAAGTTGGGGAACTCATTGATGCATTGTAGGAATGCTACGAGGCTGCTTCCCGGACGGAGCTGTTGGTGAACAGCCGGGAGGACGGCCAGGGGCAGAAGCGTAAGGCCCCAGAAAAGGAGGCGGAGGTTGCGGCTGGAAGCGGAGGCGGCAAGAGTTGGAAGTAAGATCCACCCTTAAGTTATTTAATCCATTTAAATTACTTACTTGCTGCCTGCTTTTATACCTGCTATTCCTGACACTTCGACGATCACAGGAAGAAGAAGTTCTCCTGGAAGGAGAAGAAGAAGGAGCAGGCCAGCCAGAAGGGCAAAGAGAAGGTCCCGATGCTGACCGGGCCTACCTACGATGCCCAGCCTCTTAGATCTATACCCCCTAAGGGTAAGCGATCTAACCTTGTGAATGAGTTGATTATTATACTATCCATTACCATCCATGTGTTAATCTGAGTGTGATATGATAATAGGTTCTGCACCCCAGCGCCACTTTCACTGCAAGCGCTGTGGTAAAGACCACCCGGGTGTGGACTGCACCGGGCAAGCTGTGGACTGTCACCACTGCGGGAAGAAGGGCCACAGGTCGTTCGAGTGCTTCTCGAACCCAGAGAGCCGAGCGTACCGCCCGCCGAAGGGGACTCAGGGCGCACCTACTGGAGGAGGTGGAGCCCGAGGTGGCCAGAGGGGGCCGGCGCCCCAAGCCCAGAGGGGGCAGCAGCAGCAACAGCCGCAGCAGCAGAACCAGAGGAACCCGCCGGGCAACCGCGTGCTGAATGCAGCGGGAGCATCGGGCGCTGGTACTAGCACCCAGCACGGTGAAGGTTAGCATTTGAAACCTTAACCATTGTATGAAAGCATGACTGTGTGTTAAACACTTTACCTTAGCATGAATGCGTGTTTTTAATTACCGCTTAGATAAACAACTTATCTAGGAAACCTGTTACCTCTTAGGAGACTTCGACATTTGCTATCCCACACTTACAAGACAGAGATCACCTAGACCTGTGGAAGAAAGACGGGAGTACCCTAGTGAGTTGTGTCATGTGGTCGGACCGGGCATGATACTTCTCAGAGAGTTCCTAACCCTAGATGAACAAATCGCCATAGTGAACGAGTGTAGAGCTTTGGGTAAGGGCATAGGAGGATTTTATACCCCTGTATTTAATAGTGGTTCTAGAATGAAACTGCACATGATGTGCTTAGGAAAAGATTGGGATCCACAAGCTAGGGTTTATCGAGAGGTGAGGATGGTAGGTGGCGTATCTATACCTAGGATACCTGAGAGATTCCTAACCTTGGTGAGAAACGCAATGGATATTGCTCAAGACTGTGAGACTTACCCATTACCCGATATGATACCGGATGTTTGCATCATCAACTACTACGAGCAAGGAGGAAAACTTGGAATGCACCAGGACCGTGATGAGACGACCGAGTCCATCACCAGAGGAGTACTGGTTGTGTCATTCTCCATCGGCGATGATGCTGAGTTCATCTATGGAGACCAGAAGAGGATGGATCTAGCAAGCAAGATCATCCTCAAGTCTGGGGATGTGTTGGTATTTGGTGGAGAGGCTAGGCTTGTATACCATGGTATTAAGAGCATTAAGCTCAATACCGCACCACCAGCTCTAGTGAACGATACCCACATCCGACCTGGCCGTTTAAATTTGACTTTCAGACAGTACTGATGTAACAGCAGTAGCTAAATGTGTAACCTTGTATAATACCGTTGGATGAATAAAATAAGAGTTTTATGCCTTCAAGCATATGTGTTCAGTTTGTTGATACCGTTGATTCATAACTTCAGGCTACGAAAATGGAAAGGAGGGTACCATCTGCATCTTAGATATGGCGCAAGCCAAGGAGTCCGGTAATGTCATCACAGGTATGACAATTACAACCGACAGTAGATTACTGATTTATTGGGACTCGATGCTAATACGAAAGATGATCTCAGGTACCTTTCCTGTTGATGGTGTTAGTGCTTCTCGTATTGTTCGACTCAGGGGCTTCGCATTCTTTTATCTCCTCGGCATTCGCTATGAAGCTGGGGGCTGCCCCCGAACAGCTTTCAGACTTTTCAGTCACCCTTCCATCGAAGGAGAAAGTAGGTTGCACCAGACAGTACTTAGGGTCAGAGATCAGTATTATGAATGAGACTTTTCCCATCGATCTGATTGAGTTTAAGAACTTGGGCTTCGACATTATAGTGGGTATGGATTGGCTACAGAAGCATAAGGGCCGCCTTCATTGTGCAGAGCACCGACTACTACTGAAGGGGCCGAGCGGCAAGACATGTCATACCGCAGTGTGAGGAGAGAGCCGACTGTCAAGATCGTGTCAGCATTGTGCCTGATGAAGGACGTTAGGAAGGGCCGACAAGCCTTCCTCTGTTATGTACAGGACACGAGACAGTGGGACGAGATGGATGTAGACATTCCAGTCGTGGCAGACTTTCCCGATGTGTTTCCTAATGAGTTGCCAGGCATGCCGCCTGTGCGTGAGGTTGAGTTCGCCGTCGATTTATTGCCAGGTACGGGCCCTATTGCTAAGGCACCCTACCGTATGGCACCAGCTGAGATGAGGGAGTTGAAGGTACAGCTGGAGGACCTCCTCGACAAGGGATTCATTCGACCGAGTGTTTTGATAAGTGCGAAATATATAGACTTTCAAGGGTTTAACTACCTTATAATTTGTAGTATTTTAAGTAATATATCTCACTTATCTTACAATTTTCCTAGATTTATGTTTTGATATGAATTAATATATTTTATGTGTTAAATGTAGGAAAAAGCTATATAAATGGATAGATAATCTCATGAGCTTTACAACGCAACAAACGGCAAGTCAAACGGACTTATAACGAAGAATCTAGAGCCGATTCAAGATTGGACTACATTCGTATATATATATACATATATAATATACTATGTGAGATTACCGCCTGATAAGTCGCGGACAACAAATGTGTGACCGCGAGGCGGACGCATGTGAGATTACCGCCTGATAAGTCGCGGACAACAAATGTGTGACCGCGAGGCGGACGCATGTGAGACTACCGCCTGATAAGTCGCGGACAACAAATGTGTGACCGCGAGGCGGACACATGTGAGACTACCGCCCACAAACAGGCGGACATTTATAATCTGCGCGACTGTCTTCTCCAATTCTTCCGAGTCTTCCGACGTTATCTATCTACTCCCTTCACCATATCAGGCGCCTACCGTAAAATCCTCACGCGGCTGTCTGCAATTAATGCCCACTCAGTCTGCAATCAATGCCCACTCAATCAATCTCCTTCCAGATCTGCCTCGAACGTTCTTCTTCCTCTCCTCTATATAAAGACTGCTACTGCATCAGAAAAACCTGCGCACAATTGCCCCAAGCTTACTCTCTGCAATACTCACGTTCTCTCCCAAAATCACACTGCTTCCACAGAAAACTCCACTCCAGCGCCAGCGAATGCAGCTCTTCCTTTTCTTCAACTGTAATTTATTTTAATGGCTGTCGTATTTACGACGTCTGTTTTCATAATTATGTCTGAGTAAAAACCTTAGCTCCCGGGTTGAAAAGTAAGCTTATTTTACTAAACTGTGTTACGTAGACTTTCTAATAAAATCTGTTCAAGCAATATTTTGATTCTCCTCCTTAATCCGCTTTAATATTGAGGCCATTTATTAAAGTGATATTTGTAGTTTCTTGTCAAAATGCAGTGCTGAGACAAGATTCTAGACAAGAGAAGTCAAAGCAGGTTAACGACTAGAAGTGAGTTTTCACCTATAGGTTAACTAGTCTCCAATAGGAATTATTAATAATGCGATTAATTTATTAATGACTTGAACAAGGAATTGCGCTTGTTGTTTAAATTAATCAGGGTTTATTAGACAGGGAACGGTCAATAAACTAATTAAAATTCTTGAGTTTATTGCTAAAGTGGGGAAGTCTACAATAATATAATTGAGTAAAATAGGTGAGCAAAACAACCCGGGATGCTTCTTTAAAAACAAAAGAGTTTCTGCTAATATTAATCTGTTTTAATTAATTGTTCTTTTTACTGTTTTGATTACACTGAGTTCTAAACCACAATTTCTCTCAAAAAAAATGATAAGTTTCTGTTCAGTAATCTAATTGGAATTCTCAATTAAAATTGCACTATCAGTTGAACCACAGCAAGGTCCCCAAGAGTTCGACACCCCACAAATCCACTATCCCGCAAAACGACTAGGTACACTGCCTAGGTTGAAGAAGTAGTCGCATATTTCTACAACAAGTTTTTGGCGCCGTTGCCGGGGACCTCCGGCACGGTTAACTGACAGTTCTTAATTTTATTGAGTTTACTATCGGACTATCGGACTTCGGACATCTAACTACGGACATCGGACTTTGGACTACTAACTTCTAACTTCTTAATATTATTGTCATATATTATTGTTATTTCTTTCCATTGTCCTTAATATTCTGTACAGTATTTATTACCTTAAAATTTCCAGTACAGTATTTATTACCTTAAAATTTCCAGTACAGTATTTATTAACTTAAAATTTCTGTCATTTAATATTCTGTCATTTCTTTCCATTGTCTCTAACTACTAATTTATAATTTCCAGTATACTAACTACTAACTTCAAATTTCCAGTATACTAACTCCTAACACTAACACTATATTTATTCCTATATATGCGTCGTACTCGATCTGCAGGCAGTCCTCAAAACGAATTTGAGCCTGAGATTGAAAGATTTCTCCACAGAGAAAGACGACAACAACGTGTAGAGATGGCAGCTCGACAAACTCTTTGCCAATACCAGCAACCATCAGTTGAAGGGAGGCCTTCTGCTATTGTCCTCCCTCAGGTCACTCAGGCTGAACTAGACGCCTGGCAGTTCAAAACCAGTTTCATTACCACACTCTACCACCAGGGCCAATACAGCGGGCTAGATTCAGACGATGCTCCACACCATATATCTGCGTTTCTTGATTTTTGTAACACTTTCAACAAAACAGGAAGTCTGAACGAACGCATTCGTCTGCAATTGTTCCCCTATTCATTGAAAGATGGCGCCTCCAGGTGGTTGAGAAGTTTACAACCCAGCAGTATCCACAGTTGGGCTGAGTTAGCAAACAAATTTCTGGCGAAATACTATCCCCCGTCCAAAACAAGAGAAAAAATTGCTGAAATCACAAACTTCGGTCAAGAACCAGGTGAATCTCTCTATGATTCGTGGGATAGATTCAAGGAATTACAAATATTATGTCCACATCACGGTATGAGTAGCCAGGAGCTTGTTTTATCATTCTTTAGAGGCTTGAATGATTCTAACAAATTGTTATTAAGTTCCTCATCTGGAGGAAATTTTATGAAAATGACCGGAGAAGAAGCAGTGGAAGAAGAAAGAAAGAAGCAGTGGATGCTAGAACCAGACCAGATGACCGCCAGCACCAGGACAAATGTGTGTAAAAACAAGGGGAGAGGTGAGAGGTGAAGAAAAAAAGAAACCGGTAATCTACAGTATTCCCCGCAGGATCATGTGCTGCTCAACTAGCTGCTCTCACAAAAGTGTGGAAAAAACTAACGCTTAGTCAACCACAACAAAAAGCGCAAAGCAGAGCAGTGGCCACTTCTCCATATCTGAACTCCCTGTTGCGAAAACTGTGGAGGAGCTCATGAAACCACCAAACTGCGATGGTTCAGGTTGCAACAGAACCCTTGAAGAGGGTAAGTTAATTAACAAACAGACCAGGGTTCCTTATCAAAACTCATACAACCAAAACAATTGGAGGAGCAACAAACAACCATGGAGGAATTATGAGCCCCACGACAGCTCGCAAACCAAGGATTCAACCAGACAAGCAACCAAGGTTTTTAACCAAAACCGACAACCGCAGTACAACCGACAAACAGGAACAGTCAACCAACTCACATGGAGACATTGGCGAATTAAAAGGCATGATGAATCAGGCTTCTGAAACAAGGTCAGACGATGAATTCAAAATTTACTGAGATAGAGGGCCAAAGTTGCTGATCAGGCTACCATAACCACGAATTTGAAAGACAGATAGGGTCAGATTTCCAACAGTTGCTCAAAGACCAGCAGGGTCACTCCCGAGCCAAACGGATCCGAATCCCAGGGGCATGCAAAATCAATAACCCTAAGGAGCGGGAAAGAGCTGGTATCTGATGCCCTGTGAAACTGAGGAGAAACTTGATCAACAAAAAATCTGAAAAGAAGACGTAACAATTTCCAAGGAGAAGGAGTCTCCTGAATCCCTTACTCTTAAACCGTCACAGGTTTCATATGATATTCCAATCCCATTTCCTGACAGACTAAAGAAAAAGAATTTGGACGACCAATTTGGAAAATTTCTTAACATTTTTAAGAAATTAACTATTAATATTCCTTTTTCTGATGCCTTAACGCAAATGCCATTTATGCAAAATTTATGAAAGATATCTTGTCTAACAGGCGATCTTTACAGGAAAATGACACGGTGAAACTAACCGAAAGAGTTTCTGCAGTACTCTTAAAGAAGCTACCACCGAAGTTAGGAGATCCAGGTCTCCCTATCATTCCTTGCGCAATTGAAGACATAAATTGTGGTAACGGGTTGTGCGATTTAGGAGCTAGCATTAATTTAATGCCTTTATCTATATTCAAGAAATTAGGCATAGGTCAATGCTCTCCTACTCCTGTTCAGCTCCAACTAGCTGATCGTTCCATAATTCACCCCGAAGGAAAAATTGAAGATTTAGTGGTTTCTGTTGGCAAATTTATTTTCCCCGCTGATTTCATTGTTATAGACATTGAGGAAGATAAAGATGTCCCACTAATCTTAGGTAGACCTTTTATGAGAACTGCGAGAACTTTAATTGATGTTGAAGGAGGAAAAATAATTTTAAGGCTTCATGATGAGCAGGTAGTTTTTGACATGACCAGGAACATGAAGCATCCTTCTGTTACACAAAACTGTTTTTCTATTGACACTATTGACTCTTTAGTACAGGAAACGTTCCTCAGCAGAGAGAAGAAACAATTCTGGAAAGATGTCTTATGGCATCTTGTGAAGCTGAGGACGAAAATCCGATATTGCTTTCATGGCTGAAGAGTTAAACAAACATAAGCCATATTTCCAATCCTACCGACCAAATTGACCAGTAGAACGAAACGCAGACAGACCCAAGCCATCCATCGAAAAAGCACCTACAGTCGAAATGAAACCTCTTCCTCCTCATTTAAAATACGCCTTTCTAAAAAAGCCATCTGATCTACCAGTTATATTTCTTCTAAATTGACAGATGTGCAGGAGGAGGAACTTTTAGGGGTGCTACGCCGTCATAAAACCGCTATCGGTTGGTCAATAGCGGATATAAAGGAATAAGCCCATCTCTGTGCTCTCATCGAATTTACATGGAAGATGATTTCAGGGCTTTAGCACAACCACAGAGGCGTCTCAACCCTGTTCTTAAAGAGGTGGTCAAGAAAGAGGTAATAAAACTACTTGACGCTGGCATTATCTATCCAATTTCAGACAGCAAATGGGTAAGCCCAGTGCAGGTGGTACCAAAGAAGGGCGGAATAACTGTAGTTCCCAACGAGAAAGGTGAGTTGATTCCTCAACGCACCACTACCGGTTGGAGAGTCTGTATAGACTACAGGAAATTGAATACCGCCACACGTAAGGATCACTTTCCCTTACCTTTTATTGACCAAATGCTGGAAAGGTTAGCAGGTCAGGACTATTATTGTTTTCTAGATGGCTATTCCGGATATTTTCAGATCCCAATTGCTCCAGAAGACCAGGATAAAACTACTTTTACCTGTCCTTATGGAACATACGCTTATAAAAGAATGCCATTTGGATTATGTAATGCACCAGCTACTTTTCAACGGTGCATGATGGCTATTTTCTCTGATTACATTGAAAAATGTATAGAAGTCTTTATGGATGACTTCTCTGTTTTTGGTTCGACATTTGATACTTGCCTGGAGAATCTTGACCTTATTTTGGCCAGGTGTGAAGACACAAATCTAGTCCTGAACTGGGAGAAATGTCACTTCATGGTTCGTGAAGGGATCGTGCTAGGACATAACGTGTCTTCCAAAGGTATTGAGGTGGACCGAGCTAAAATTGAGGTAATAGAAAAACTTCCCCCTCCTACTACTGTCAGAGGTATCCGAAGTTTTCTTGGACATGCAGGTTTTTACAGACGATTCATTAAAAACTTTTCCAAGATTTCTAAGCCTCTCTGCACTTTACTGACAAAAGATGCTAAATTTCATTTTTCTGATGAATGTTTAGCAGCTTTTAATTTGTTGAAAGAAAAACTTGTCTCTGCTCCTATTGTGGTATCACCCGACTGGTCACAACCTTTTGAAATTATGTGTGACGCCAGTGATTATGCGGTGGGTGCTGTTCTATGCCAGAAAATAGATAAGGTTCTGAGAGTAATATTATGCAAGCCGCACTTTAAATGATGCTCAGAAAAATTATGCCACCACCGAAAAAGAATTACTGGCAGTCGTCTTCGCTTTGGATAAATTTCGTTCATATTTATTGGGTAGTAAGGTCATTATTCATACTGATCATTCTGCTCTAAGTATTTATTTGCCAAAGCAGATGCAAAACCAGGTTGATAAGATGGATACTTCTCTTACAAGAATTCGACATCGAGATAAGGGATAAGAGAGGTATCCAGAATGTCGTGGCTGACCACTTATCAAGAATGGAGGGACCAGAGACGAGAGACCCATCAATGAATTTTTCCCGGACGAGGCAGTTTTCACAATTCAAACGGCAAGAGACCCTTGGTTTGCCGACATTGCAAATTATCTGGCTACAAAGATCATCCCAGCTGATATGACTTATCAGCAGAGAAAAAGGTTCTTTTCTATTGTCAAACATTATTTATGGGATGATCCATTTCTTTTCAAAATGTGCAGATGGTATTATCAGGAGATGTGTCCCAGAGACAGAAATCAGAAATTCTTCTCCATTGCCATTCTAGAGAAACCGGCGGACATCACGGTGCAACCCGTACAGCTGCAAAGGTACTTGAATCCGGTTTCTATTGGAACACCCTTCACAAGACTGTCATGCTTTTGTGTCTACTTGTGATCGGTGTCAAAGGCAAGGTAATATTTCTCGCCGTAATGAACTTCCCTTAAACAATATGCTAGAGGTTGAATTATTTGATGTTTGGGGGATTGATTTTATGGGACCCTTCCCAAATTCTTTTGGAAATTTGTACATCTTAGTAGCAGTAGATTATGTTTCTAAATGGGCGGAAGCCCTTGCTTGCTCTACTAATGATGGTAAAGTTGTGATGAAGTTCATAAAGAAGAACATTTTCAGTCGATTCGGTGTTCCAAGAGCAATCATCAGTGATGGTGGTTCTCATTTCTGCAATCGCCAGTTTGATGCTCTCCTGAAAAAATATGGAGTCCGCCATAAGGTTGCTCTACCATACCATCCTCAAACGAATGGTCAGGCAGAGATAACAAATAGAGAACTGAAATGGATTCTGCAGAAGACGGTGAGCTCTTCTCGAAAGGATTGGTCCATTAAATTGGATGATGCACTCTGGGCATACCGTACCGCCTTCAAAACACCTATCGGCGTGTCTCCCTACAAACTGGTTTTTGGGAAGGCATGTCACCTGCCTGTGGAATTAGAGCATAAATCTTATTGGGCTCTAAAGGTGTTGAACTTCGATCTACAAAAAGCCGGTGAAAGAAGAAAGTTCCAGTTGACAGAACTGGAAGAACTAAGGTACAACTCGTATGAAAATGCAGTGATTTATAAGGAGAAGACCAAGCGTTGGCACGATAAGATGATTGCCAAGCGAGACTTCAAAGTGGGAGATTATGTCCTCCTTTATAATTCCCGACTAAAGTTCTTCCCAGGTAAGTTAAAATCCTTCTGGTCTGGACCATTTAAAATAATATCTACCTCCCCTTATGGAGCGGTCAAAAACTTGTTGTAGAAATATGCGACTACTTCTTCAACCTAGGCAGTTGGTGGTTTCATGAGCTCCTCCACAGTTTTCGCAACAGGGAGTCAGATATGGAGAAGTGGCCACTGCCTTTGCAGCTTTTTGTTGTGGTTGACTAAGCGTTAGTTTTTCCACAACTTTTGTGAGAGCAGCTAGTTGAGCAGACACATGATCCTGCGGGGGAATACTGTAGATACCGGTTTCTTTTTTACTTCACCTCCCCTTGTTTTTACACCATTGTCGGTGCTGGCGGTCATCTGGTCTAGTAGATCAACTGCTTCTTCTCCGGTCATTTTCATAAAATTTCCTCCAGATGAGGAACTTAATAACAATTTGTTAGAATCATTCAAGCCTCTAAAGAATGATAAAACAAGCTCCTGGCTACTCATACCGTGATGTGGACACTAATATTTGTAATTCCTTGAATCTATCCCACGAATCATAGAGAGATTCACCTGGTTCTTGACCGAAGTTTGTGATTTCAGCAATTTTTCTCTTGTTTTGGAGGGGGGATAGTATTTCGCCAGAAATTTTTTGCTAACTCAGCCCAACTGTGGATACTGCTGGGTTGTAAACTTCTCAACCACCTGGAGGCGCCATTTCAATGAATAGGGGAACAATTGCAGACGAATGCGTTCGTTCAGACTTCCTGTTTTGTTGAAAGTGTTACAAAAATCAAGAAACGCAGATATATGGTGTGGAGCATCGTCTGAATCTAGCCCGCTGTATTGGCCCTGGTGGTAGAGTGTGGTAATGAAACTGGTTTTGAACTGCCAGGCGTCTAGTTCGCCTGAGTGACCTGAGGGAGGACAATAGCAGAAGGCCTCCCTTCAACTGATGGTGCTGGTATTGGCAAAGAGTTTGTCGAGCTGCCATCTCTACACGTTGTTGTCGTCTTTCTCTGTGGAGAAATCTTTCAATCTCAGGCTCAAATTCGTTTTGAGGACTGCCTGCAGATCGAGTACGACGCATATATAGGAATAAATATAGTGTTAGGTTAGGAGTTAGTATACTGGAAATTTAAGTTAGTAGTTAGTATACTGGAAATTATAAATTAGTAGTTAGAGACAATGGAAAGAAATGACAGAATATTAAATGACAGAAATTTTAAGTTAATAAATACTGTACTGGAAATTTTAAGGTAATAAATACTGTACTGGAAATTTTAAGGTAATAAAACTGTACTATAAGGACAATGGAAAGAAATAACAATAATATATGACAATAATATTAAGAAGTTAGAAGTTAGTAGTCCAAAGTCCGATGTCCGTAGTTAGATGTCCGAAGTCCGATAGTCCGATAGTAAACTCAATAAAATTAAGAGACTGTCAGTTAACCGTGTCCGGAGGTCCCCGGCAACGGCGCCAAAAACTTGTTGTAGAAATATGCGACTACTTCTTCAACCTAGGCAGTGTACCTAGTCGTTTTGCGGGATAGTGGATTTGTGGGGTGTCGAACTCTTGGGGACCTTGCTGTGGTTCAACTGATAGTGCAATTTTAATTGAGAATTCCAATTAGATTACTGAACAGAAACTTATCATTTTTTTTTGAGAGAAATTGTGGTTTAGAACTCAGTGTAATCAAAACAGTAAAAAGAACAATTAATTAAAACAGATTAATATTAGCAGAAACTCTTTTGTTTTTAAAGAAGCATCCGGGTTGTTTTGCTCACCTATTTTACTCAATTATATTATTGTAGACTTCCCCACTTTAGCAATAAACTCAAGAATTTTAATTAGTTTATTGACCGTTCCCTGTCTAATAAACCCTGATTAATTTAAACAACAAGCGCAATTCCTTGTTCAAGTCATTAATAAATTAATCGCATTATAATTCCTATTGGAGACTAGTTAACCTATAGGTGAAAACTCACTTCTAGTCGTTAACCTGCTTTGACTTCTTGTCTAGAATCTTGTCTCAGCACTGCATTTTGACAAGAAACTACAAATATCACTTTAATAAATGGCCTCAATATTAAAGCGGATTAAGGAGGAGAATCAAAATATTGCTTGAACAGATTTATTAGAAAGTCTACGTAACACAGTTTAGTAAAATAAGCTTACTTTTCAACCCGGGAGCTAAGGTTTTTACTCAGACATAATTATGAAAACAGACGTCGTAAATACGACAGCCATTAAAATAAATTACAGTTGAAGAAAAGGAAGAGCTGCATTCGCTGGCGCTGGAGTGGAGTTTTCTGTGAAGCAGGTGATTTTGGGAGAGAACGTGAGTATTGCAGAGAGTAAGCTTGGGGCAATTGTGCGCAGGTTTTTCTGATGCGTAGCAGTCTTTATATAGAGGAGAGGAAGAAGAACGTTCGAGGCAGATCTGGAAGGAGATTGATTGAGTGGGCATTGATTGCAGCTGAGTGGGCATTGGGCATTATTGCAGACAGCCGCGTGAGGAT